>JAZKJV010008885.1:0-505345 GCA_037367405.1 Ottelia alismoides
TTCAACAAGTCTAGACATATCAAGAATATGGCGTTCTCTTCTGCAACCCGTCTGTTAAAGATGTATGCGTGTGAAGTCTAGTGAACAATCTCAAGTCCACAAAGAAAGTTTGACACTGACCAGTACAAAACTCAAGGGCGCTATGAGATCTAAATTTGAGCTTGTGACCACTTCTTAACTTTGTAGTATAATAGGTCAAAAACCCTCTTATTGGATTTAGCTCATCTATCACATAAACCTTATAAAATTATTGTAGTTGCATGCTTGCTTCCCTATTTTCCAATGGCTGGATTGGGACATATGACATATCTCTAGAGCTTATTAAGTTGGGTCCAATGAACCCACATTAATCAAATAAACTCTTACGTTATGACTTGGATCAATTGTTGAACATTAGAATTTCTTGTATGAAAGCTCGATCCCTTTGTTGTGACTGGTTCACTAAATTGTTTCCAATAATAATAGTGGTTCACTCTTCAGGTGAAATTAAGATTCACAAGCATGGAATGCAGCAAGAAGGGGGAAAGATTGTACCTTTGATCCTCTACGTTTGGAGGATATTGTGGCTTTATTTAACATACAGCAATAGCTAAAATACATGCTGGACAGCAACATAAAAAGGGGGGGAAATGAATTAGAGACTCCAACATTTGTTTTAATAAGAGTAAAGAGAAGAGGGATTTGTACCTTTGAATATCTCCACTTTGGAGATCTAAACTTGCAAGCAGCAGCCTCTTCTTGACATGAGCTTCAGTTCAATCAGATCCGGATGTTATAAATATAAAAACTTCAAAGGGAGTCTCGTCCTCGAGACTCGGGTCAAGGTCATTATGTGTTTTATATGGATTTAAACTTGCCATAAAATCTCAAAAGTTTTGATCCTATAAAAAGCTCAAAGGGAAAACAAGCCATATTCTTTCAACATGTATATAATTAAATGGGCTTGTTTTGAAAATTACCTAAAAAGAGCTGCGGATATCTTCCTCGCATGTATGTTTCAGTCTCCCATGTTACCCTTTTGACACAATGTTGGTTCCTTAGAACCTTGATTAAGGAAATTTCTTCGCTATGAAGTTTATTCACAGTACTATTAAGTATATGTACTGGCCTCTTCTCGTATATCAAGTCTGGCTCCACGTCAAGGTTCTCGTAGCTGATGACGTGACGAGGATCGTACACGTATTTCCATAGGTTGGATATATGATAGACATCATGTATGGCTAATAAGTGTGGAGGAAGGATTACTCGATAGATCACTTTACACATACGTGTAGTATCTCAAATGGTCCAATATATCGTAGCGTCAACTTGCCATGAACACCAAATCTCTATACTCCATTCATGGGAAATACTAGTAGAAACACTCAATCTCCTTCCTGTGTTTACAGGAATTTCATCAATATAAGAGACTAAGTTGACTATTGATAAGTCATATTTAAATGGATTAAGAGAAGATGATCAGATTACTTGAAACTTCAATTCTCTTCTCCGACGATATGCATAACTTTTCTGGTGGCCCTAAGCCGTCAGAGGCCTTCGCCTCACAAGGTTATCAACCCTCGCAGTCTCCTCCAAGAAATCTACGAAGTAAAGAGAGTGTTTACCTACCTTACGTCAACTGAGAGATGCGAGACATCTCTGCTCGTATAGGGCTTCGAATGATGCTATACCAATATTAGAATAATGATTGTTGTTGTACGAGAATTTTACTAATGCAGGTGGTCCTTCCAGGATCCTTTCCACTCTAGAGTACATGCATATAACAAATCGTCAAGTGTTTGAATAGCACATATGCTCTATCTGTCGGTCTATGGATGGTATGCGGAACTCATCTTCAACTCCGTCTGTGGTGCTGACATACATTGGTACCAGCAGTGAGATATTAACCTCGAGTCTCCATCAGACACTACCTCACATGGTATATCATGAAATCTGATAATGTTTTTGCGCATGTAATCTAGCCAGAATAGATGGAGTGTAGGTCATGTTAATATGTACAAAATGGGTTGACTTGATCAATCTGTCAGCAACGATCCAATAGTATCGTGGCCAGTCTTCCACGAAATGGACTTAGCCACCACAAAAATCATCACCTTCGTCCTTGATGGCATGCATGTATTTATCTCGAATCCAAGGATCCGATCTCTGACCTTCTAATATGCAATTTCAAAGACTGTTGAATCGTAGAGACATGGCAATAGATACGGACGCATTCTCAGGGGAATTCCAATTAGTCAAACCTGCGAGCATATCCCATATGCATAGCTAGTTTGCCGTGCGTGCATGAGCTCCCATGCTAACGCACTTGCCATCATGATTCTCTTACTGGGATGGTAAGAGATCGTGCAGTCAAATCCTTCAATAGTTCAAACTACCGGTGTTGTCTCATGTTCAGCTCTTTATGATCATAGATGTATTTCGAACTCTTACGATCTGTGACAATCTCAAAATTCACCTCATAGAAATAATGACGCCAGATCTTCAAAGCGAAGACAACTGTTACCAACTCCAAGTCACGGATGGAGTAATTCTGCGCATATGGCCTCAACTAACGTGATGCATAAAC
This sequence comes from Ottelia alismoides, assembly GCA_037367405.1. NCBI lineage: Eukaryota > Viridiplantae > Streptophyta > Magnoliopsida > Alismatales > Hydrocharitaceae > Ottelia > Ottelia alismoides. The sequence goes on from JAZKJV010008885.1 coordinate 2,567, forward strand.
AATCACGTGGCCGGTTGAATCAGAACTGCTCCTAAATCCTCACTTGAAGCATCTGTGTATACTGCATAATCATGAATTTCTGAAGGAAGTGCAAGAATAGGCGCAATCATCAATCTTTTCTTCAATGTCCTAAAGGCCTTCTCGCATGAATCATTCCAAATGAAAGGAACTCTCTTCTGTATCAATCGTGCCAAGGAAAGAACAACTTGAAAAAAATTACTGACTAAGAGTCTGTAATAGCCTGTTAATCCAAGGAAGCTTCGAATCGGAGTGACTATCTTGGATTATTCCCAAAACATGTCTGCCTCATTCTTTGCATGGTCAACTGTGATACTTGTTCCAGAAATGGCTTGCCCAAGGAATGAGACCTGAGATAACCACAACTCACGCTTGCTTAGCTTGGAATACAGCTTATGATCTTGGAAGTGTGTCCAAAACTATCTTTAGATCATTTACGTGTTTCCATTCATTTCGAGAATATATTAACACGTCGTCAATGCACGCAGCCACAAACTTGTCCAAGTATGGACGGTAAATCATGTTCATCATGTCCATGAATGTTGCATGTGTATTTGTGAACCCAAACGGTCATCACAACAAACTCATAATGTCCATATCAAGTCCTGAATGACGTTTTCGGAATATTCGATTCTTGAATCCTCAGCTGATGGTAGTCAGATCGGAGATCGATTTTTGAGAATATCAAAGATTCTTGTAGCTGATCAAACAATTCGTCGATGCATAACAGAAGATAACGTTCTTTACCGTTTTCTTATTCAATTGTCAGTAATCTATGCATAATGTCATCGGTCCGTTTTTCTTCCTGACAAAAAGAATGGGAGCATTCCAAGGTGTAGTGTTCGGCCTCACGAAACTCAAGTAAAGTAACTCATGTAGCTGCACCTTTATCCCTCTCAACTCGGCCGGTGTCATGTGGTACGGAACCATCGAGATTGGTTGTGTATCTGGTAGTAATGTGATATCGAACTCAATCTCTCTTTTAGGCGATAATTCTGGCAAATCATCAAAGAACACACTAGGGTAATCTGATACTATCCTGAAGTTCTGAGCCATCATATGTCTCTCGAAAAAATGCTAGATATGAATCACATCCCTGATCAACAAGTCTCTGAGCTCTTAACACTGAAATGTATTCCCTTTTGGAGTCATGTAATGTACCCTTAAAGGTAAATTCGGATAAGTCTGAAATCCTAAAGACAATCGTCTTCCTAAAGCAATTAACCAGGGCATGATGAGTGACAACCAAATCCATGCCTAAAATCAAGTCGTACTCGTCGAGTTGTAGTAACATACAGTCTGTGATCATCTCGTGACCACCAATCAACATTAGTAACCCTCTGACTATCAATCTTATGATCAACAACTGGCTACATGGCTCATGGATGTGATGGGAAGGATATAAGACCTCTGTAATTCTACCTACCGAAGTTAGAAATCTTGAAGCTCGTTGATAGCTCCATAATCAATTGGAAAGGTTAACTCTAAATGCCATGGTTCTGTGTGAGACCCGATATCCTTAATTACAATAGTTGATGTTTGCAGATATTTCTATTATACATTTTCTCTTCTTGGGATACAATATGGAAATTAGTTGCAATGGTGACATCTGTGGTTATTGAATTCGAATGTCATATTTCCCTTTCGGACTCGCGACAAGTCAAAGGGTTGTCGCTATCCTAGAATTAATGCGATCGGGACTATAATACTACGAATGTATGTAACGAAGTGTCACTGCTCTGATACCAAACTTTAACGCCCATCCCACGGATGCAGGATACCCATTTACATAACACTCATAGTATCATATTCGTTAGATATTACATTAGGTTATTGAAATTAAAGGAAAAATTTTTGCATTTAGTTTTCGAATGATATTCACATTTTACTAACAAGCAGAACTAAAAATGTGTCACCAATTTATGTTGAATAAACTTCCATATAATTTATCGTGTAATAACAGAAACCGCATTATATACATAAATCCCAAATTTTAGCAGAAAAGAAAGTAAAGCATTTATAATATCATGAACAAAAATTATAACATGCATACATGTTAATAATAACTGCAGAAACTGAGGTTCAACTCTCCATATACCACGATGCAGGTGTTTTGTCTGCAACCCATGCAATAAGGAGAAAAGAACATCAATGAAATGTTGAACACATCTAATTAATTACCAATAACAAGGAAATTTAGTGGCTCCAAAAGAAAACAAGTAAATAGAACCTGACAATTAAATTTTAGAGCTACTTGCATTGAAACAGGTTTTCAAGTTGTTATGTAAAGGTGAATCTTCTGACTTACCCATCCTAACTCAATTACTCATATTTAGTATTTCATATATTGGTTACAGTAAGCATTTCATATATTGATTATAGGATTCATACTTAAACTATTGCCCTTTTTTCTAAATTATGATTCATGTTTGATGGATCTTGGTGTTGAAGATGATGGGATTCCTATTTTGATCTTTGTCTTTGTCAAATTATATACGACCGTATATGATTTCTAGTCTTCCTTATTCCTTTTCATGTCTCAAGGATTCATTAATTTTTGGGTTTTTATCATTTGTGCCCCTCTGAGATATCGTAATTTCAGTTATACCCCTATCTTTTTAGTAATATCAGTTGTGCCCTCACTTCTTTCTCCCTTATCACTTGTGCCCTTCGGGTTAGTTGTCGTCCATCTCCAATGTAAACAGATGTTAACCTGGGGGATATAACGGGAATTAAATTAAAAAACAAGGTTGAAAAGGTCATTTCTCTGCCCTTCCTCTCCAGCCAACCCCCTCCTCCCTAGCCTGAGCCCCGCCCTGAGCTCCTCACCGCCCTTCCTCCCCAGCCCCGCCCCTCCACCCTCGAGCTCCGCCTCGAGCCCCCCCCCCCCCCCCGCGCCTCCTCCCAGCCCCGCACCTCCTCCCCAGCCCGCACCTCCTCCCAGCCCGCACCTCCTCCCAGCTCCACCCCGAGCTCCCCGCACCTCCTCCCCAGCCCCGCACCTCCTCCCAGCTCCGCCCCGAGCTCCCCGCACCTCCTCCCATCTCGTACCTCCTCCAGCCCCGTACCTCCTCCCAGCTCCGCCCCGAGCTCCCCGCACCTCCTCCCCAGCCTACACCTCCTCCCAGCCCCGCACCTCCACCCAGCTCCGCCCCAAGCTCCCCGCACCTCCTCCCCAGCCCGTACCTCCTCCCAGCTCCGCCCCGAGCTCCCCGCACCTCCTCCCAGCCCGCACCTCCTCTCAGCTCCGCCCCGAGCTCCCCGCGCCTCCTCCTCATCCCGCACCTCCTTCCTAGCCCGCACCTCCTCCCAGCTCCGCCTCGAGCTCCTCCTCCGCCCCTCTTCCCCGACCCAACCTCTCCAGCTCCATGCTCTGCGCCCTCCTCCCCAGATCCACCCCTAATTTTATTCTGACCACAATACCCTTCTTAACCACACCATAGTTTGAATGAACCATGGTTATTTTAATTTTTTGACGGTCAATCTAACGGAAGGGCACAAGTGATAACGGAGAAAGAAGTGAGGGGCACAACTGATATTACCAAAAAGATAGGGGTATAACTGAAATTGCGATATCTCAAAGGGACACAATTGATAAAAACCCTTAATTTTTTAATTCATTATATACTTATTATGACCGAGGTGATCCAAATTTCTTTCTAATGTTTATTAATCACGTGTATGGATATAAAAACTGCGAGCGCTCACAAAAAAAACGAGAGAAAGACTGGGATCATATACCCGCGCACTAGGTGGTCGTTGCCCTAACTGGGCTACCTATCTCCTACCCAGTTGAGGGTCACCGCATCCTCGCACAGTCAGGTATAAAGGTCACCGTGACTGGCACTCATAATTATCAGTCATTGCTGAATCACCCCTACTGACTTGATTTCTCATTCTTTTTCAATCCTTTATGTGGTTGCCTATACAGATCTCGGTCATTTGGTCAACGATCTTATTGATATCACTGATTCACTTATTTGGCTACTTCATCCTTTTTTAGTGATATGTATAAATAGTAGACTATACATAAGGATCAATTGATTGATGATTTCTTATTCATAAAGATCTTGAGAAATAATTTGTTGACTTTGAGAAAAGAGTTCTAATATTTTAAAAGATGAATTCTCAAAGAATGTCAATGCCATATAATATAAAGGTGTTATCGGGAAGCTACTGCATATCACTGTGAGTCGCTAGAACATTTCTCTTGTAAGTAGCAAAGTAGGTTAGTTCATGGGTCACCTTACGATGTTGCTATAATGCTACGCATATACCTTAAGACTGCATTAGGAAAGGGTCATCTCTTCCTCAACAAGGAGTCTCTAGGTTTCACCATTTGTGCATATGTATAATAGGTTATCCTGTAGGCAAGAAATCCATGACAAATTTTAGTTTATACTCTGGTTGAAACCTCATCACAATGCGCAATAAGAAGCTGGTAGTTGTAGCCATATATCGTGTAGAATATGCGTATAGAGCCCTGACTCAAGCAACTGCAAAATCTATGAAGATAAATCCTTATGGGCAAATGTCTTATAGGAGCCTCTACCCATGCAACCAAATTGTGATATTTATACTGCATTATTCATAGATACTATATTATTTTCCATCAATGGACCAAACATATGGAGGTTAATGGCACATGATCATGAGTGGGGGTGTGGTGTTCTCCACAAGATAGGGATAGCAATCATAGACAATGTCATAACACAAATCAAGAGTAAGTTTTGTAGGTGCAGTAGGAGGTTTGTGAATAGGTCTCATCTTCAGTGATGGAAGTACTAAACCTTGTCCCAGTAGGATAAACATATGGAATTATAATCAAAAAAATGTAATTGCGTTAACATGATAGCGTCTATTAAGAGGATCATAACATCCACATCTCCTGTCAATTTATGAGTATCATAAAAAGAACACATTTGATAACCAGTGGAGAAAATCACAATATACGATGTGAGGAGTGTGGATATTTTTCAACAAGTTATGGCCATATCAAGAATATGGCATTCTCTCTTCAACCCGTTTGTTCAAGATGTATGCGCGTGAAATCTAGTGAACAATCTCAAGTCCACAAAGAAAGTTTGACATTGACCAGTACAAAACTCAATGGTGCTATGAGATCTAAATTTGAGCTTGTGACCACTTCTTAAATTTGTAGTGTAATAGGTCAAAAACCCTCTTATTGGATTTAGTTCATCTGTCACATGAACCTTATAATATTATTGTAGTTGCATGCTTGCTCCCCTATTTTCCAGTGGCTGGATTGGGACATATTACATACCTCTAGAGCTTATTAAGTTGGGTCAAATGAACCCACATTAATCAAATAAACTCTTGCGTTATGACGTGGACCATGTTGAACATTAGAATTTCTTATATGAAAGCTCGGTCCCTTTGTTGTGACTGATTTACTAAATTGTTTCCAATAATAATAGTGGTTCACTCTTCAGGAGAAATTAGGATTCACCGGCATGGAATGCAGCAAGAAGGGGGAAAGATTGTGCCTTTGACCCTCTAAGTTTGGAGGATATTGTGGCTTTATTTAACATGCAACAATAGCTAAAATACCTGCTGGATAGCAGCATAAAAAGGGGGCAAAATGAATTAGAAACTCCAACATTAGCTTTAATGAGAGTAAAGAGAAGACGGATTTGTACATTTGAATATCTCCACTTTGGAGATCCAAACTTGCAAGCAGCAGCCTCTTCTTGACAGGAGCTTCAGTTCATTAAGATCTGGTTGTTATAATATCCGTCCTAAATATATTACTTCCCTATATTCTTGCCTCTCTCTCTTGTGGAAAAAAAACCATGTTGGCCCCTCAACTTGAAGATGGCTTTCCCTTTCGGTCAAACCCCTCTTTTCCTGCCATAGACAAAGTAGAAATAGTGAAAGTTCAGGCAGTCTGGAATCCAAGGATTCTATTGTGCCCTATTGCGACATAGAATGATTTTTTATGGACATGTTTCTGACCCTTAATGCAAAGATCGTTCCTTTCATGGTTCGTGGTCCATGCTCCATGGGAAGCTTCTCATGATGCAAACTCTACTCCCTTCCGCCTATAGGCAGATAGCCTTTCTTCATCTTTCTATATAAAAACCATGGCAGAGCAGAAGGATTCACATGCATTGCTATGTAATAAAAAATCAGGGGTTAAATTGAAAGATTGAGTTTCCAATGGCTCGACAAGCAAGGAAGAGGTGGTCAGCCTGCCCCGAGAAGTAAAGGGAAGGTTCCTCTCTATCGTGAGGCCCACTCGCCAAACCAATGTTGTTAAAGGTGAGAGGCACTAGGGGGTCCAAACGCTCGAGGCACAAGGCGCTCGCCTAAGAAAAGCAAGGCCTCATATATATAAATAAACAAATAATGTGTGAGTCTATATACACGTACACATAAACAAATGTGTGGGCATATGTAATTGTAAATGTGTGTACAACTTAAATTGCAATCTAATAATCCAACATACTTATGGGTGTATGTGCATTTTTTTCAGAAGAAGGGTGGCACCTCAGTTGGGACCCACCACCATAACTCTGTGTATTAATAAAAGAAAAAGAAAAACAGGGAAAAGTGTTACATCATATAACGCTTGCCATGAATTGTGCAGTGCCCTACAATGCTCCATTACGTTTATAGGATGAAACCCCTCCCCCTCAAAAATGGCATTGTGGGTGTATGTGCATGTGTGTATATAAATGTGTACGTGCACATGTGTATATGTATACGTTAACCATCTGTTCTACTGAACATAGTTGAACCATCTTCTTCACTCCCTATCATACCATATCTTACCAGAATGAGGGCAACACCCCCGTCCCGAAAATTTCTGTATGTAGGTTAATGAATCTGTATATCTCTGCGATCCATTTGTACTGGGAGTAGTATATAAACATATGTGTTTTTTATTTATCTACATGTATATATATGTACTCATGGTACTTCAAACATGTATATGCAAATGTAGAAGTGTGTGTGTGTGTTTGTATTGAGTCAAAAGTATATGTAATACTTAAAGCTAAAATATGAAAGTATATGTAATGAAAGTGTATACATATATGCAATGGAAGTTTGTGCTTAAATGACGTATAAATGTGTCCTTATGTATAAGTATAAATTACGTACACATGTGTCCATATGTATAAGTATAGGTGTTAATGATACTTAGAACCAATATATATCTGATATAAATACCTAAACATGGGTAAAAATCAGAAAAAATAGACAAAAAGCCCTACTTTTGCCTCGGACGCTCGCCTTGAGCGTCTAGAGTCTCAAGCCAAGCGTTTGCCTGGGCGGTGCCCGAAGCAAAACGCCTCTCCTGAAGGGAGGCAAAGCATTAGGATCTCACCTAGGCGAGCGCCCGAAGCATTTTTGACAACATTGTGTCAAACCAAGCTCGTTGTGATCCCCCTTCCAAACCGCCAAACCTCTCATTCTGACGGCATACTTCGCTTTGGTCCTCCGTCGTCAGTGAGTAGACATCTGACTCATTTCCGCTGGATTAAGAAGGGAAGCCTCACTGATCAGGGTCTAATGCCCACCACCAAAGAAGCGTTGAAGCGTGCCCTAATATATAATGTGGTAGGTGAATTGACCAAGAACTTAATCTCAACCCGACGTGCCTTGATAAGAGAAAAAGAGTACTAACTGGAAGAGCACTTTTCAGAAAGAAAATAAGGGATCCCAGAGTCAGAGATAGGGATGTCAATATAGCCATCGAGAGGAAGATAGGGAATATCGAAGAGAAAGAAAAGTTTGTTGGAGGTATCCGCATTGATAAGCAGACAAGAGGCAAGGGACGACAGTAAGCATTGAGTGAAAAGCTACTAACAATCCGTGGGTACAGGGAAGGGGGTCGAGAACGTTAGGGGGTATGCGCAAGCAGCTCATCCAGAGTCTCAAGCTAGCTGGGAAGTAAGTGAGGCAATGGAGTGGTCGGATTGAAAAGTTGAAAAGAGTGATTCCTGGGGTGAGAGAAGAGTATAAGATGAATCAAGATCGGAAAGCATAAGTTTCACTCCCGCAGAAAGCTGTTGAAATCGAACCCTGAATTTATAATGCGAGTTGGCATCATTATATAAAAAACCTAGATTTAAATCCCTTTAATATAATCAAGCCTCTAATATAAACTATATAAAAAATCTCAAAGAATGCTAACTCTAGTAAATAGATTGGCAGTAACTTTAGCTCACAATCCGCAATATTATTCTTTCCTCACAAGATTCTATGTCATTATACATGTTTCCTCGAAGTCCTTCCTGCTTTTAGAATAGACATGCTTTGACTCATAAGTCGAAACTCGACTCCTTGGAATCTTCCATGCCCTATCTAGTTGACTCACTTTGGAAATGCTAGACCAAGGCAGTTCTCTAATCCACTAGTCTGACTATATGTATACTATTAATTAAGAGAAGTATAAAGGAAATGCCTCCTTTCAAGTCCCCCCCATATATAACGCAACTTGACGAATGGCTCTTTTTGAATTCCAAACAAAAGCAAAATAGCCGGTCTTAGTATATGATTGGAGGGTCTATCCTGCAATTTAAGGCTCCTAACCATCTATAACTAATTCCCTCGAAAACATGGAGTCTCTTCATCTCCTTTAACTCACTCTTAGCCAAGTCAAGGAAGGGAATGCTTCAATAAGATGTAAATTCCTCACAGGATAACAGACAAGGCCATCATCACATTTGGAACCCGCTACAAAGTATTTAAGCATGTATTCTATGTAACAATGGTAACAAAGGTTGCAAAAGACAAAATTCAATTTTCATTTGAAGGTGTCACTAAAGAAAGAATAATCTTGGGTGACTAATCAGAAGTATTCTATTACATTTTTTTATTATCTTGCATATAAAAAGCTATTAATAAATGCATTGTTATATACAAGGTTCGAAATCTCGATTTTGATTTCATTTCGGTCACTCCTAAAACCGAAATTTCGCCGAAATTTCAGGAAATTTCGACGATTTCGGTGGAAAACTAGGAAATGGCTCAAAAAGCCTTTTTTTTCAATTTTGTTGTAAATTATGATCTTCCAAGTTATTAGAACAATAAATAACTTGTAAATACACAGTTACTTCACACATATTGGTCATATATACCCCTTATATTGTACATATCGGTCATATCGGCCATATCGGTCATATTGTACAATATGTTAGATATTGCAAATGTAGTTAATCTGAGTACTTCAAACAATGAAACAATAGATATATACTTATAGGCTTACAGCTACATATTAATCATCTTGTCATCTATGACTATGACGGTATGTCACACACCATATCGAGCATATCATTGTTAACAGAGTAACAATCTTACAACAAGTGAAAATACATATATTTCACGTAGAGTAATAAGAACATACACATTAATGATTAATGCAATAAAAGATTAAAATATATTACCCGGTGATATGTTTGGTTCGGAACCAAGAGTTTCGCGATGGATCTCAATCGCCAGCCCTTCCTTGTTGTCTCTCATAACGCATCGCAGATTCAATGAACTCGCAGTAGTTCTCCCATGTCATGTACGAGGACATGGCCTTGTAATCCATCACATATTGCATGTATTGGTGGTCATTGATGCCTATGAGTATCCCGAGACGATGATAAGCAACACTAGATACAGTATCACGAGTGGCACGACAAGGCCGCGAAGTACTACCTTGAGATCCTCGAGACGACGACGATGGAGTCGAAGAAGATCTCTGCGGAGGAGGAGGAACTGGCATATACTCAAGGAAGAAACGATAACTGTCACCGCCAAAGAATCTGCCCTGGCTCTGCTCAGGTTGGCTACCTTGGTAGTTCTCACTGATGTAGCTACTATATCCCCCATACCCAATGTAACCATATGAATATGATGGAGGTGCATACGCTTGAGGAGGGGGAGGAGGTCCTGGAGGAGGAGTATGAAAGTATTCCGGGAAGACGCCAAAAGATCTCTCATCGTGCGACGATCCATATCCGCCTATGAGACTTGGTGTTCCTCCACGATATGGGCTGGCAATGTCCATGCAGTTCAAGGAACCTACAGATGATATCAAATCGTCCATATAGTTGTTGATTGGACAATGGCCACGACCGTACTCGTAATACATATGTAGAGACCGATATTATTATTATGTTTTGTACCTTTTCGTAATTCATGTTTACTCTCTGGACTACTATGTATTTTACCCGTGAGGTCTCTCCCTATATAAGAGAGCCTAGGGTTCCTTGGAATAATAGATTTGCTCACTTTTTCCAACATGGTATCAGAGCCCATGGGCTAACCCTAACCCCAGCCCTAGGGTTTCTTCCGCCGTCGGACCCCCACCAACACCCCTCCCCCGTCGTCGTCGGAAACCCCAACCCCATCACCACCGTTTCCGCTGCCGGTTCCCCCTTCTCCACCACCCGCCAGACTTCTTCTCCACACGCCGAAGGGTCCCTCCACGCCGTCGGGCCCTTCCCTCTTCCACGTCGGGCCCCTTCTCCACGTCGGGCCCCTTCTCCACGCCGCAGGGCCCCTCCACGCCGTCGGACCCTTCCCTCTTCCACGCGGGGCCCCCAACCGTGCCGTAGGCCACCCTACGCCACCATCCGTCGCCGAGTCAAGCCCTAGGTAGGGGACCCTATCCGCCGGGTTCCCTTCCCTAACACGCCGACATCTACTCTTTCGTCGATCGATCTATCTCCATGAATTTGAGTGCGTAACGTCTACATATGCACTCAAATCCGATCAAGTCTTTGTAGACACCGGTTTCTAGTCTACAATCCCTAGTTCTTCTTCTACGGCAACATATCAGAGAACAAAGTTGATATGCCCTCCATAGGCGCCTTCAAAGGTCATGCGCCTATAGTCAAGATGGACGGGCAAACTATGAGCTCTGGGTGATGCAGTTTATGAGTCTCATGAAGTCAAACGGTAAGAAGTATATTCTTACCGAAGATGAGCCGGCAGAGAAGACTGGGATATATGCCTCGTGGGAGGTTGATGATTCTTATGCCAAGGTTTGGCTGTCAGGCACATTGTCGATGGAGATTGCCAATGATGTCCTCCATCAGCCCACTGCCAAGGCAATGTGGGATATTCTGGCCACTACGTATTCCCAAGTGCGGAATGAGACCAAGATGTTACAGCTCCAGCATGATATATTCACGATGAAGCAGAATGGCAGGCCACTTCACTCATTGTACACGTCCCTGAGAGAGGGATGTTTGAGAAGTTATACAGCACCATACCACTCACGATGACTCCTGAGCAGCAGAAGACATTTCAGAATGCTACCATGGTGGGCGTTCTACTTGCATCCCTAGATCCTGAGTACGAGGCAGCCCGCTCTCAGATTTTGGCGAGGATGTTTACCGGAGGCTCAGTCGCATATCAGTTTCTTCCAGCACATCTACTCCACCCCCATCGGCGATGGCAGTATCGCGTGGGAGAGGTGGTCAGTTCTCTGGTCGTGGACGTGGACCCCGTGGTAGGGGTGGTCGCTTTCGCCAGCCATGTTCGTTCTGCCATCGCACAAGCCACTCGGAGGATACATGCTACTCTAAGCATAAGTTTACAGCATCAACGCGTGTAGCCCTGCATGTTTTGCCCCAGTCAGCATCCACTGCAGATTACCGATTCGAGGAGCTTGTGGCACATCTACGTGATATTATGCCACAATCATCTACTGATTCTCCAGGTAGACCTTCAGATGTTGCTGCCACAGCTTCTGCCAGTTCGTCTGCTGCTGCTAGTACCTCAGGTAGTGCTACTGCCTTTACATCTTGTCATGATATATCTGATTGGATTATAGATTCCAGCGCCACCCATCACCTCTACCGCGATAGAGAGAGACTTGAGTCCTACAGGGACATCCCACATGGCCGCTCAGTTCAGATAGCAGATGGTACTCATTCCCCCTTGTTGGGCAGGGGGAGGTTTTCTTATCACCTTCTATGCGTCTACAGAATGTTCTACATGCTCCTGAGTTCTCCATGAATCTGTTGTCTATTAGTCAGATTACGAAGGATTTGCACTGTCGTGCTATATTTGACCCATCATCTCTTCTTTTTCAGGACATACTAACTGGCAGGGTGATTGGCTGTGGCTCTGAGCAGAATGGTCTATATCGGTTGGTCCGGAACTCTTATGCTAGCGTCTCTTCTCATTCCGTCGGACCAATATCTCTGTACATCTGGCATCTTCGTTTTGGTCATCTCCTGCTCCAGAAAATGCGACATCTTCTGCCTCAGATCCCTCCCAGTTCATCATTTCGCTGTGAAGCGTGTCAGTTGGGAAAGCATCATCGGTCTAGCTTTCCTCGTCGTCAGAGTCAGAGCAGTAGCTCCCCGTTTGAGTTATTTCACATTGATATTTGGGGTCCGAGTCGTGTACCTGATCATCAGGGACACAGGTTCTATCTAGTTGTAGTGGATGATTTCTCTCGTGTATCTTAGGTCTTTCTTTTTTTTTGAAGCCAAGAAGAGGGGGATACACTCGTTGGTGCTCACCCCAATCTTAGGTCTTTCTTTTAAAGAATAAATTTGAAGCAGGGGATGTTCTTAAAAATTTGATTAATGAAGTGCAGAATGTTTTCTCTTCTACTGTCAAATATGTTCGTACAGATAATGCACTGGAATTTTGCACCCGGTCTCTCTCTCAGTTTCTCTCGTCTAAGGGCATTATTCACCAAACCACTTGTGCTTACACATCTCAGCAGAATGGCGTGGCAGAAAGAAAGCATCGTTACCTTCTTGACATTACTCGAACCCTCCTTATTCAGAGTTGTGCTCCTATCACTTTTTGGGGATATGTTGTCCTTACAGCTTGCTACCTGGTCAATCGTATGCCGTCATCTGTCCTTGGTGAGAAAATTCCTCTTTCTATCATTTTTCCTGATAAAGAATTATTCTCACTTACTCCTCGTGTCTTTGGTACTGTTGCGTTTGTTCATCTCCTGTCTCCTGGACTTGACAAACTCTCTCCTAGAGCTGTCAAGTGTGTCTTTGTAGGTTACTCTCGGACTCAGAAGGGCTATCACTGTTATGACCCCATAAACAAGAAATACTTTGTCAGTGCTGATGTCACATTTTTTGAGTCTGTTATGTACTTTTCCCCTGCAGGTGACAGGCTGGTCCCATCCACTACCAACGAGGATGTCTATATCCCTCAGCCTCCTAGTTTGAGTTCACCTCAGTCCACTCCTGCTCCAGTTGCTACGTCACCTAACCCAACGTCACCTCCACCACCACCACCTCCACAACCTCCTATTCCATCTTTACTAAAATTCTATACGCGTCGGTCAGGTCCTGCTCAGGCTACACGTTAGGCATCCATCACGCCTCAGGTATGTTCAGATGGCATCACTACTGACGGGTCAGATATGGTACATGTGCAGGATTCCTCATTGCAGGAGGAGACTACACCATCCAGTACAGTGGACGACGACCTTGATATTCCTATTGCTATCCAGAAGCAGAAGCGAACGTGTGCATCTAATCCTTTTGCTTCCCAGTATCTTTTCATCGCCTCACAGGCGACTTTTAGAGGTTTGTTGCAGCTTTGTATTCCGTGGACATCCCACGGACCTATCAAAAAGCCATGAAGATTGATTGCTGGCGACTGGCTATGGAAGACGAGATGCGTGCCTTACAGTCTCGTGGCACATGGAGCTTGGTTAATGCTCCTCCTGATGCATCCATTGTTAGCTGTAAATGGGTATTCACAGTTAAATACCATGCTGATGGCAGTCTAGATCGATACAACGCACAGCTGGTCGCAAGAAGTTTCACACAAACCTATAGTGTGGACTATATGGATACATTTTTTCCAGTAGCTCGTCACTCTACTCTTCGCATTCTCTTATCAGTTGTTGTGGTACGTGACTGGACTATATCTCAACTAGATGTCAAGAATGCCTTCTTGTATGGAGATTTGCAGGAGGAAGTCTACATGCAGCAGCCACCAGGGTTCACTGCTGAGGGGGAGAAGCATATGGTGTGTAGACTTCATAAGGCAATTTATGGCCTTAAACAGAGCCCAAGGGCGTGGTTCCAGAAGCTTTCCCATCTGATTGAACGATAGGGGTTCAAAAGATCAATGCATATCACTCGTTTATTCAGAAGTCTTCTGCAGGTACGGTTGTCATCATAGTCTGTGTTGATGATATTCTGGTTACAGGAGATGATGCTCAGGGAATAGAGAAGGCAAAAGCATTTCTGGGCTGTCAGTTCGTCATGAAGGATCTTGGAACCCTAAGATACTTTCTGGGGTTGGAATTTACCAGGAATGCACAGGGTCTGGTGATGACCCAAAGGAAGTACATTACATATTTTTTGACTGAAACAGGCATGGTTGGATGCAGATCATCGAGTATTACCATGGATCCAAGCATGAAGATGTATGACGATGACACTGTTGAAGTAGACAAGAGGAGATATAGAGAAATGGTGGGCAAGCTCCTTTATATTACTATAACTCGATCCGATATTGCCTTTGCAGTAAACCGGGTGAGTCAATTTATGGAGCAGCCAAGACAAGTTCATATGGATGCCATATATATGATACTGAGGTATCTAAAGTCTTCTCCAGGTTCAGAGCTACTATTTCGAAAGGGCACAGATTTATCTATTTCAGCATGTGCAGACGCCGATTATGCAGGGTGCCCTATGGATCGAAAGTCGACCTCAGGATTTGTCGTTTTTGTTGGGAGCTCTCTGATTTCTTGGAAAAGCAAGAAACTAACTGTTGTGGCAAGCTCCAGTGCTGAATCTGAATATAAGACCATGGCGCAAGCAAGCACGGAGATGATGTGGGTTCGATCTGTGCTAGAGGATCTACATATAGCCGTACCTTTACCCATACAGCTTCAGTGTGACAATCAGGCAGCATTGTTTATTACCAACAATTCAGCATTCCATGAAAGAACAAAGCATATTGAAGTTGACTGCCATTACACTAGAGACTTGATCCAGAGAGGCTTGATATCTACATCCCACGTGAGCTCAGGAGATCAGACTGCTGACATATTCACCAAGCCGTTGCTCAGAGGACCCTTCCAGAGATGTTCTTCCAAGCTGAGCATGATAGACATCTATGATCCACCTTGAGGGGGAGTGTAGAGACCGATATTATTATTATGTTTTGTACCTTTTCGTAATTCATGCTTACTCTTTGGACTACTATGTATTTTACCCGTGAGGTCTCTCCCTATATAAGAGAGCCTAGGGTTCCTTGGAATAATAGATTTGCTCACTTTTCCCAACAACATAGGTCCTGGACTCGGACTTGGAACAAATTGTCCATGTGTGTCCCTCTCTCGCTCCATATATTCACGTCCTGCGTGTAACCCTTCCTCAAATCTTGTATCTTGTGGTCCACGACCACCCCCTCCTAACCCACCTGAGTATATTTCCCCACCATCACCAGGTCCACCACGACCACCAACATCATCATCATCATCTCCATTATCATCCTTTAACTTGGATTTCGATTTGGAGCTAGTGGAGAGAATTTCATCAACAGTCGCATCAACCTCGGCCTCCAACCCTCCAAGAGGGTCAGTAATCCGCCCAGATCTTGCCAGATAATCACGTACATCTGCTCCCATTTGTTGGCTTATATTCTCATTTGGTCTTCCACGTGGTTGATCGAAAACGGGAGCACCATTGGAATCCATCCACCTCTGGAGAACATCTTCATCACCATCGTCATCGTGCATCTTGAAAATGTATGCAAGATCAATAGGGCTTATGTAGTCCTCTTTGTCTTGTCCCTCCCTTGCATGTTTCATCTTCAGTCTCAAGTTGTAATGCACGTAGACAAGATCATTGAGCTTATGTTCTCCCAACATGTTCCGTCTCTTCAGATGGATTAAGTTGAATGTGCTCCAGTTACTCTCACAACCACCGGCAGATGCGGTTTGAGACAACACTTTCACTGCCACTTTTTGTAGGTTAGGAGCTTCCATCCCGTATAATAACCATCATTCGGCTGCAAAAAAACCAAAAGGAGATAAATCAATACTAGGAATAAATGACCACATAATCAATGAACTTATTTGTCTTCATCCCTACTGTAACACCCCCAACTCCCGTGGTACGAGAATACCGTGTGATAGCGGTATCGCACGACCGTGTGGTTCGGTGGCCACACTATGAAGTTTTGGAGGACTTCACCTTAGCTTAAGGATGGCTAAGGATGGAGTTTATCATAGGACCGCGGGTTCCCCTTGGCACAACACAAGTGTTCGACGGCACTTGATGGAGCTTGAGCTGCAACATCCACGTAGGAGTGTGGGGCCCACTGATGACGTGGCGTGATGACATGGCGTGCTGATGATGCAGACGACGTGGCATGCTGACGGAGCGGGTGACGTGGCGTCGGTTGCAGAAGACGAAGGGATTGCACGGAAGATGAGAGCCAAGCGCACGAAAAGTCATCTCGGAAGACGAAGGGTCTCCGTAGAAGACTAAGAGTCCTTGCATTCATTTTACATGTAATAATGGTGTCCCTTCGTATACCCCCGGCTTGTCTATATAAGGAGGGGTAGAGCTCATTTGTAGATATCACACTCAGAGTGAGTCTCTTGCTAATACAAAAGGGTTTTGTGCCACTGCTCTTGTGTCCTTGTGCTAGTGCTTGTGTTCGAGTGATCTAGCGGCGTGGTTGATCGGTGTATTGGTGTACATCCTACACGCAAGGGGAAGGCTGGTTAACTTGCGGGAAGCCAACGCCGCACAGGTTAGTCTCAAAAATTAGAGTTTGAGATTTACTCATGTGACAACTGGTATAAAAGCGAGGAATGGCGCCCGACACTGGAGATCGCCTTGGTTCCTTGGAGGGAATCGTGATGGAGATCCAATCTCAAATGGGTACTCATGCCCAACGCTTGGCTCGTCTAGAGGACGACGCAGGCATGGAGGCGTCGGACGTCGTTGGCGACAACCAGCGTTCGGTCGACATAGTGACGGCACTTGGAGAGAAGATAGAGGAGCTCAAGTTCATGGTGCAAGATCTACTTGAAGAACTCTCCATCGTCAAGAAAGCGATCACGAACGGGGGCGGATCCAACGAGTCTCGAAGGTCAAAAGTCTCAGAGCCCAAGTCCTTTTCAGATAAGCGGAGTGCCAAAGACTTGGAAAATTTCTTGTGGGACATGGAGGTATACTTCAAAGCTGTCAAGACTCCTGAGGCGGAGAAGGTATCCTTGGCAGTGATGTACTTATCCGACCATGCAAAGCTGTGGTGGAGGAGCCGTGCATCCGAAGAACGACCAGACATCTCGTCTTGGGATGAGTTGGTGAAGGAACTGAAAGAGCAGTTCTTATCCACCAACACTGCTTGGGTAGCGAGGGAGGCGCTCCGAAGGCTAAAGCAGACGGGAACCGTACGGAAGTACGTGAAGCAGTTCTCGTCACTACTGCTGGATATCAAAGGTATGTCTAAAGAAGACAAACTTTTCAATTTTATGATGGGTCTTCAAAACTGGGCTCAGGCGGAGCTCAAGAGGCAAGGGGTGAAGGACCTTCAGACGGCCATCGCTGTTGCGGATGCGTTGGTCGACTACAAAGTCCAACCCACTGCAGAGAAGGAGACCGAGAAGACAAAGAGCAAATCCAAGGAGAAAAGCAAGGGAAAGTTCAAGAAGTTCGGCAAGGCCGAAACTTCAAGGGAGGGTGCGGAATCCTCCAAGAAGACCGAACAACCCAAGGGGAAGGACTGCTTCATTTGTAACAGGCCACATCGGGCGCGGGAGTGCCCGAAGCGAGAGAAGTTGAATTCCATGGCCATGAAGGGGAACTCAGATGAAGAGGCGCGCATGACGAACCTCAAGTTGTTGTGCAACGTTCGCTTGTGTCCGCTGAAGTCGGGCAAAGAGGCGAAAGTGGAGGTGGAACGTGAAGATCCAGACCTGGTGTACCTTGATGTTGTGGTACACAAGAAGACCCTTTCAACCATGATCGATACTGGAGCGACGCACAATTTCATCTCCAGCAAAGAGTTCGGGAGCTTGGAAGTTCCCTTGGAGAAAAGCCAGTGCCGCATGAAGCTTGCCAACTCCGAGTCGCTGAAGATCGAAGGTATGGCAAACTTCATTATCCAGTTGGGTGAATGGTAGAGAAAGGTACGCTTCCTCGTGGTACCTCTTAACGACTTTCAAGTCATTTTGGGAGTCGAGTTTTCAAGAAGACGAAGGCGTCTGTAACGCCTTATCTGGGAGGCATCTTCTTCGTGGCTGCAGATAGCTCGTGCTTCATCAGGGCTATCAAGAAGAAATAGCAGACTGGAGCCATGTCTGCAATGCAAGTCTGCAACGGGCTGAAAAAGGGGAGACGACGTATCTGGCTACGGTACGCGTCGAGGAAAATGGCGAGAAGACACAGTCATGCCCCAGGGCGGTAAAGAAGATGATGGGCGAGTTCAAAGACGTGATGCCGAAGGAGCTGCCAAAGGAGCTCCCACCGAAAAGAGACGTCGATCACGCCATCGAATTACTGCCAGGTACGGTGCCCCCTGCACTTGCACCCTACAAAATGCCCCCTGCATATCTAAAGGAGTTGTGGAGACAACTCAAGGAACTGGTGGACACTATTCTTATGCGTCCAAGCAAAGCACCATATGGAGCACCGATGTTGTTCCAGAAGAAGAAAGACAGGAGTATGCGGATGTGCGTGGACTACCGTGCACTGAATAGGGTGATAGTGAAGAACAAATACCCCGTCCCCAACGTTGAAGACATGTTCGATCGCTTGAGCCAAGCCAAGTACTTCTCGAAGATGGATTTCATGTCAGGATACTAACAGGTCCGCATCAAGGAGGGAGACGAGCCAAAGACTGCGTGTGTGACATGTTATGGGTCTTTCAAATTCCTTGTAATGCCGTTTAGGTTAACTAATGCCCCGGCAACTTTCTGTACGTTTATGAATGATGTCTTCCGCGAATATATCGACTCCTTTGTTGTAGTGTACTTGGACGACATATTAGTGTACAGCAGGATCTTGGAGGAGCATGTCAAGCATCTGTGGATGGTGCTTGAAAAGCTGAGGCAGAACCGGTTGTACTTGAAGCCGGAGAAATGCGCCTTTTGTCAGGAGACCATCTCCTTCCTCGGACATATCGTGGGCGGAGGCACGATACGCATGGAGCAAAGGAAGACGCAGACGATAGAAGAGTGGGCAATCCCCACAAAGGCGACAGAGCTACGATCCTTCCTCGGATTGGTGAACTACTATAGGAAGTTCATCAATGAATACTCCAAGAAGGCGGCGCCCCTGACGGACCTGCTTCGGAAGGATCAGCCTTGGAGATGGAAGCGTGAATGCCAGGAGGCATTCCAGAAGCTGAAGAGGGCGGTGGTGGAAGAACCAATTCTACGACTTGCAGACTTCGAGAAGGCATTTGAAGTTTAAACCGACGCGTCCGACAATGCACTTGGTGGTGTACTGGTGCAAGATGGGCACCCCGTGTCTTACGAGAGTCGCAAACTAAATCCAGCCGAGAGAAGGTACTCTGTGCACGAAAAGGAGATGACAGCAGTGGTCCATTGTCTGAGGACATGGCGCCACTATCTTCTCGGTTCAAAGTTCGTGGTGCAGACGGATAACGTGGCAACGAGCTGCTTTGCCACACAGAAGAAGTTGACTCCCAAGCAAGCGCGATGGCAAGACTTTCTTACTGAATTCGACTTCGAGCTTCGCTACAGTCCCGGACGGACCAACCAGGTAGCAGACGCTCTCTCGAGGAAGAACGAACCGGAAGAGCCGAAGGTCGCGGTGATTGCATCGATCGCCCGCATGTCCGGAGACATGCTAGAGCGCATTCGGGAGCAGACACAGGAGGATCCGGTCACTTCACGCTTGGTGCAACGCGTAGATAGAGGAAGGCGTCCTCTATGTGAAGGGCAGGAGGCCCAATGTCCCCTTAAGCGGCGGCTTGAGGAAAATGCTGCTGAAGGAAGCACATGACGCACAATGGGCTGGTCATCCAGGAGTGGAGCGAACACTTGCACTCCTCTCCTCAAGCTACTTCTGGCCGAGGATGGAGGAAGACGTGGAAGTTTACGTGCGTACTTGTCTTGTATGCCAGTAAGACAAGACAGAGAGGAAGAAGACGGTAGGAGTGCTGGATCCCCTGCCTATCCTTTCACGTCCGTAGGAGAGCGTCTCCATGGATTTCATCACTGGGTTCCCAAAGGTGGACGGGAATAATGCGGTGATAGTGGTGGTTCATCGCTTCTCAAAATACGCGATCTTCGTACGAGCACCTCAAGAGTGTACAGCGGAGACCACAGCGAAGTTGTTCTTGCAGAACGTGGTGAAGCACTGGGGGATACCATTGGACTTCGTGAGCGACCGCGATGCCCGATTCATAGGTCGGTTCTGGACGACCTTATTTGAGATGCTGGGATCCGATCTCAAATTCTATACCAGCAATCACCCGCAGACGGATGGTTAGACGGAGCGGATCAATGCCTTGCTGGAAGAGTACCTGAGGTATTACGTGACGGCCAATCAGCACAATTGGGTTAGTTTACTGGATACTGCCCAATTCTGCTACAACCTACAGCAGACCACCACAGGTCAGAGTCCATTCGAGATCGTGATAGGTAGGCAACCCGTGGCACCGCAAGAAGTGGTTAAGCAGAATAGGCAAGGACGGTGCCCTGTTGCACATCGCTTTGCTTTGGAAAGGTAGAATTGGTGGGAGGAAGCAAAGGACGCGTTGGCCCATACTCAACGCAGGATGAAGAAGGCGGTTGACAAGAGCCGTAGTCCGGTCGAGTTCCAGTTGGGGAGAAGGTGTTGTTGAAGCTTACGCCCCAGATTTGGAAGAAAATTCTGAGGAAAACGGCGCACAAAGGGTTGATTCCTCGTTACGATGGACCCTTTGAGATAGTTCGACGTGTGGGACCGCTCGCTTATCAACTACGTCTTCCAGAGAGACTGAAGTTGCATCCCGTGTTTCATGTCAGCTTCCTGAAGGAGTACCATGAAGACAGAGAAGACAACACCAAGAGGGCATCGAAACGTAGCCCTCCTAACGTCCGGGTTCAGCATACGAGGGTTGCTGAGAAGATTCTTAACAGACGCGTGGAGGGCCAGAACAAGAAGAACCGGAGGATCTTCTTTCTTGTCAAATTGAAGTGACTCCAGAGGAGGAGGTAAGCTGGGAACGTGATACAACCTGTGGGAGTTCGAGGACCTCATCGAGGATTTCTTGAAGACGCAGGATCAGTCGCGGACGCCTGATGGATCAGGCGGGGGAGGCATGTAACACCCCCAACTCCCGTGGTACGGGAATACCGTGCGATAGCGGTATCGCACGACCGTGTGGTTCGGCAGCCACACTATGAAGTTCTGGAGAACTTCACCTTAGCTTACGGGCAGCTAAAGATGGGGTTTACCGTAGGACCGCGGGTTCCCCTTGACAAAACACAAGTGTTCGGCGGCACTTGATGGAGCTTGAGTTGCAACATCCACGTAGGAGCGTAGGGCCCAATGATGACGTGGCGTGATGACATGACATGCTGATGAGGCAGACGACATGGCATGCTGACGGAGCGGGTGACGTGACGTCGGTTGCAGAAGACGAAAGGATTGCACGGAAGATGAAGAGCCACGCACACGAAAAGTCATTTCGGAAGACGAAGGGTCTCCGTAGAAGACTAAGAGTCCTTGCATTCATTGTACATGTAATAATGTGTCCCTTCGTATACCCCCGACTTGTCTATATAAGGAGGGGTAGAGCTCATTTGTAGATATCACATTCAGAGTGAGTCTCTTGCTAATATAAAAGAGTTGTGTGTCACTGCTCTTGTGTCCTTGTGCTAGTGCTTGTGTTCGAGTGATCTAGCGGCGTGTTTGATCAGTGTGCTGGCGTACATCCTATACGCAAGGGGAAGGCTAGTTAGCTTGCGGGAAGGTACGTCGCACAGGTTAGTCTCAAAAATTAGAGTTTGAGATTTACCCCTGTGACAATTGGGTTAGTTTACTGGATATTGCCCAATTCTGCTACAACCTACAGCAGACCTCCACCACAGGCCAGAGTTCATTCGAGATCGTGATAGGTAGGCAACCCGTGACACCGCATGAATTGGCTAAGCAGAATACCCAAGGATGGTACCCTGTTGCACATCGTTTTGCTTTGGAAAGGCAGGATCGGTGGGAGGAAGCGAAGGACGCGTTGGCTCATTCTCAACGCAGGAAGAAGAAGGCGACTGACAAGAGCCGTAAGCCAGTCGAGTTCCAAGTTGGGGAGAAGGTGTTGCTGAAGCTTACGCCCCAGATTTGGAAGAAAATTCTGAGGAAGACGGCGTACAAAATGGTTGATTCCTCGTTACGATGGACCCTTTGAGATAGTTCGACGCGTGGGACCGCTCGCTTATCAACTACGTCTTCAAGAGAGACTGAAGTTGCATCCCGTGTTCCATGTCAGCTTCCTGAAGGAGTACCATGAAGACAGAGAAGACAACACCATGAGGGCATCGAAACGTGCCCCTCCTAACGTCCGGATTCAGCATACGAGGTTGCTAAGAAGATTCTAGACAGGAGCATGGAGGGCCAGAGCAAGAAAAACCGGAGGATCTTCTTCCTTGTCAAATGAAAGGGACTCCCAGATGAGGAGGCAAGCTGGGAACGTGATACAACGAGAGCTTCCATCCCGTATAGTAACCACCATTCGACTGCAAAAAAACCAAAAGGAGATAAATCAATAGTAGGAATAAATGACCACACAATCAATGAACTTATTTGTCTTCATCCCTACCAGGAAGAGTATTTGCCCCGTCCATTTACCGCAGTAATTCGACCAAAAGAACCCATGGCATCCATGAAATACTTAACCTACACATAGGTTGAAGTCATAAATTGTTACATAATACTCGTAAAAAATATTTCAGTGAGTCATAATCTAGCTTCGAAATCAAGATTACCTCATTCATGCATAAGGTTTGTGACTTCTCGTCCTTGACGAGCTTCTCCACCACAATTTGTATAGCCGCTAGAAGGTCAGCATTTGTACCAAGTCTGCTAAAAAATCGGAAGCGGAAGCAGAAACAATAAACAGAGCATAATAGAGAATGAATAAACATGGAAGAACAAAAGATTTTACGTGGAACCCTACTCCGTGAGGAGCGGGATGAAACCACGGGAGAAGCCCTCAAAGGGGTGTATTTTGCATTGCTTTTCTCAATGGATACAGGAGGTCTAGGGCTCCTTATATAGCCTCTCCAGAGTCCAGAGCCTACAAGTCCCACCACTAGACGATGTGGGACTAAACACATGGATGGGGTAAATGGATCCTGGAGGTATCCATTTACCCATCTACAACTCATGGGCACATAACCAAATACTCTAACACTCCCCATCAAGCTGGAGCATGTAATGCTCAGCTTGGACAAACAGAAAGAAACTCAACTCAACGCTACATGACACTACGGACAATATCAACCCAACGCGCACATTGTTGCAGTCGAGGACGTTGCTTCTCATGCCGTGCAGGTGAGAAGGACGAACGAGCTGGAGTGTGAGTCTGTCGAATCTCCTCGTCGGAGAGCATGTGCTCTGAACTGCGCATGTCAGAGTCACTGCAACTGGAAATGAGTCTCCTCGTCGGAGTACTCTGGCCCACCACAATAATGTGGACAACTGCTCCATCTATGAAAAGGGTCGAACTGAAAAAGGATCGTGGCTGTGCAATCCTCGTCGGAGTCCACGGTCGCTGGAGAATGGAGTCTGAATAAGTCTCCTCATCGGAGAACTGGGTCTCTCCCATCTGGCTCAGAGAATGGTGCACTGCTCTGGTGTACCTATGATACCACATGAAAACCCTTGCCAGCATGGCATAGGGGATGGTCCTCTACTCTGGAGTCCCTATGGCTCACATGAAAACTCTGGCCGAAAATAAGAAAATGATGGGGACCTCGAACAATTGATGGCAACATGTGCTCATCTGAAAATAACCGCATCCCTGTGTGTGTCTGAAAATGAGTCTCTCTCTGGAGATCTCAAAAATGGGCCTCAACATGAAGTGCCTCGATCTTGGACTCTGACCAATCTGTCGAGTCTGAACATCTGCGCATCAAACTGGGACTCGGAATCTGAACGTCGAGTCTGGAATTGTGCATGGAAAATCTTGATCTGAACAACTGTAGAGTCTGGAAACCGGATGGCCTGCAATCTCTGACATTTGAATCTGGAATCTGAAGATGGAACAAGGCCTGTGACTCTACATACACTCCCCCTTTCTCCCATAATGGTTGGAAAATCAACATCGACCAAGTTGGGAGAAGACAAGATAAATGTGGGGAAACAAAACATGAAACTTGCGGCTTTTCCATTTTTTTAAGCCGTCACCTTTTTTTATATTCAACCCCCTTTTTTCTCGACTTTTGCATTCACTTTTATTTTCTCTTTTTCTTCTTTTTTTTCTGGCCCTTTTTAGCCGCCCCTCTCCCCGTTTGTTTCTCTTCCTTTTTTTCTTTTTTTTTTAAAAAATACACGGCCCAACAGGCCCAACAAAGATACAGAGAACAATTTTTTTTAAAGGGCCACGGGTAGGGTTACTAGAAACCCCCCCCCCCTTCGATCGCCCGCCGCCCCCAAGATTTGGGGCTTCATCGACTGCGCGCCTGCGCCATTGGACGAAGGCGGCGCTCGATAGGGCTTCGAGATCGCTCGATAGGGGTGCACTGTCTGGAGATGAAAGGCCACGAGAGGAGCGTCATCGCCTGCTTGGGGCCGCGCCTGGGGCCGCGCCTGGGAACCGCTCGGGCATCTGGAGTCGTGCAGCATGGGAACTGCGCGCACGAGGAGGGCGACTGGCTGTACGGTCGGTGCGGCGCGATTGCCGCCCTGGAGATCTTGCGCATGCGCAAGAGAAGGGGTTGCACGCCTCGATGCGCGCTTGGAGCCGCTCGAAGCAGGAGATAGGAGTATGCGCGCGTGCGTAGGGAGGCGCCGCCAGCAGTGGCGCCTGGAGAAGAGGTGCGAGGGCACAGGCCCACCGCCTGTACGCGCCTGGGGCTGTGGCTAGGATCGGCAGGGGCGAGAACTCGCCAGATGCGTCGCCGCTGGAGAAGCGGGATTGGGGAGGCGCTCGAAGTAGACCCTCGCACGAGATCTGAACTAGGGTGACGAGGTCATGTTCTGTCCGCATCTTCTTTATCTTTGAATATGACTTCAAGGGACCGCATAGTGGTGCTTGGAAGATCTCCTTCGAACTGGAGATTGTTGCCTTCGTGACCACGACCTGGATACTGGAGATTGTTGCCATCAGCCTAGAGATCTCGTCGAGGAGATCCGAGAGAGGAACGTGTGTGGCTTCGCTTGCTTGAAAGGCATGATTAGGGTTTCCAACGAAACCCTAGAACTGAATATATAATTATCTTCTCAAAATAATCTTCAATATCAATATCGAATCTCGAATAAAATTAAGAACATGAAACCTCAAGAATCGACCCGAATCGAAAGCGGAAGCGGAAACGATAAACAGAGCATAATAGAGAATGAATAAACATGGAAGAACAAAAAATTTTACGTGGAACCCTACTCCGTTAGGAGCGGGATGAAACCACGGGAGAAGCCCTCAAAGGAGCGTGTTTTGCATTGCTTTTCTCAATGGATACAGGAGGTCTGGGGCTCCTTATATAGCCTCTCCAGAGCCTCCAAGTCCCACCACTAGACGATGTGGGACTAAACACATGGATGGGGTAAATGGATCCTGGAGGTATCCATTTACCCATCTACAACTCATGGGCACATAACCAGATACTCTAACAAAGTCCATTCTTATATTGGTACTTAGGATTGAAGTAATAAGATGGACACAAAGAAGCACAATTCTCAAATTCTAAAGTGCTATAAGAATGAAAACAAATTAGATTATTACATAATACATACTGGCCTTATGAAGAGGAAGTGAAAGCATCTTGGACCAACACTCGTATATGATGTCCAACCATGCTTTGGATCCTTTTCCAACCGCTTCTCTGACATTTTCTCTCATGCAACGCATTGCCTCGTAGATGACTCCCATGGTGGGCTTCTTATCGTTATCCACGATCCGCAATGTAGAAATAACTGGATCCATGATCTTCGTGACGCGAGTCACGTCATCCCAAAAGTAGAGATCATTGATCAATGTCTCCACTTTCCGTCCTCCTTCAGTCCGAGCTTCAAGTATCTCGAACCATTCACCTTGGCAACACATGATTTTCAACCATGTCTTTCGTTGTTTGAGGCTTTGCAACGCTATAAAATTGGTTGCAAAGCGTGTGATGTTAGGCCTTACCAGCTCACCATTGCACATCTGCCTCATCAATGCTAGCACTTTGGAATGATTGTAAATGAATGTGGTGATCGTCCATGTGCTTGCTCCACCCTTGAGACGAGTTTCCTCTTCTTGAATTCCTTTAGAATTAAATCAATGCAATGCGCAGCACGGTGTCCAAAAAATACCATAGCTGCTAGACTTCATGATTGTAAATGAATGTGGTGATCGTCCGTGCTTGCTTCACCATCCTTGAGACGAGCTTCCTCTTGCTGAAATCCTTTAGGGCCCGTTCGGTTAAGGGGTTACCCCCCAAACCCCACATTCCTAACCCATTAGTGGGGCCCACTCCCTTCCCATCAAAAAATTTATATATTATACCAACATATCATCTAAAAATCATAAAATACTCATCAAACTTCAATACAATCACATCACAACAACTATCCACTTTTTCAAATTTCAATACAATCATATCATAATACCTACCAACTTTTTTAAATTTCAATACAATCACATCACACAAACCCTCCCAACCCTTAACCCACCAACCAAACACAAAAACACAAAAACGAATTAAATCAATGCAATGTGCAGCACACGGTGTCCAAAAATACCTTATCTGCTAGACTTCATTATTGCTTCACCCGCTTTCTTGAAGTTTCTGCCATTGTCCGTCACAATATGGACAATGTGATCTTTCCTAACTCTTTAATAACATCATTCATCAACTTCAACATGTACTTGTGGTCCTTCACATGATCAGATGCATTAACAGATTTCAAAAAGATTGTCTTCCCATCGCAGTGAACGAGGAAGCTGATGATCTACGTCCTCGTGTAGCTCGTCCATCCATTGCACATGAGCGTCACCCCGTACTCTGGCCATCTCCTCAGCTCGATGATGTACTCATTCATCTCCTCCTTCTCCATCCCCAGATATCTGTTCATTATCTCGTAGGATGTGGGAGCCTGCACTCCCGTTCTCGTTGCAGCGATATCATCAATGACATGCTGTAGAAATGGCCCGCTATCAATGTTGGCAGGAATGCTCTCCCCAAAGAAGAGCTTGTTGATAGCATATCCTACCCTTTCTCGTGCATTGGTGAACATACCCTTCACCGTCTTCTGCCTCGGATCCTTGCTTGCATTGTATTGCATGGATCCGCTCCTCGTCAAGAAGGGCTCAATTCCCTTTCCCTTGTGTTTTTTGGTGGGTGGTGGTACTGGTGCGCCTCCACAACCATTCCCACTGCCACCTGCATTATAAAAGCCGCCTCGTACACCACCGAGTTCTCTCCTCTCGAACTCGCTCCTCATTGATTCTTTTGTTGCCCTCCTGTATGCCCTCCTCTCCACTGTAGTCTGAATGTCACTGGGATAGACAAAGTCATCGTCGTCTGAATCTGAGAGGGTGTTGAATTCTTTCTCAAACATGAACTCCTTGAATTGTTCATCCATTCTTACCCTTTTTGTATACCTATCCTTCTTCACGTCCAAGCAGGCATTCACATTGTCCCTCACATCTTTGGAACAACGCGTGCACTTGGCAACATTCTTGTTATTGCCAACAAGATATTGCTTCATCCTCGTGATCCCGCCTCCTCCCAACTTCTTTCCACAGAAATTGCATTGTGGTTTGGCTTTATTTCCATCAGGAGCGGAGGCATACCTCCAACCAATGTCCCCACTGAAATCGTCCCTCTGATCCTCAACAATGTCAGATCTTGATCCGGAATCGAAATGTGGCATGATGATGATGATCACCGAAACCTGCGAGGAAATTGAAGAACAATCATTCAAGAGTCATACCATGCGACCGATTAAGACTTTGTGAATTAATTTATGTTTTAATTTTTGGAATTAAAATATTTTTAATTTTTCTAACACCTAATACACAAAATCATAAATACTGGCGTTTGAAATTGAAAGTATAATCTTAATATTCTAATTTTCAGAAAACACCTTAGATTTATACATTATAGTCTTAGATCTAGCAATTAGGGGACCATTTTCGAGAAAAACTACCTAAGTGACACGGGGTTGTAAAAGTCGCCCGACTGGCCCGACTAGTAGGTCCGACTAGTCTAGTTAGTGGGGTGGCCGACCGAGTACCGACTAATTCTGACTAGGTACACTAGTCGATCAATTTTTTGCTTGGAGATACTATATGCTTATATGTTTTGTTTTTTTTAAGCAGACTTGTTATAATATGCCTAGTATTTTATTTAAATTCAATTATTTTTTTATTTTATTATGATAGCATAAAAATGTAGAAAATCTATGTAAATATATGTATAGAAATGAGTTACATATTTAAAATAATCATAAAATTCAAAGCCGATTAAAGTCCGACTAAATCCGATTAGTTATCCGACTGCCGAGTAATCCTTAGTCAGTGACCCAACCGACCGAGTACCGACTACCGTCTTTTGCAACCTTGAAGTGACATAAAACATGTAAAAAAATAATAGATCTAAGATTTGATTTTCGGATTTACTTAATTTTTAAATATAATTTACAAAAAAAATCCGAAACATGTTTTCTACTTCCATAACTTAAGATACGAGTTCATCCTTGAAGAACTCATCATGATTCCATGTTAAAACACAAAAGCCCAAATTTCCTCTTCCATAGATCTCACAAAATATTCTCAAAGTATGTTTTATTATATGTTATACACAAGATCCGAGATAATACATTCATAACTATCATTATTGTGCAATTAAAACACAAAGTCTCTAATTTTGGTCTCCAAAAATCAAGATAGATTTTCGAAATCTCTCAAAAAAACACCACACCAAGGTAGATCAACATCTTAAGAGTAAAACCCCTAAAAATGAAGAAATTGATGAAGATTTGGCAAATTTTGGCTTACCTTGAAGCAAGGGGCGAAATAGGACCTTGAGGAAGCTTGGAGAAGTTGGCAGCTCAAACTCGGTCGAAATTGGCGAATTTCGACTGACATTTCGATCCATATCGCCAAAAGTGGGTATTTGTTTAATTGCATATTCTTTTTGTTGGGCGAGATGATGAGATGGCCTGAAATCTCGCCGATATCTCGCGAGATTTCGATCGATATCCGGGAAATCGACATGCACATAGGTTTCAAGATACTCCACCCATCGAAACCAAAATTTCGGCAAAATTTCACGAGATTTAGATCATTGTCATCAACTTGGTACTTTTTCTTGAATCATTTACATCCTATGGATTGCTTACCTTTTGGTAAATCACATAACTCTATTACATTGTTTCTCTCAGTTGAGTCCAACTAGTTTCTCACGAGGCGGACCATGATGTCAACTCATTTGAAGTTATTGCTTCTATGGTCCTTCAAGGGCCTCTTGATGCCGATTACATTAGTGGGTATATGTAGGTATACTCACTTCGTCTAAAGAATTATCATTGCCATAGGTTCATTCTCTACATATGAATGATCGATATCATCCATTGATTCATGTCTTATCACTAATTCTAAGTCATCTTCATTATCTTGTAGGACAACTAGAGGATCTGATTCATCTATTTCATTCCTCTTATTTCATGATTTTCAAAGAAAAGTTGCATCACGAATTTCAATCAGACCTAGATCCATGGAATTCGATATCCTTTAGAATGGTCATTATATCTAATAAATTTGCACTTTAATTTCTTGAAGTCTAACTTGTCCCTAAAATATGTGTAATACAATTTCATTTCCGGAGATGACCCAACTCAGGTTTTCTACTATTCCAAATTTCATATGATGTTGGTTATATGACTTGGTGGGGATTCAGTCAAGTATGTAGTTAGTGGCTAACACTCCGCTTAAAATGACTTTGAGAGACATGTACGTTACAACATACACCTTATTGCATTCATCGGAGTTCTATTCATTCTTTTAGTTACACCATTTATGTTGTGATGTATAAGGCATCGTAGGTAGTATACCTACAAATGCCTGCTTGAATGCAGTACTCTTCAAACTCCTTTGAAGTATATTCTCCACCTCTGTTTAAAGAGTATTATCTTATTGATATATTTATGGAACGGACACCTTCGGAGTGTTTTCCACGCTTTTGGATAAAAAAGGTATTAATTGGTTTTCCCAATTTTCTCTTCACTTTTGTTTTGTATCTCTTAAACATTCCGAAGGCCAGTGATTTAAATCTCGCGAAATTTCAGCGAAACTTCACCGAAATTTCGGTCTCGACGAGTGGGGTATCTTGAAACCTATATGCATGTCGATTTCCCGGATATCGACGAGATTTCGGGCCATCTCGTCATCTCGCCCAAAAAAGAATGCAATTAAAAAAATACCCACTTTTGGTGATATGGATCAAAATGTCGGTCGAAATTCGCCCATTTCGACCGAGTTTGACTTTGAGCTGTCAACTTCTCCAAGCTTCCTCCAGGGTCCTATTTCGCCCCTTGCTTCAAGGTAAGCCAAAATTGGTCAAATCTTCATCAATTTCTTCAATTTTTTAGGGTTTTACTCTTAAGATTTTGATCTACCTTGGTGTTTTTTTTTTTTGAGATTTCAAAAATCTAGCTTGATTTTTGGAGACCAAAATTAGGGACTTTATGTTTTAATTGCACAATAATGATAGTTATGAATGTATTAACTCGGATCTTGTGTATAACATATAGTAAAACGTACTTTGAGGGCATTTTATGAGATCTATGGAAGAGGAAATTTGGACTTTTGTGTTTTAATGTGGAATCATGATGAGTTTTTCAAGGATAAACTCGTATCTTAAGTTATGGAAGTAGAAAACATGTTTCGGATTTTTTTTTGTAAATGAAATTTAAAAATTGAGTAAATCCGAAAATCAAATCTTAGATCTATTGTTTTTTTACATGTTTTGTGTCACTTAGGTAGTTTTTCTCGAAAATGATCCCCTAATTGCTAGATCTAAGACCCTAATGTATAGATCTAGGGTGTTTTCTGAAAATCAGAATATTAAGATTATACTTTTAATTTCAAACACCAAGTATTTACGATTTTGTGTGTATTAGGTGTTAGAAAAAATAAAAATATTTTAATTCCGAAAATTAAAACATAAATTATTTAGCAAATTCTTAATCGATCGCATTGTATGCCTCTTGAATGATTGGTTTTCAATTTCCTCGCAGGTTTCGATGATTATCATCATGGTACATTACGGTTTCGGATCAGGATCTGACAGTTCTGAGGATCAGATAGACAATTTCAGTGGGGACATTGGTTGGAAGTATGCCTTCGCTCCTAATGGAAATAAAGCCAGACCACAATGCAATTTTTGTGGAAAGAAGTTGGGAGGAGGCGGGATCACGAGGATGAAGCAACATCTTGTTGGCAAGTGCACGTGTTGTCCCAAAGATGTGAGGGACAAGGTGAAGACCAGCTTGGACGGGAAGAATGATAGGGATATAGAGAGGGTAAGAAGGGATGAACAATTCAAGGAGTTCATGTTCGAGAAAGAATTCAACGTCCTCTCAGATTCAGACGACGATGACTTTGTCAATCCCAGTGACATTCAGACTACAGCGGAGAGGAGGGCATATAGGAGGGCAACAAAAGAATCAATGAGGAGCGAGTTCGAGAGGAGAGAACTCGGTGGTGCACGAGGCAGCTTTTATAATGCAGGTGGCAGTGGGAATGGTTGTGGAGGCGCACCAGTACCACCACCCACCAAAAAACACAAGGGGAAGGGAATTGAGCCCTTCTTGACGAGGAGTGGAGCCATGCAATACAAGGCAAGCAAGGATCCGAGGCAGAAGACGGTGAAGGGTATGTTCACCAATGCACGAGAAAGGGTAGGAAAGGCTACCAGCAAGCTCTTCTTTGGGGAGAGCATTCCTGCCAACATTGATAGCGGGTCATTTCTATAGCATGTCATTGATGATATTGATGTAGCGAGATCGAGAGTGCAGGCTCCCACATCCTACGAGATAATGAACAAATATATGGGGATGGAGGAGGAGATGAATGAGTACTTCGTCGAGCTAAGGAGGAGATGGCCAGAGTACGGGATGACGATGATGTGCGATGGATGGACGAGCTACACGAGGACGCAGATCATCAGCTTCCTCGTTCACTGCGATGGGAAGACAATCTTTTTGAAATCTGTTAATGCATCTGATCATGTGAAGGACCACAAGTACCTGCTGAAGTTGATGAAGGACGTTATTAAAGAGTTAGGAAAGATCACATTGTCCAGATTGTGATGGACAA
Organism: Ottelia alismoides; assembly: GCA_037367405.1. Classification (NCBI taxonomy): domain Eukaryota; kingdom Viridiplantae; phylum Streptophyta; class Magnoliopsida; order Alismatales; family Hydrocharitaceae; genus Ottelia; species Ottelia alismoides. The sequence continues at coordinate 35,036 of JAZKJV010008885.1, forward strand.
TGGCAGCAACTTCATGAAAGCGAGTGAAGCAATAATGAAGTCTAGCAGCTAAGGTATTTTTTGGACACCGTGTGCTGCACATTGCATTGATTTAATTCTAAGAGTGTGTTTGGTTCGTGGGTTATCCGGGGGAGGATAACCCGTTTTTGTGTTTGGTTGGTGGGTTAAGGGGTGGGAGGGTTTGTGTGATGTGATTGTATTGAAATTTGAAAAAGTTGGTAGTTATTATGATATGATTGTATTGAAATTTGAAAAAGTAGGTAGTTGTTGTGATGTGATTATATTGAAGTTTGAAATAATGAGTAGAAGTTGAGTATTTTTATGATTTTTAGATGATATGATGGTATAATATATATTTTTTTTTATGGGAAGGGAGTGGGCCCCACTAGTGGGTTAGGAATGTGGGGTTTGAGGGTAACCTGCCCAGATTGAGGGTAACCCCTCAACCGAACGGGTCCTAAAGGATTTCAGCAAGAGGAAGCTCGTCTCAAGGGTAGTGGAGCAAGCACGGACGATCACCACATTCATTTACAATCATTCCAAAGTGATGGCATTGATAAGGCGAATGTGCAATGGTGAGCTGGTGAGGACTGACATCACACGCTTTGCAACCAATTTTATAGCGTTGCAAAGCCTCAAACAACGAAAGACATGGTTGAAAACCATGTGTTGCCAAGGTGAATGGTTCGAGATACCTGAAACTCGGACTAAAGGAGAACAGAAAGTGGAGACATTGATCAATGATCTCCACTTTTGGGATGACATGACTCGGGTCATGAAGATCATGGATCCGGTTGCTTCTGCATTGCAGATCGTGGATGGCGATAAGAAGCCCACCATGGGAATCATCTACGAGGCAATGCGTTGCATGAGAGAAAAGGTCAGAGAAGCGATTGGAAAAGGATCAAAAGCATGGTTGGACATCATATACGAGTGTTGTCCAAAATGCTCTCACTTCCTCTTCACAAGGTCGGTATGTATTATGTAATAATCTAATTTGTTTTCAATTTTATAGCACTTTAGAATATGAGAATTGTGCTTCTTTGTGTCCATCTTATTACTTCAATCTTAAGTACTAGTATAAGAACGGACTTGGTACAAATGCTGACCTTCTAGCAGTTGTACAAATTGTGGTAGAGAAGCTCGTCAAGGACGAGAAGTCGCAGACCTTGTGCATGAACGAGGTAATCTTGATTTCAAAGCTAGATTTTGACTCACAAAAATATTCTTTACGAGTATTATGTAACAATTTATGACTTCAACCTATGCGCAAGTTAAGTATTTTAGGGATGTCTTGGGTTCCTTTGGTCGAATTACTACGGTAAATGAACGGGGCAATACTCTTCTTAGTAGGGATAAAGACAAATAAGTCCATTGATTGTGTGGTCATTTATTCCTATTATTGATTTATCTCGTTTTAGTTTTTTTTTGCAGCCGAATGGTGGTTACTATACGGGATGGAAGCTCCCAATCTACGAAAAGTGCCAGTGAAAGTGTTGTCTCAAACTGCATCTGTTGGTGGTTGTGAGAGGAACTGGAGCACATTCAACTTGATCCATTCGAAGAGACGGAACAGGTTGGGAGAACAGAAGCTCAATGATCTTGTCTACGTGCATTACAACTTGAGGTTGAAGATGAAATATGCAAGGTAGGGACAAGACAAAGAGTACTACACATACCCTATTGATCTTGCATACATTTTCAAAATGCACGATGACGATGCTGATGAAGATGTTCTCCAGAGGTGGATGGATTCCAATGGTGCTTCCGTTATCGATTAACCAGGTGGAAGACCAAATGAGAATATAAGCCAGCAAATGGGAGCAGATGTACGTGATTATCTGGCAAGATCCGGGTGGATTACCGGCCCTCTTGGAGGTTGGAGGCCGAGGTTGATGCTGATGTTGATGAAATTCTCTCCACTAGCTCCAAATCGAAATCCAAGTCAAAGGATGACAGTGGAGATGATGATGATGATGATGATGATGATGATGTTGGTGATCGTGGTGGACCTGGTGATGGTGGAGAAACATACTCAGGTGGGTCAGGAGGGGGTGGTCCCTGAGTACACGCCAGTTCCTCCTCCTTCGCAGAGATCTTCTCCTACTCCGTCGTCGTCGTCCTGAGGATCTCAAGCCAGTACTTCGCAGCCTCGTCGTGCCACTCGTGCTAGTGCTGCTTATCCTCATCTCGGGATACTCATAGGCATCGATGACCACCAATAGAGGCAGTATGTGGTGGATTACAAGGCCATGTACTTGTACATGACATGGGAGAACTACTGCGAGTTCATTGAATCTGCGATGCGTTATGAGAGACAACAAGGAAGGGCTGGCGATTGAGATCCATCGCGGAACTCTTGGTTCCGAACCAAACATATCACCAGGTAATATATTTTAATCTTTTATTGCATTAATCATTAATGTGTATGTTCTTATTACTCTACGTGAAATATATGTATCTTCACTTGTTGTAAGATTGTTACTATGTTAACAACGATATGCTCGATAATGATATGGTGTGTGACATACTGTCATAGTCATAGATGACAAGATGATTAATATGTAGCTATAAGCTATAAGCCTATAAGTGTATATCTATTGTTTCATTGTTTGAAGTACTCAGGTTAACTCCATTTGCAATATCTAACATAATGTACAATATGACCGATATAACCGATATAGCCGATATGACCAATATGTACAATATAAGGGTATAGATGACCAATATGTGTGAAATAATTGTGTATTTATAAGTTAGTTATTGTTCTAATAATTTGGAAGATCATAATTTACAATAAAATTGAAAGAAAAAAAAAGGCTTTTTGAACCATTTACTAGATTTCCACCGAAATCGTCGAAATTTCCCGAAATTTCAGTTTTAGGGGTGACCGAAATGAAATCGAAATCGAGATTTCGAACCTTGGTTGATGGCATTGTTGATAAATAAAAAGTAGAATTAATTGTCAAGAGTTATACTCAGTAAGTTGGAATAGACTTTCAGAAAACCTACTTTTTGGTTGTTGAGTTTGAATCAATAAGGATGATCTTAGTTATAGCTGCATATATGAAATTGAAATTATTCCAAATGATGTAAAGACAGCATTCCTTAATGAAGAATTCAAAGAGGAGATATATATACGACAACATGATGGTTTTCAAGTAAAAGGTCAGGAGAAAAAGGTTATAAGTTAAGAAAGTCATTATACTTATTTGAAACAGTCTTCATAGCAATGATATCTCAAATTTCAAGAGAAAATTATCTAAGTTTCCATAGTTACAAATAAGTTGGATAATTGTTTATATGTTATTAAGAGTGGGAGAAAGTTTGTAATTATGTCATTGTACATAGATACATAGATGACATTCTACTTGCAGGTAACGACGTAGCAATGCTCAATGAAATAAAAGAAAAATTGAGTAATGAATTTGATATGGACATTGGTGAAGCATCTTATGTACAAGAATTCAAATTTCAAGAGAGAATTCAAGGACATTGAGTATTAGTCAGGAGAACTACTTGCATATTGTATTGAAGTGGTTCGAAATGCTAAGAAAATATGATATACCTAAAACATGATAAGAATAAAAATTTTTGACGAAATCATTTTTATTTAGTTTTTATTTAATTTAGACACAATAAAAAGAAGTGAGGGTTAAGAACTTATTGAGCAAATAAAACTTATTTTATTATTCTTTTCAATTAACTTTAACTTTAGAAAATGAAAAAAAAAATAAATGGTCTTAATTGAAAAGAATATTGTATTTTTACACATATTAAAATCCTTATTTATTCACTTGTGATTGGAGAGAGACTCGATAACAATCAATATCTTGGATCTTATAAAAAAACAATCAATGTCTCGGAAAGGGGTAGAAATCTTTAGATGTTCCATATACACAACTAGTGGGAAGTTTGATCTATGCAATGATGTGCACTCGACCTGACTTGGCTTATCCAGTTAGCCTAGTTAGTAGATATCAAAGTAATCATAGACTAGCACATTGGAAAATTATAAAGATTTTTTATATCCGAAAAATATCTGAAACTGGTACATCAGGCTGAATCATTTGAGGTAGCAGGATACTCTGATGCAGAACTCGGAGGGGATGTCAATGTAAGGAATCTACATCAAGTTACCTTTCCATATTTTGTAAAGCAAATGTTTCTTAGTGTAGCAAGAAACAATGATGTCTATCTAGACATACACAGGAGATAGAATATATTGTATGTAGAATGACTAACACTCATATAGTTTGGATTAACGCTTTCTGAAAAGCTTAAGCCTCGAAGTGGTCAAAATACCAATTAAAACTTATTGTAATAATCAAGTTTTTCTACGCTTGATTAATAGTGAGACTAATAGTTCTAAAAGAAAGCACATTGAGATCATGGCTTGAAATTTCGATGAAACTTCCATTTCCCCGAGTTAGCTAAATCAAAACTACAACACTGAAATTTGGTAGTACGTCTTTGCGTATTTATGATTTTGACAAAAATAAGCAAAATATCGACAATTCGGCGACATGTCGTCGATATTTCGATTTCTTCAAGTCATTTATATGCTAGCGAGATAGACATTTAAGGTCTTGATTGAGAAATAATACCACTATATATAAGATCAATAGCAAAACAAGAAATTATGGTAATCTACAAACCTACAGGTGATAAGTTAGTTGATTCTCTAACATAGGGAATAACAGCATGTACATACATTAATTAAACATGTTAGTTTAATTGGACAGGAATGCATGAGTCAAGGAAAATGTCTTCATGAATAATAAAGATCACTGAAGACATCTCCATGTGTACACTACATAAATAGTGAGAGTGTAGAAGTTTTGACCACTTCAGTCATGTGAGATATATTTGAAAATTTCTGGAGAAATGATCGAGTGGTCCAAAACCGCCACAAACACAGTGTGTCGAGTTGAAGATGGATGGTGCTAGGAGATTCAAGTATATAAATACACCTCCCATGGGGAGGGGAAGTATTATCGATCAACTCATCATTGTCGGGAGCCCTCTCTCAATTGCAACCCTAATCTTCTCATCTATTTATATTGTGTTCTCTTTATAGAAGAAGCTGATAATGTACCTTGTCTTTCACCATCATTAAGTTATGATTTTGCTCGTGTCGTTACCCACCTCAAAATGGCTCCTTTTATATTTCTAAACTCATTATCCCTCTCTCTCTCTCTTTAACCAAATAAAGCGTATTGAATGACTTTTCTTAGTAATAAAGTGTATAGATTAGTATATGTAAAAGGATGCTTTAAAGCTATGTTTAAGGGGGCTTGGTGGTGGAGTGAAGGGGTGCAAGAGAAGCTAAAAATTAAAAGATCATGCTTTAAAGCTATGTCTAAAGATAAAACAGAGGAAACTGTCACAAAATACAAAATAGCGAAGAAGGAAGCAAAGAAGGCTGTAAGCGAAGCTAAGTCAAAAGCTTATGAAGTTTTGTATAAAAATCTGACTCTAAAGTAGGCCAGAAGGATATATTCAAGTTGGTCAACGCAAGAGAAAGAAAGACCAAAGACCTTTCTCAAGTGAGATGCATTAAGGACGAGGAAGGTCGCGTGCTTGTTACTCAGAAGGATATAGAGACTAGATGGGAGCGGTACTTCCATAAACTTTTCATTGGGGAAAGAAGCGAGTTCACTTTGGGTGATCTAGCTAGTAGTGAAAGTTACTTGAATCGTGCAAACTATGGACGAATACAAAGAAAGGAAGTAGAGGATGCTTTGAAGGGTATGAGACCAAGGAAAGGTGTAGGACCGGATGACATTCCAGTAAAAGTATGGAGAGTTTTAGGTGAGCGTAGTTTAACTTGGCTTACGAGTCTATTCAATGTTATTTGACGAAGCAAGAAAATGAATGAAGATTGGAGGAGGAGTACCGTGGTGCCTCTTTATAAGAATAAAGGAAACATTCAAAAATGTTCAAATTACAGAGGTATCAAGCTGATGAGTCACATTATGAAACTTTGGGAACGTGTGATCGAAAGAAGGTTAAGGCAAGTTTCCAAAGTAAAAGAAAACCAATTCGGATTCATGCCAGGTCGCTCAACTATTGAAGCCATCCATTTGCTGAGGAGAACAATGGAAATTTATAGAGCTAAAAGGAAGAACATCCATATGATCTTTATTGATTTGGACAAGGCTTGTGATTCTGTCCTACGAGAGATATTATGGAGAGTTTTGGAGAAAAGACAAGTACATGTCATATACATTAACCTCATAAATGATATATATGATAGAGCTTTATCTTGTGTAAGGACCCCGTCGGGGAAGACCGACTATTTTGACATCAACATTGGTTTATATCAAGGTTCATCTTTGAGTCCATTTCTTTTTACTTTGATTATGGACGAGTTGACAAGTCACATTCAGGATGAGTTATCTTGGTGTATGTTATTTGCTGATGATATTGTGTTGATTGAGAGACTAGAGATGGAGTAAATAAGAAGCTTAAGGTCTGGAGACATGATTTGGAGACTAAAGGATTTTGTATAAGTAGGGCTAAGACAGAATATATGGAGTGCACCTTTGATGGAAGCAATGGGGAAGGAATCGAGGTGAAGATTGGTGACAATAACATTCGGAAGAGAGATTCTTTTAGATATTTGGGATCTATTTTGCAACATGATGGAGAAATTGATGGAGATGTTATTAAAAGAATAAATGCAGGTTGGCTAAAGTGGAGAGGAGCCTCTGTTGTTCTCTGTGATAAGAAAAATCCTTAAATTAAAGGAAAGTTTTACGAAGCAGTCGTGAGACCTATTATGCTCTATGGATCTGAATGTTGACCTGTGAACCATAGAAATGTGCAGATAATGGTTGTAGCAGAAATGAAAATGCTAAGGTGGATGTGTGGACACACACGTAAAGATCGGATTCGGAATGATGCAATCACAAAGAAAGTTGGTGTAGCTCCGATCGAGGATAAGATGCGATAAAACCGCTTAAGATGGTTTGGTAATTTGCAAAGAAGATCAGCTGATGCACCAGTTAGGAGATGTGAGTGTTGGGATGTTGAGCCGGCTAAGAGAGGGCAAGGACGGCCCAAGAAATGTTGGAAAGAGACTATACGAAGGGATCTTAGTTTTCTGGATATAATCCTGAGATTGACCCAAGATAGATCTGAATGGAGGCGAAGAATCCATGTAGCCGATCCTACTTAATTGTGGGAAAAGGCTTTGTTGATGTTGTTGTTGTAATATAAGAAGTCCTATCACACCCCTATATTAAAGGTGTCGCAGCATGCCACCGACTGCCTCTATATCGTGGCATGAGGATGGGCTTGGTGGTACCGATATTGGCAGAGTGTCAATTTTCCAAGATATAGTCGATATGTCGATGGGCTTGTTAATGGATAGGGGGCATACCGACAATACATGCAAAAAGTGTAGATTACTTTGCACTTCCTTTTCATTATTGGGAGCACAAAGGGGTATATTGCTCTATGTGCTCCAAAATATCAAATACATATAATGCCCTACATTGACAATGTTTGGAAGTCACAAGAAATGACGATTTTTGGCCCTACTTAATGTGGGAGAAGGCTTTTTGTTGTTATGTCATTTTCTATCCTCATTCACCATGTATTATTTCTTTTTTTTATGGTTTGATTGTTATTTTAATATGCACATTCCCTTCTAAAATGGTACTCTACAATTAATCCTACACTAACAAATTGGCAGTAAAGTGTAATCTTAAATAAAGGGAATTCTCCTTCATTTGGTATCTATTCTCAACCTCCACGTATTGTTTTTTCCTTCATTTTTTACGATTTCATTGCTCGTTGTGGAAGAGAATGATTTGTTGTTTATTCATAGAGCCCAAGGGTTCTCTTATATAGAAGAGAGAAACCCTAATGGGTAAATTACATACTAAGGATAGAGAAATAAGTAAATTGTGAAATAGTAACATAACATAAACCTCCCAACACTCCCCCTCAAGTTGGAGCATAGATACAGATCAGGCTCAGCTTGGAACAACACCTATGAACTGGTCCTCATGTTAGAACCTTGGTGAGCAAGTCTCTTGTTTGCTCACTTGAGCTAACATGAGATGTAGAAATGAGACCATTCTGAATCATGTCTCGAGTGTAGTGACAATCTACCTCGATATGCTTGGTTCTCTCATGGAAGGCTGGATTGTTGGCAATAAACAGTGCAGCCTAGTTGTCGCATTGGAGGTGCATAGGAAAAGGCATCTCAATAGTTAGGTCAGTCAGAATGGACCTGACCTACATCATCTATGTACCCCCTTGTGACATAGCTCTGCATTCTGATTTTGCATTGGATCTGGCGATAATTGTCTGCTTCTTGCTACTCCATGATACCAATGAATTAACTACAAACACAGCGAGAGCAGAAGTAGACTTAATGTCCTTGGGGCATCCTGCATAGTCTGCATCTGCAGAGGCTGTAACAGCAAGGGATGAGCCTTTGCTAAATAAAAGATCAGTGCTAGGTGAGGTCTTGCGATACCTCAAAATCATATGGATTGCATCCATATGGGCATGTCTAGGTTGCTCCATGAACTGACTCATTTTGCTCACTGCAAAGGATATGTTTGGCCTGGTGATGGTTACATATAGGAGCTTCTCATCGAGCTCCTTGTATCTCCTCTTGTCTACTTACCTCAGTGAATCATCATATAGCTTCATGCTCGGGTCCATAGGAGTAGTGGTTAGCTTGCAATATGCCATCCATATCTCTGAGAGAAGGTCCGTAACATGCTTCCTCTGGGTCATCACAAGACCTTACTGGTTCCTGGAATCCTGGCAAACTCCAGTCCAAGTAGCATAGGCTGCTAAGGTTCTTGGTAACAAATTGTTGTCCAGGAAAGGCCTTAGCTGCTTGAATGCTACGTGCATTATCTCTATTAATAATGATATCATCAAACAGTGTTCAGAAAGTCGGCCTATGCGGCCGCATATGCGTAGGCGGCCCCCCTACCGCACCGAGTATGTTATACTCGGTCAATATGCGAGCCATGGAGTATACTCGGCCGAGTAATCTGCATATGCGGCCGCATATGTAATAGAGGTAACTCTTTGCTTCTCCACCACCTTCTTGACTTCCACATGGGTTGCTCCTCCACCATCTTTTTCTCCTCTGCCAAGGTTTGTTGATTGACCTATTTAGCTCTAAATCTCTCTATTTTTTAGATTCAACAACGACTCTCTATTTTTTTAGATTCTCCAACGACAACTCTGACTTTTACATTATCTCATAATTGCATGAATATAGAATAAATTATATGTGTTTATCTTAGATCTTTTTAGGACAAAATGAATATAGATGTCAGATTTGCATGGAATTTTTAACTGCACAGAACAAATTGCATATTTTAATTTAAATAGTTGATTTTTTTAATATTTGACTTTGAGTAGACAAATACAGCATTTACTAAAATACGAAGGTTCATGGTTGTGTTTACTACAATGTTACACTTTTAAAAAAGGTTACCTTCCAATTTAGACAAGGATATCCACCATTTTTTCTATCTTCAATCAATTTACAATATTTTTTACTCTTTCCACCGTTAACTTAACATATTTGTCTTTTGGAAATGAATTACCTTTGAAAAAGCTTTGGTTGATATCACATTGTACAAAAAAGTCTTCACTTCATATTTATTCCATGTTATACTTTTTAAACATAAATATCTAATGTTTGAAATTATTATTATATTTTTAATTAATTTTAATTAAAATAATAGAAACCGCATAATCCGTATATACTTCTGCCTACTCGCTTACTCGCTCCAGACCACCTGACTGAACGAATACCACATACCGACTTTCTGAACCTTGTCATCAACATATACCAGTATAGCAACAGTACCTTTCCGGGACCTCTGAACAAATGAGGAGTGATCTGCAGCTGATCTTACAATCCCCTTCTGTTCTCTCACATCCGAGAGCTTCTGAAACCATGCTCCGGGACTCTGGTTAAGGCCATATATTTCCTTACGAAGTCTGCACACCTTCTGACACTCCCCCTCAGTAGTGAACCAAGGTGGTTGATGCATGTAGACTTCCTCTCACCATAGAGGAATGCATTCGTCACATCGAGCTGATACAAAGGCCAACCCCGTAGGACTGCAACAGAGAAAAGAACCCGGAGTGTGGAACGCTGAGCTACTGGAGAGAAGATGTCCTGATAGTGCACCACATAGGCATGGTTGAACCCATGAGCCACAAGTCGTGCCTTGTAGCGATCAATGTTGCCATCTGCTCGCTACTTAATAGCGAACACACACTTGCATCCTACAACGGACACGTCTGCAAGAGCTGTAACAATGCGTCATGTGCCACGAGACTACAAAACGGCCATCTCCACTTCCATGACTAGGCACCATTGGCTCACCTTGAGAGCCTCCTGATAAGTACGTGGGATTTCAATAGCAGATAATCCCATAACAATCTTCCTTAAATCTGGTGAAAGCAGGGTAAGCCATATCGCGATATATCGATGATATATTGGTATTGACAGGTGACTGATATATCGTCGATATGATCGATATTTGCCCTTACAAGGTCATTTCCTTCACAAAATCGAGCTGATTTGGACGATATGGCGCCGATATATCGTATCGACAAGTAGCTGACACCGATATTGATATTACCTACCTTGGGTGAAAGCCGCTCCAAAGAAACATGACCTACGAGGGAGTGTCATGCAGAGGAACATTTCCCTTTCCGCAAGACAATAGACTACCCCAGATCACTCTCTTGTGGTGATTTTTGCTCATCATAAATATCTGCATGCTCATCATGTGATTGATCATGTGCATCATGCACACTAGTAATACTATCAGTCAAAACCAAGTTCTCAGAATGTACCTGAGGTGTGTCGGATGTTGGGGAAGGCATTGGAGCATGGAGGACAGGCTAAGGCACATGTGTGGGTGGAGGCAAAAGAACAACCGCATCCTCAAACTCAGAGGGGCTCAAACTGTCACATGTAGGAGAGTAGTACATGATGGACTCAAAGAAGGTAACATCGGCACTGACATATTATTGTCCTTTTACAGGATCAAAACATTGATAATTCTTGTGGGTGCGATAGTGCCCAACAAAAATACATTTGACGGCTCGAGGAGCGAGCTTGTCACGACCAAGACGCAAGAGATGGACAAATACCACGCAATCAAATACTCGTAGCACAAGGGAGAAAAGGTCCTTCTTTGGAAAAACAAGGGATAAGGGTGCATTTTCACCCAAAATAGTAGAGGGCATCCGATTTGTAAGATAACTTGTTGTCATCACAAAATCATCCTTGAATGAATGAGGAGCCCAACTCTGTATGAGGAGAGTCTTGGTGATATCCAGAAGACGACAGTGTTTGCATTCTGTAATATCGCTATGTTACGAAGTATATGGACAGGAAGTCTCATGAATAATGCCACGAGAGCTGAAAAAATAAGACAGGTGTATAGTACAGAACTCAAGAGCATTATCAGAACGAATATATTTTATAGAGGCAGAGAAAATATTCTTCATTTCAACCACAAAATTTCAAATCAATGTATTAGCCTAAGACTTAGGCTTTAACAGAAAAATCCAAGACAATCTAGAAAAATCATCAACACAAATCAAATAATACGTGTCCCTGATGATCGGGTACATGACTAGGACCCCACATATCTAAATGAAATAATGCAAATAAAACTCTGACTACTACGACCTTAACGACTCAGAAAGTTGGACTGATGATACTTTCTAAGTTGACATGGTTTACACTGGAAACTAGACGTGGTAGAGATGCCAAGAATGAGGCAATCAATCTTTTACAACGGTAGATGACCAAATCTAAGATGACACATATAGGGACAAATTGACTCTGCAGAAAGAAAAGTGGCACCAGCAAAAGGAGCGCGGGTCAACCTGTACAGCCCTCCATGTTCACGGCCACATCCAATCACCCTACCCGTGTGTGTATCCTGAAAAACAAAGGAATTGGGGTTAAATATAGCATGGCGATGTAAATCCTTTGTAACTTGACTTAAGTAAATTCATGGAGAAGACAGGTGCATGAAGAACGTTTTGTAAACATATAGAGGGAGTCAAATGAACCTCACCCAATCCAGTTATAGGGGAATGTATCCCATCTGCAATAACCACTGATCTACCCTTTTGTGTTGGACTATAAAAACCAAACACCAAGCGATCTCTGCATAGATGATGTGAAGCTCCAGAGTCCACTATCCATTCTAAAGGATCTGGTCTAGAGCGACCGGTAAATGCATGAGTAATATCTGAAAGACTAGTAGAGGCAGAGGGTGCAGTGTCTGAAGAACCGGAACTAGAGGGTTCGGCAACCGGTTGCATGATCTCTCTGAGACGAGCAAGGAAGTCATCGTAATGATGGTCGGCGAGATCAGGAACAGCCTGAGCCTGCTCCGCAGCACGAGTCTGTGGTGGAAAGTCGTGCTTGGAGTAGCACGTGTCCTCTGAGTGACATGATCAATGATAGTATGAACATGGTTGACATGAGCGTGGACGGCCTCTACCACATGTACCTCGTCCTCTGAACGGAGTTGAACCACCTCTACTACGGGAAGCTGACATAGCCGAAGATGTCTGAGAGGGCGTGGTAGAGGGGATACTCAATTGGCTCAACATGTGGTACGCTTCCTCCATAGGAGGTATGGTAGCGTCGATGAGAAGTTGAGAACGAGTCGTGTCATATTATGGGTTAAGAGTAGCCAGAAACACCCCAGTCATGACAGAAACTCTATATACCTTATGTTGCACTGGTGAGGCTGCCAGAGGTATGTAGCTATGGAAGCGCTCAAACATACCCCTAAGTGATGTATACAGGGCGTGAAGAGGACGATCACCATGTCTGGTTGTGAAGATATCATGCTGGAGCGGCTATCTTCGACTCATTCCTCGCTCGAGAATATGTTCCTACGAGAATATCCCACATCGCCTTTGATGTAGACTGACTCAGGATATCATTGGCTATCTCAACAGAGACAGTACCAGATAGCCACACATTGGGATATGCATCATCTGCCTCCAATGAGACGTTGGTCTCGGTCTTGTCCACCGGCTCATCTTGCATCAAAATATGCTTCTTACCATGGCTCTCCAGCAGATTCATGAACTGCATCGTCTGCAACTCGTAGTTTGTGCCATCCATCTTGACAAAGGGTGGTGTACCCTTAAAGGCACCCGTAGATGGCGTATCAACTCTGCTTTCTAACATCATGGACAAAGAACAAGGCCCTTAGACAAATGGTGAGATGTCCAAACAAACATGAAAAAGAATTATTGTGAACGTAGACTCATTCCACAACCAACCCTAGACAACCATTGCCCTTGCCATGTCTCAAAAGGTTCCACAACGGTCTGATTTCGTTGTTTTCATACCGAAATCAGACACACAAATCGTCATCGGAGCGGCTGAATCGCAGCAAGAAGCCGCTGGAGTGGTAAAAACGGTCGCTTGCCGCTGTGATCGCTGTCGATGGGCATCAGTGGCGATAGGTTATTGTTGTTGCCGTTGTTGGCGGTGGCGGTGGATGATTGCTACCACAGATGGCAGCGGCTGTTGTTGCCATCGTTGTTGGCGGCGGCGGAGGTGGTTGCTTGTTGTCGTCGATTGCGATGGTGCGTTGGGCTGGAAGGTGGGGTTTGGATCTTAGGGCACAAGCTACGGTCTAGGACCACCGCTCTGATGCCATGTGGAAGAGAATGATTTGTTGTTTATTCATAGAGCGCAACAGTTTTTTATATGGAAGAGAGAAACCCTAATGGGTAAATTACATATTAAGGGCAGAGAAATAAATAAATTGTGAAATAGCAACATAACATAAAACTCTCAACATCGGTCCAAATATGCTTGTATCACAAATAGTACAAGACAATCCTACATTAAAAATTGATAACTTAGGGGCGTCACATGAATTAATGAGGATTCTTTATATGTTTATGCGTCACATGAATTAATGAGGATTCTTTATATGTTTATCTTCTAGTCTCATCCTTCGTGTATTGTTCTTTATTTTTTAAGATTCCATTGATCCTCCAAGTATACTCATTCTCAGTATGGACCATACAGGTATGATGACTATGGGTATGGATTTTATAGGAATTGTCCAGCTAATGATTATGAGGACTTAATATCTTAAGTAGGGTCCCTCAAAGATGAAAATGAGTGATTCTTAATACAAAGGTGTCGACGCATCCTTCTTCCCACCATTTCGTGATGCTTCAAATGCTGCACATCAAGTGTCTTAATGAAAACTTCAAGAATCATCATATCATGATGGTGGTATTTTCTCAATACTTTTTGATAGGATTGCATCTATAACCTCCTCCTCCTGGATATGTATATGATTAAGGTGGTGGTGCTAGTGGAACAAAAGAATCTTCTTCTAGCGAGGCAAGAGTTGGATAACAATATGATATTTATCATGATTACTTTTCATGTGAATCTATTCAATACTCTCGACCAACCTCATCACAAGCTTCGGTCGATCCCCATCAACACGCTCTTCAAGAATGTCTCGACTCAGAGTTTGAGTCATTCATCGAGACATAGGTGTTGATGGGAGCACACTTCCATATATTGGAATACTCCACACAATTTCTGACCAAGAGTGTAAACAAATTGCCATAGACTGCATGATCCTCTACTCATATATGACATGAGAAAATTATTTTGAAGATGTTGAAGCATGTTATCAGCACAAGTAAGAAAGCAAGTCATTAAGTCTAGATCCGATAAGAAGTTCATTCTAGGGATGAATTATTACTTTAGTATGCTTTCTTTTTGTCTTTATTTTTCAAGACTATTCAATGCACGTTTCATATCTTTTAAATGATACGTACTTATATTCACGATTACCAATATAACAACATGATGTTATATTTTTAAAATTTATTCACACGGAAAATGTATTAAAATTACATTAGGATGCATTTGAACTCTTTATCTTTGAAATTCATCAGTTTCCATCTTTTTTAAGTTGTTCCAGCATGATTCCGGGATATCGGCAGCAGCATATACCCGCGACATGCCCTTTTCGAACTTGGCGAAACAGCATCGACACTTAAAACTATGATCACACCATTATCAAACTTCATATTTATGCTATCAAAATAAAGCTCACGTTTATTTCCATCAAGTAGTTCTGATTATCTTCTTCACAGAAGAAGGTAGCCCTTTGAAGTCATCACCGCCCTTGCAAATTTAATCAGCAACATAAGATGATTTTCCTAGTAAGTGCTTCAAGACACCCCAAGTCCTGTCCAATCTTGCAAATTATCAAGTAACAACAATTTTGTGGTTCATCTCTGTTTAGAAAGATGCATTGGTCATATTTGGCACCTAGACGTCATCTTCTTCGTGGACCCTAAGAAGCATCGAGTAACACGGTCAAATCTAGGCAACGCAAGATGCAATCCTTGCAGTGCTTGTCGGCGTGGCCCACAGCATTATTTTGCGCCAACTATATTGATGGCTCAGTTCTATTTGCCCAAGACATTCACTCAGATGACCAGGCAGTTACCAACCTAAACAGCAGCCCATAATATTCATAGCCAAAGAAGCCCATTTTCGACGTCAAGAAACTAAAGTACGCAGCCAATCATATCTGGAAGAGGCGCATTCATCAAAATCCCCAATACCTAAATATCAAACACCCATCCACTTATCAGCGTAACACCTCTGCATCTCCAGCTACTATGCCCCGCTTGGCAAATCAAAGTAGCCCTACAACCCACTTCACCAGCAAGTATTAACAACACCAGAATCATAACCCACTTGAAGCGAACAACCGGGAATATCACCGGCTCAGACCCGCATTAAGCGAATCCTCGACAAGATGATCCCTCTCCCCCGCGCTGCGAGCAGATCCACAAGCACAAAGAAAGAGCAAGCGATCTGAGAGTGGCGATCTTGACAAACTAAGAAAACCTGGTTGTTGTTTTGGATGAGGAGAGGAGGGGAAGGGAGGGGAGGGATTTACCCTAATCTTGGCGAGGACGCCCTTCTTCTCGAGGGTGCGGGTAACCAGGGTTTTGAGGTCCATCATCTCCCTCGTGTAGTCGTCCATTGCTGTGTTCGCTCCCTCTGTTACTCTGCTGCTGCTGCTTTGGCTTTGGCTGGGGAGGACAGGCGAGCGGACGGAGGGCAATCTCTCTCTCTCTCTCTCTCTCTCTCTCTCTCTCTCTACGGTGAGCTCTGGGCGCAGCTGTCTCTAAACAGAGGGTCCCACACTCTCAAAGACCTTTTGCGCATCTTTCTCTTTAGAAATAAATAAATATTATAAGAAGAATGGTCCTTTTTCTCTATTTAAATGGCAAAAGAGATTAGTTTTTCCTTTTAAGATGCTCAATAGAGTTAGTTGTTGCCCCTCCGCATCATTGAGAAGATAATTCGCATCCACGAACTGCACTAATGATACATCATGCTCAAAAGAGATTAGTTTTTCATTTTAAGATGCTCAAAAGATATTACCACGCCAAATTGGAGCATTATTTGCACTAATGATACATTTGATATTTCGGTACACTGGTTCTCAGAGTTTTGTAAGTAACCTGCAAATATTGAATTGATGAGATTTATGAAGGCCCGAAAAATCCTCCCTTGCACAGTATATGATCGAGAGTATATGATCCAAAGTCCACTTTCTCATGTCAAGAATCTCAAACAGAGTTTTAGGATTATACCTTAATTGATAAAGACGGAGGATCTCACCCCCAAAATGCAACCAAGGTGCTTTTGGTAAGGTGATATCTTTTTAATGTTTTCGGTGTAGCAGTGTATTAAATATGGAAGAAAATCCTACCAGGAGTCTCTTGCAATCTTATCAAGCACTTTGCAAGTTTTGGCATTGAATCGGGTGGTATCCATAAGTTGGATGGCATTGTACTTAGTGTTAGTGACTGCATGCACAAATGCATATTTTAATGATAAAAAATATTGCATTATCTTGTTTTTCCGATACGTAGCAAGCTAAAGATTTGATGCTTAAAGAATGTGGTGACGAAGATCAGCTGCTACTCAAATCGATAAACCTATAATCTGAAGCTGATCGAGCTACACTAACATGGAGTCTAGATGAACAATTCTGATGATGAAATAAAGATCGAAGGGTTATGAGTGTTTAAATTTATAATAGCTTCATTATAAACCTCAGGCGAATGCATAGTATACAACTCCAACTTAAATCAGTTCTTAAAACCACTCAACCAATTGACTCGATTTTCATTCGACTAATTGCTTTTCCAATCAACTAATGATTTTGATTGGTATACTAATCCTATTCAATTATAAACTAATCATTGGCATCCCTTCGTCAATCTACTAGTTGAGTGGACATTATGACCAACCGACTAGGTCTTGTGATTCAATCGATTGAAGAAAAAAATAGGCGACTAATTTTTCTCGAGAGTACTCGGTATAAATGACAATGTTATGTTAATCAATGTATCCATTTACTCTTAGATATTGGGCAATTGTCTAAAACAAATATTTTAAGTCCATGTATTAGGAAATCTAAGGTTATTGATTCCATTCACTATTCATACATCAGACTCTTTAAATGCATTTTAAGTGCTAAAGAGAGTCTTTCATTATATTCAACTCCATTAATCAGGAGGGGAGAGGAAGAAGAAGAAGCTCCGCACGGTTTCTCTTTGAGCTATTACTCTCACACATCAAAGATATGTAAGATCATTCTAAGTTACTTCATGTTGGATTACGTATTTATTGAGATTGGGAGGATTCTGTTTGTTATAATATTGTATGGGTACTCAGGTGTGAGAGACTTTTTTCGGTTCAGAAGATAAGTTTGGCACTAATGGATTTTAGTGTCCGTTGTGATTAAAGGAGAGTTGCCCTTATTTATATCAATCGTGATTGATGAAGAGTTGTACTCTTATTTAAAGCAACTTGGTAGAGGAAAGGGATCAAGAAATTCATTCAGTTAAAATCATGATTCAGGATGACTATGGTCAAGGTTTTTACTCGATTTGGATTTTATCATAAAACTAATGATGTCATTTGTGGTCGATCACTTTTATTGCACAAATTTATGCTTATGGTATTGTTTGTATTGATGATCCTCGAGAATACAAGGATCATATTTAATTGATCTTATTTGTTGATAGGCTTCCAAAATAAATATCACTTGGTACCAGAGCTTCAAATGTTTTAATGTAACAAATTCAAATGTAATAATCAATATTAAATCAAGGAATGAAGACAATCCCATCACTCAACCACCATACTTCAGCAGTCCGACTACTCACAATGGAAACAAAGGTGATGGTCTTCTCGTAGTGTGGTGATTTTTATGTCTAGTGCACAATGAAGAAACACTCCAAAAATGAAGGATGCACCAATAAGGAAAATAGGCATGACTATGAATTCAATGGTAATCATGTTTTATAATGTGCACGCTCCGAAGATGAGTTATGAGAATGTCTCAAATCAGTCACAAAGGTCCCAACAAAACGAAAGAACTCCAATTCTATATGCATACAAGGAAACACAAGATCTTTAAAATGAATAAGGGAGAAAGCATCAAGGACTGAATTCCCAATTGACGTCAATAGTAAACTAGCTCAGAAATTATGGATGGGTATTTATACTTGGATAGTTACCAGCAAAGTGATGCACTTGATATCATCTATGTAGGATTACAAAGTTATAACAATCGAGGAGTCATCTGATTTTAAGATAATGACCATCTATGGTTGCTAGGTAATCTTCTTGTTTATGAGATTAAGCTCATTAAAAAGAGAGAAGAAAAAAGATACCATGAACAAGGATTTAGCATTCAAAGTTATTCAGCTAAAGGATACAAGGGGAGATAAAGACATTGCAATGGTCAATTGACGATTCAAGAACTTTCTCAACAACAAGAAAGTTAGATTTGCTAATAAGAGAAACGATGGGGAAGAAGAAGTGTCCAAGTACTTCAAGTAAAAGAAGCCATTACACATAAAAAAGAAGTGCCCTATGCTGAAAGGGAGTATAATTATGAAAAGAAAGGAAATACGAAGGCATGCTAAACCACTTTGGGGGCAACACTATTAATAGTGAAAATGACACCTAAAGTGCATGCCCAAGACTTGTAGACATTCTTGATTCAGATGACAAGGACGGAGATATGTCTTGCGATGAGCTTTATAGAGTTCTTCGAGTTTTGTTATAGAAGCAAAGAAACATGAAAAATCAATGTTATTAAAACTGGACTAAATCATTGGTCCGACTGCTTAGACAAGCGAATTGGCCCTTAGCAGGTTTGATTATCCGATTTTCTTCAGCTCGATTTAGTTATTGAACTTTTGGATCAAACCACTGGTTAATTTCAGTATCTAGAATACAGTTTAAGTATGCTTCAATCAAAATTGAATTAGAATTCAAAATTGATTTCATTCATAAATAGTAATGGTTGGTGGAGGATGAACCCACGACGATTGGAATCTAATGAAAAATACTAACCAAATCAAACACGACCACTTATTGTAAAGAAATGATCCTTAATATTATTGTTTTATTATAAACACCTAATGTATACAGTGTAATTATTAAATATGTATATATTTATATACCTGATGTTGTATATGCAGAATTATTATCTATAGGATGCAAGATACTTACATTATGTGTGCCTTTCTAAGAGTCATAAGTAAAAGTGTATGATACATCATAAACATGTCTACATAGATATTGCATATGTAATGTGTTTGTCTCTATACATTTTGTGTATTCATGTGTGTTTGTCTCCATGTAGTTGTATATGTAAGTATATGTAATTATAACATATATAGATGAATATATATTTACATGCTTCTTGATTTCAAAGAAAATATATGTATGTTAATATACTGTTGAAAAAAGTTAACTTTTTTCTATATTTATTGATATTTGTAAACATGTTTATATACATACTTTGTTGGTTAAGATAACTAATTCAATTATATTTGAATTTGCATTTTACACATGATTTTGTTTAGTCTGGTTTGGCCAACTAATTCAACCTTTTCCCTTACCGATTCTATTTAATCTTATTTTTAAGAAGATGAACTCATCATATGGTTGAACTAATTTAATTTCATGGTCCCACTTGATTCGACCATTTTGATAAGTTTTTTGGATTGGTTTGTAGTTTGGATTCAATAACATTATGAAAAACAAATTGATAGGTTGAAGAAGACTAGTGATGTTTACTCAAAGAAAAGATTTTTTTACAAGAAAGATGTTCTATAAATTAAGAATATATTCTCATGTCTAGAAAATGAGATTAAAGAGATCGAAGTTTAGTTTTTTTTCATAATGAGGAGATGTTTTCATGTAAAAATTTTTGGCATGTACTACACTCCGTATCTTTTTTGCTATACACTTTAAAATAGTTTTCTCATTATCAAAAAGGAGGAATTGCTAGTCTTTACATGCATACACATATAGTTTTAACGATGGCAAATATTTTGTTGCAATGACTCATAATTAGGTCGGTAGCAAGCTAAGGATCCAATGCAGAAAGATCATGATGATGATGATCGGTTAGATCTACTTAAGCTGCTAAAGTTGTAAGCTCAAGCTGATGGAGCTGCATTGACATGGAGTTTTGATGATCAAAGGTAATGATGAAATGAAGATCAAATATTTCTGAGTGTGCTAATTTGTAAGATTTGCATTGTGAAACCTCATACATATGCATAACATACACCTCTAGCTTAAATTCGTTTTCAAAACCAGAAAACCAATTCATCGAATTTCCAATTGACTATTTGTTGCCTAACTGACTGATGATTAATCCTATTTAATGGCTAATCAACCATTGGCATCTCTTGGTCAACGTACCAGCCTAGTGTTTATGTTGATCTACCAACTAAGCCTTGTGGTTCTATAGACTGGAAATGTTTTCCAGTTGACATATTTTCTCAAGGGTGCTTGATTTGAATGACAATGTGTACTTATGCCAACCAATGTACCCATTCACTCTTAAATGTTGTGTAATCGATACATCCCTAACTTATCATCCTAATATGTATTTATTATCCTTCTAGCTTAAAGAAATCCAACTATTTAACCCTAAATTAACTCTAATTAATAATTATAAAACCTTGTAAAAAACAATAATGATTGTTTTTAAATAGTATGGCTATGTGTTGTATATATTCATCTATAGTATGCTATTATTTTATGTGTTTTATAATCATTAAAAATCAACATAATATTGTGTATAATAATATGTATATTATTTATTATTTAAAACACCAAAAAAATAATAAAAGAAAATAAAATAAATAATTTAAATTCATTAAAAATACTTGCAAAAATATTATAGTGTCTATATTACTTATTTTTATCTGAAGTTCTACATGATATACAACTTTCATGTTGATTTTTTCTAATTTATCTCTAAATATTTTATTATCTAATTTACATTGTATTTTAGGTTCATTTTTCTGATTGGGCCACATGGCCCAATTAGAACGTGACACCTCACCGACTCTTAGTTGAGCCCCATCCATTTATTTGGACCGTCTGATCAATCAAATCATACAACTGTGATTCAATCTTTCCCGCTCTCATTCCTGACCCTCAGATCATGATCAAGCACATCACAGTCCTTCATTTGTTCCCAAATTTAGTCCCTTAGATCTTGATCAAATGGTCAGGAGGTCATCTCCTACTTCTAACCTCCTCTTCCCAAGAGTCATGTCCCTTAGTGACTACCCTCCTTCTCCAACTTCTCGCCACCTGCTCACGTGCCCAAATTACCAACCTCTGATACATATTTCTTCCTCTCATCACCCTCTCCCTCATGTAACCTCCATCTATTGTCTTCACCCTCACATGTTCTCTGATGAATCCCTGATTCTCACTCTTTACTCTTTTATTTTAGCTATGTATCTTGGCAAAACAACATGTAAATACCTGTAAATATAATAACATAGCATTCAGCATGCATTTGTTAATATTGCATAATTAGCATGTATTTGTGCAAAAATAAAAGAATAAAGGAAAAGAAAAAGGAAGGAGGTATTTAGAATAAATACAGAATGACCCGAGCCCCAAGAGAAGGTCAAGCCTTGACCTGATCGCCAAATAAAATAAGTAGAGAGAGATAGGGTCTACCTTGTGTTGTACATATTACCTATGTAGATAAATAATTATTTTTTACAAAACAAAACTAAATCATTATTTTTACCTCCTTGTATATATTCCTAGAAATAAAATAAAAATAAAATAAAAACCAGAAAAAATAAATAAAAATAAAATTCCCCTTTCATTATACAAAACACATGTATGTGTACTACATCCCATATTTACTTTATACTTGTAAATAACTCATAAAAATAAAATAAAAATTATTTGGTATTCCTAAAGTTATGTTGAAAATAAATAAAATATAAAATTGTGATATTTATGTAAAAATAATTATACATAATACATATGTATATTATACCTGTATTTAAGACTATAATCACAGAAAATTCTTTGAAAAGTAATAAACATTTTTCATTTTATTAATTTTTTAATTTAAATTCATTTGTTATTTTTTATTTAATTTTATTTATTTTTCTCCTCTATTTTGTCATGTAGCGTCTTTTGTCCATATCACAGGCCCCTTCTGATTGGGCCACATTAGATTGTTGACCATGGTCAACTTGTCCCCTCGGACCCCTTTCTCGTCGAATCGGGTTTTGCACCGATTTCTCCAAATTTTAGCCACCCGATCAGACCGTATTTATCCTCGATTCCAGGCTCCGAATGCTCGTCCCAGATCCCTAACCCTCGCTCGATACTCCCTTGCTCGATCCGCACCTCGGTTCACGGGTCGTGCCTCCGCCATGTCGGACCCTCATGCTTATATATCCTGCACATCCACCCTCCTTTTCCTCTACCTTTTGGTTGCGACACTTCTTCTGTTACTCCTGTACACCTTTCCCAGAGTGACAGCAAGCGATAGGGAGGGTGAGGGAACCTTTTGGAGCGTGTTAGCCCTAGGTACGGTGAGGTTTCAACCTCAGCTCCACCGCGAGGAGCAGAGCCTCTGGCTGCACCATTCATCGAGGCCAAGACCACCGTGGATGATCGTCTGCAACCCCAGGCGCACTTAAACCACCATCAGGTACCTCATTTCTCTTCCCTTATCCATCGATTCGATCATCTTCCTTTGAAACAGAGCACCTCCAACGAAGATATCCCCTACCCTGTTTCACCATCTTCCGACGTTACTCCACCTCACTCCGACTGCCTTTCACTTCTACATTGTTCTCCGCACTCTTCCCTCAACTCCAATCACTGGATTGGAGTCGCTTAGTAGGTCGTTCCCTCCACTGCATGTGCGACCTTTCTGTTCACCCCCATCTTATGTTCTTGGATGTTAGTGACGCTCAAACTTGTGCTGGAGCCACCCTCTGAGCAAGACTTTTTCCCCTGTAGGGTTGGAGCAAAACCAGATCTCATCTGGAGGTCAAGTACATCCCAGGAGAGTTCCAGGTCGACCAAGCACCCCTAGGACCTTCTACTCAGTCTTGGGCCCTTTTGAGCCGTCCTGCCGCTACGGAGCTTCAGCGCTGATCCATTCCACATCCCAGCAGCTCGAGAGGACGTCAGAACTGCGCAGAATCGACGATTGAAACTTGCCTCCAGGAGTTCTTCCCCATTCGAGGACGTTTTCAGTTCTAATCCGAGTCATTCACCTATTGGAGGCCTCCGACCGTCAGATCCACCTGAGGATCTCATCTATGCCCTCCATCATCGAAGTGGTATCCATCCATTTTAGCCGTCCGATCATTAGTGGGACGTCCTTGGCCGTTGGATCGCGCCCAATAAGGCGAAATTTATTCTTAGGCCCCTCTTTATTTTGTTTTCATTGTTCAGTCTTGTAAATATTTGTTGTAGTTTAAAATAGTGTAGTCATTTGGCATGTGGACCCTTGCCATTTATGATATTTGCATTTCAGTCCTGTTTGAGTGAGCTCACGTGCTATCTCACTTGCTTGTTTGGTTTATTTGCGTTATCTGTCCTGGACTTAATCTGTGTTATGTTTTGAATGAAACGTTTCTGAGATTTGCATATATACCCCTGTGCATGGTGTATTATGCATGTGCGCTTATTCTCTGGATATTTTGTGTTATTCACCTTGAGCTTTTTATATGTGTTATTAATTGGCCAGTGAACTTTCTCATAATTGCAATTAGGTCCCAACAAGTCGTGTGTCTTATTTTTGATCAAATAAATATCTAATTAATTCCAAAAATCTGATAAAAATTAATGTTAGCTCTTGCTAACACTTAATATTTATAGTATTTTTTGTGAATTAATTTAGTTTTTTTATTCTTTTAAAAATTAAAAACCCATAAAAATTGTTCTATCTGATTTATAAAATACATAAAAATTATAAAAAATTGTTTTAAAAATTCCAAAAAAAGTAATGGCTGTTTGTTTTTGTTTGCTTTACTTCTAGTATCATTTTTGTTGCAAAAATCATCTAAAATCCCTAAAAATCTCAAAACCCTCAAAAACTTATACAAATCATTTAAAAATCTAAAAAAATCAGAAAAATACAATTTCAGATTCTGCTGTTAGATCTTTTTATTCACTTTCTCATAAAATTCATAAACAGGACATTAGGACTATAAATATTTTTAGTTTGTCATTTTGTCATGGTTGTGCACTATTTCCCTGTTTAGATTTTGTTTTATTTTTATAAAATCCCATAAAGATCAGAAAAACCCCCCAGAAAATCACCAAAAATACTTGAATTTATTTGAAAAAGACAAAAATGTTTTTATTTCTAATTTTTGAATATCTTTAGCCTTAAATAAAAATTCCAAAAGCTTGTTTTGTGCCTTGTTTTCCTATTTGGTTATTTTTTCTTATTAATTTAAAAATATAAAAAATTGCAAATTTAAAAATTAATAAAAAATATGCATTTCCTTGTCTGATTTCGACTACTTCAAAGGTTTCTCGTGCTCCTTGAGTTCGACCCTAGTCGCTATATCAGGTTAAATAAATAGCAGAGACCGCTGACATTGTTTTTTTGCTTTGATTGTTTGATTTGAGTGTTCTCTATTTTTCTTGTTGAGCCTCGACCTACTAGTTAGGGTCACAACTACCCTAGTTTATCTGATTTCCTAACCCTAGTTGGTGGGCCGCTCATCATTCTCCTCATCGGTGGTTAAAACTACCCCAAAAACCTCCTGCAACCACCAATATTCTTCGACCAAAAACCAAATTCCGATAACCGAAAAGGGGATCCGCCACTTTGCGAGCCAACCTCCTAGCTTCTTCCTTAGTTTGTGATAGAAAATCCCAGTGAAGTCAAGCCACAACATATATCAAGCTCTGGTGAAATCCATGTTTTCCCCGACGTGCTGTAGTGCCAAGCCATTGCTTGAGCTTCGATTCTTGAACTGCGAATCATCAAGTAGATTTCAGGAGTCTTGGAACTCTACCCTGGCTTGTGATTCATATGTGTAATTCCCTGTTCACCATATTCAGGTAATGCTAATATCTGTTTCCTCTATGTATCTCCATTTTTTTCAAACGTACCCACACATTCTCTCACTCATCTAAGATCGCTCGCATATTCACCGTTATCCATCAATTTTCATGGGATTGCACCTTCGGTCATTCGTCCTATGATGAATCTCCATTTCATTACATTTATTCTTTCATTTTGACCTTAAATCCCTAGTTAAATGCATGTATATAGCATTAATTTGTACAGAATGGCACTCATAACTTGATCTATAATTAGTGTATAAATATATATATTTAATTCCAAAATAAAAAAGAATAAAGAAAAGAAAAGAAAAGGAAATGAAGTGTCAAAGACACTGAATGACCCTGGACCCTGAGACCAAGTTGATATTGATTTAGCCGACAAGGAATAAAGTAAGGGGAGATAGGGCAATTAAACTGTACAGAAAATACACTTAAAACCCTAACTCTACTCATCAATAAATAGCCTTTTAGATCCTATTTTATTTTCCTTTTTTCATAACTCAAATAATAAAACCCTCAACATGAAACTTATAAATAAAAATATAAATACAAAAATAATTTCACATAAAAATAATGCTCAGAACACCTGAGATACAGAAATAAAAGGCAGCAAACAAAACTTTACAGACACGTATCTCCTCCATACAGACTCAAAATCGACCAAACTCACCTTTATTGTTCATAAAATACAATTATCCATCTAATGAAGGTGATTTCATTAAAAATAGAGCTTATATGCAAAAGTTGGCTTTTGGGTCCCTATTGTACTATGAACTTGTACATTTTATTCAATATGTTCATTCTATATATTTTTAGCTTTCTTTTATTTTTAAAATGCTTGTAAATATTGTTTGAAACACATTAAAAATATAATATAAAATAAATGCATTAAAAATGCATTAAAATAACTAAAATAATATAATATACACGTACATTATACTAAAAATATACATACCCCTATTTATTTAAGTAAACAAATAAAATTAGAAAAATAAAATAAATGTATATATATATATTATAGATATATAAAGGGTTCAATGGGGCTTCCTCCGCCCCATTTTCCGATTTTTTTATTTTTTTAAAAAAATAAAGTCATTTATTTTCATCACTATATCCCTCTAATATGTCATTCCAATTTCGTCGGAAGCAGAGACTCCTATGCCCTTCATCTAGAACATGTTGATTACACCAATTCTAAGACCATTAAAATTACATGTTCTAGATGGAAGGCATAGGAGTCCTTGTTTCTGATGAAATTGGATTGACATATTAAAGGGATATAGTAATGAAAATACATGGCTTTATTTTTGAAAAAAAATAAAAAAAAAAACGACGAAAAATGGGATGGGACAGTCCCATTTTTTCCATGTATAAATTATGTGTATATAATAATAAAATTCATAATACAAAATAAAAATAAAATACCTCAAGTACATGTATATATACTTATGTTTATACATGTAAATATTAGCACCTAATAAATAGTGTTGTAAGATTAAATAAAAAATACCCATAAAATAGTAAATAAAATAAGAAATATTTTCATGTTTTAACTCTTATTTAATAAAATCATTTATTAAGGGATTTTTGCCTTACCTTTTTTTGGTTGGTCCGCGTGGGCCAACTAGAGCCCGTTCTTTGTTGACATCGCAGGTCAACTGTACAATCCACCCACCTCCTTTGTCAGACATCTCGTGACCCTCTGACTTCACCTAATTTTATTTCCTTCCTCCATGCTCCTTGCTTCCTCGAGCTCCTCCCAATCGCCAGTTCCCATAACCCTAATGCACACCAGAGCTATAGGCTCCATCAACTCTTCATCTCCTTCACACCATCGCCCATCAAAACCATGGCCATCTTATGTCTATAAATAATTCTCCACGCCCCAATTTTTGCTTTGGATCCAGTTTTCCCCTCGTAACCACAATAAGATACCCCTTGTTGAAGCTCTTGGGTACAACTCGAGTCTCTAGGCCTTGTCGGCATGGACAAAAGGTAGAGGAAGGTGATCCAAGGCCTCACTGGAGCTCCTCTGGCGAGCCTTCATCTGATCCCTGTTCGTTGGGTATGAGCTGTTAAATTAAGTTTTACTTCGTGCATTTTCGTTTTCTTGGCATAATTTAGCCTTTAATTTCATCTGTAGGTTAATTTAATTTAGCTATTATAGTTGGCTGGAGATTTCGACTCCAGTTTCGACTCTCTATGTTCCACTTGTTCTCGACTCCCCATTTCACTCCCCCTTCGTTGCTCATCGCTTTCTTTGCGAAACCCCCATCAATCCACCTTTGATTCCGCACGAATCAAGAGGAATCGAGCTTCATCCTCCATCGCTGCTCGGAGCTCTCCATCCCATTCCATTTCCCGTGCAAATAAGCTTCAAGCAGGTTCGAGTCGCTTTGCCTCAAGCCCGTCTTCATTTTTGTGCAGGTGCAGCGGCATGGGAGCCTCCAGGAGTGAGGAATCAAAGGCATGTCAGACCTCCATGCTGCTCTAAATAGTGAGAGCCCCAGGTCCCTATCGTTGGGACTTAGAACCATTTGGAGAGAACCTGCAAATGCAGCGGAGTCCCAATAATGTGTTGCGTTGGTCGGGGAAGAAAACGGAGGCCAGACCGAGGAGAAAACGACATATCAAAGTTTGCTCAGGTTGTGTTTTTGAGGTGTTTTCATGCTCGAGAGTTGTTGGATCAAGAGCCCGACCCAGATCTAATATAGGTCGTGGACTAAGGGCGAACCATTGCGTGGCTTCCCGTCGTCGATCACATTCAAGTAAACCGCGTGGCATGCTAAGCGTCATGCGATGGCACTTTAGTGGGTAATTTCCACAGATCCCCACCGCCTTTTGTATTTCATAAGTAGCCCTGTAAATATATTAAAAAGTTTGAATATTTGTGTAATATTTGCATATGACCCCATGCACTTCCATATATTTACAAATAGGTCCATGTACCTCACGTATTGCTCTATGTGAGGCGTTGTGCTTTTTGCATTGAAGCCCTCATGGCTATAGTTATTTTGTTTCAGTCTTTAATTTTGTATATTAAGTATAAAAATTTTAGGGAAAATTGCATGCGAGTACCTGTAGTTTATTTTTATTGTAAATATACCCCTACAAGGCTGGTATTTTATTTCTAGCATTTTTATTTTTATTAAATAGCTCCTACATGCTATAATTCTTGGGAAAAAATATAAGAGATGCCTTAAAGCATATTTGCACATGCCCACACTTTATTTTTGCATTTTATTGCATTTTGCCATTTATTAAAAAAATTGAATAGGAGTTATGCATTCCCTGTTAGCATATTAAAATATAAAAAATACAAAAAAACTTTAAAAATTACAGAAATTGCCTTTAGATAAAAAATCATAAAAAATAACTAAAACATAAAAAGACCATAAAAATCAATAAAAAATCCTAAAAATAAAAAAAAAACAGACCTCTATTTTTCTTTATATTATCTAGTACACATTAAAATTTATTTTGGAAATTTTGAACTTATTATCTATTTTGAAAATCCAAAACTATTCGACATGTTTGTTATATTCGATGTTTCGATATATAAATACATTAAAATAAAAAATAGAAAAAATTATATAAAATTCTAGAAAATAGAGAGAAAATATTAAAAACACAAAAACATTTTATTTTTTTGAATTTTGGCTATATTTATATATATATTTAAAATTATAAAACCCTATATATCCTATATATACCCTATAATACTTATATACTAATTATTATTACTTATAAATATATACAACGTATTTAAAACCTTAAAAAATAAAAAGGATTGTTGCTTTATATGTATTATTATATGTCTTATATATTATTTCTAATATCTGTATTATTTTTATTATTATATATAAATATATATTATATCTTTAAAAATCAATAAGAATGTTAAACTTACAAAATTAAAGGTAAAATATAAATTTAAAAATTTAATAATAATAAAATAATTAAAATGCATAAAATTAAATATAAATAAAAACCCACAAAAAAATAAAATTAGAAAAATACAGAAGTAATTATTATTTATTTTTATTAATTAATAATAATTATACATATCCTCGGTGCTCTTAGTTGTTCGATCCATACATATGCTTGCTATACACATTTATTTATAGGATATAATAAACTTCACCCCCCGTTCTTTATTGTTTAATTTATATCATGAGTTGATTGTTTGTCTGAGCAGGTTGTTTGCGTTCCAAGAGCCGAGAGAGGCGTCTATACAACGATTGTCGTATCCGTCTTATCGGACACTGCAAGCCCTCCAAGACCGGACACTAGGAACCTCGACAATATCTCGCTCAACAAAATGGCGCTGTTGTTGGGGAGAAACAACTAGGATAGGATTTTGTGCATACTCGATATCTTATTTCCTAATTTTTTTCTTCTTATAAATAATTGTTTACAAGTTCTGATCAATCTTTTTTTTTTTACTTCTTTGTGAGGGACCGTAGAGCAAAGGCAGCTTTCTTGGGAGAATCGATGCACTCGAGCTATGTGGAGATCAACTCTTTCTTCGTGAGCCCATGAGAGAGAGAATGAAGAGGACAAGGAGAGACCAGAGCAGCATGACATAGTTTTTATTTTATTTTTTTATGCGAGAGTGACTCTTATAATAATAATAATAATATAGGGACTTGAACACTTGAACATTCAGACTCTCAGGGGCCTATTTTTCCAAGTGTTTATTCACTCGGGGGTCCGCTCAGTTTTCTCGCAGTTTCCATAGCTTTCTCACTTTTATTATCCATATTTTCTGCGTGTTTCTATTTATTTCCCATGATTTAGTTTTCCACCTTTCTTTTAGTTGTTTTATGTGAATAAGCCTTTAGTTTTTAGGAATTCTTGATCGAGTAACTTAGATCCAAATACCTAATATTTGTGTGCACCTATAGTCTCTGGTATGTTTAGATGTTAGTAAAACTAAATCTGTGCTTCATGCTAGTAACAATTCCTGCTTAGCGTGATTTCATCGGCTTGCATACCGCATGTAGTGTAATTTAAACATATGTCTTTCATCCCGCATGGAGAGGGTTGGGAAGCACTGTAAGTCTTCTTACTAAGCATCCATCATTTTATGCAAGGGTGAGATTTCCATCCTAGTATCAACTTGCATTCTTTTCCCCTATTGATGAATCTCCATTCCATCACCTTTATTCTATCATTTTGGCCTCAAAAACCCTAGCAAATGCATGTAAATAGCATCAATTTGTGCATAATAGCATTCATTATTCATTTGTATTAATTATATATAAAATAAGGTTTTTAATGCCAAAATTATAGAATAAAGAGAAGAAAAGAAAAAGGAATAAAATATTGCAAATATTTTATGACCCTAACCCCGAGACCAAGTCCAGAATGGAATTGGTCGACAAGGAATAAAGTAGGGGGAGATAAGGGCCAATTATCCAATAAATACTCCATTCATTTATGCATTTTTGGCACCTATTTTGTACATATTTTTTATTCAACAAATGAAGAAACTTTGTACATGAAAGTTGTAGATAATAATGTGAATAAAAATACAAAATTGAGTTTTTGTAAAAATAATACCCAGTGTACATGTTATACACAGAATAAAAAGCCAAAATCTCAACTTCACAGACCCATATCTTGCAAATAAAAACTCCAAATCACCCAAACTCACTTTAATTTTATATAGCATTCCATAAACTATTTTATAAAATTGGTTTCATAATTTTTGGAGCTCATATGCAGAAGTTAGGTTTTTGGCCCTTCCTGTATATAGGACTGATTAAAATATTTATTTTATTCAGTATTTATTATTTGTACAAAATCATATTTTTAGAATTTTGTAAATAATGTATATAATGCACGTACACATTAAAAATAGAAGGAAACCAAAACTAATTTGTAAAATAAAATAAGTCTATAAATTCATAGACAAAATACCTATGACATGTACCTATCTATAAATAAAAAGGGTTTTAATCCTTGATTCTTTTGCTCTTCTATATTTTTATAATAATATGCGTAACTCATTAAAAATACAAAACCAAAATAAAAATCAAGAAAATATAATAAATAAATTAAGTATATAAAATATATAGATAAAACACCTATAAGTATACCTACATACACCTATACCTATTTATTTAAAAGTATGAATAAACCCATAAAAATCAAACAAAAATACCTTTATACTCACAAAAATAAATTATAAATTTATAAAATAAGCCAATAAAATAATAAAAGAAAATAAATAAATTAAAAATAAAATACCTTAAAATACATGTAAATACATACATATACACATTATTCAAATAAAACTATAATAAAACACCTCGAAAAATTCAATAAAAATCATAAACAAATACTAGATGAAAAGATACACATTTTTTTATTTTATGAGAAAAAATTAATAAAATCATTTAGGGCGTCAAATAAATCAATCTTCCATCAGGTCCTCTATTTTGGCATTTAGCGGCTGAGGTGGACCAATCAGGCACCTCCGCGGGTTGACTCCAGTCAACTTGACCTCCAGCCGCCCGATGTGACGCAACCCATCTCTTCGCTCGTCTTCTCCTTTTTTTCCCGGGCATACCATCCATCAATCGAAGATACTTCCTTCGCAAGAATCACTCCCTAATCATCCATGATGCCCGCCGATTCCTTAGGTCAACCTAATACTCTTTAGATCATGCAATAATCGCCGGTCAATAAGGCCACTCGCCAATGTTTATAAATAACAAGCTCCGCCTCCTTCCTCAGATTTGGCCACTTTTATTCCAACCTAAAGCCTAGATCTCGTTCCTGGATTGTTCCTCGTGACAGGGGGAGTAGCCCAGCGCCGTGACTCGGCCGAAGGGAGGAGATTTTGACGTGGCGGAGCTCCGGCGTCCGCCCTGCTCCCTGGAGGCCCCCAGGTATAAGAGCTGCCCTTTCTATGCATTTTTAGTTAGTTTTAGATGTTAGCTTTTCATTCCAGTCATTAGAATAGATTTTGATTAATGCCTGTAGTTTAGAAATCGAAATTCGAAGTTCGCCGGAGCTCCGCTCCGGCGACTTCTCCACTGTGGATCTGACTGTATCCGACCGCCCCGTTCACCCCATTTCGAAGCCCAATGCTTTCTCCATCTGTTGCACGCATTTGTTCAACCCAGGACCCTAGGTCCTGGCGAATCGGGGCTCCTCCTCTGCCGTTCGTCGGAGCCCCTCCGCCCATCTCCATTGTGCACCGTAGCTTCAAAACCTCGGGTCGAGGAGCAAGCTCTCTCGCCCGCGGTTCTTCCTGTGCAGGTACTTCGAAGAATCGAGCCCAACTGGACTCGCACGGATCCGGGAAGAGGTTCCTGGGGGCCCTTTTCTTCTCCGACCTCGCTTCATCGACTCGGACCCCCAAGAGCCATAAAAACGCCATCAATCGACGCGGGATGCTTCCAGCCACCTTCAGAACACTTCAGACTCGCCGGAGAACCCTGGAGGAGCCCAAGCTCTTCGATCCAAGCTCGCCAACTCCGAGCTTCTTCCCCGTTCTTCCAGGGGGCTTCAGCGCCGTCGGATCAGGAGAGCCGCCCCAGATTCAACAGGAACCGTCCGATGGAGTATCGTACCCACCGTCAGATCAGCGGGGCTGATCTAATCTCAGCGCTCCATCGACGAAGCGTCATCGTGCGACCAGGAGACGACGCGTGGCAAGTTAGAAGAGCAGCACCGTCGGATGCCACATTTTTATTAGGGGTAAATTTCACATCCACCCCCTCGCTTTTTGTATTTAATATTTAATGCCAAAAATAAAAGTCACAGTTGTAAATAAAATGTCTATTTTGCAAGAGGACCCTCGATGTTTTCATATTTGCACTTTAGTCCTTCCGCGCCTCACGTGAAGCAACCACGTGAGGCGCGTGAAATTTTACAGCTAAGTCCCTCCGGGTCCCTGTAATTATTAAATGGTCTTGAAAATAAAAATTAAAGTGTATTTTTACTGTGATTTTTGCATGTATGCCCCTGTGACTTATTTTAATTGCAAAAACACCCTGCCAGGCCATTTACTTTTTGAATGTTTTGTCTATTTATTTCGTGCTTCATGTTAAATCGAAAAATCTTGGAAAAATAGACTTAAGCTATTGATTGGCTGTGCTTGCATGTCATATTTTTAGTTTGTCATTTTATGGCCTTTTTATATTTATTAAAAATCAAAAACATGTCTTTTATTCACTGTCTAGAGTATAAAATCCCAAAAAAATATCAAAATGCCTTGAAAAATTCTAAAAAAATTCCCTCTGGTGTATTTTGTCCTATTCTAGTGTCAGTCCAGAAATCCCTAAAAATTTCAAAAGGAAAACCTTGAAAATGCGAAAATACCCAAAAACTTCAAAAAAAATAAAAAATCACAGAAAAATCAGAAAAATACAAACTCAGGCCCTATTTATGCTATATTTTATTCTCTTTACTAGAAAAATTGTGTGGGAAAATTTTGAGGCTTGTAACTATTTTCAATGTTCATTTTTATTACAGCGAGACCTTATTCCACTGTTTGCTATTATGTAGTTAATTAAAAATACTAAACATATTCTCAAAAATGTCCAAAAATCACAAAAACAGTAAAAAATGATGAAAAAGCTAAAAAGATTTTATTTCTTAATTTTTGACTATTTTTAAGCATTTTTGTAAATACTTTAGTACCCCTTAATGTATATATAAGTATTTCCTAAAAAGAAAAAAAAATCTATATGTATATATATATGCACTATCTAATTATATCATTATTATCTATATATATATAGAGAAACAAATATATATATATATATATTAATAAATAAATAAAAAAAGATATATATATATATTCAATTAATTAAAACCCACTTCTCACAAGGATGACTCATTCACACCTGACGGCTCATGCATTTTGTATTGCTCTCTGTGGTTCGACCTCTATATGCTTGTTCCGTATACATTTTATGGTAGAGTAAATAAAAATTAATTCACATTTATTTTCGAGCTTGATTGTTGTATTATTTTTTGTGGGTTAATTGCTGATCAACCCCCATATTCTGCGAGCGGTCGCCGCAGCGACACCTTGGTATTATTTATTCATGGTGACCCTTGTGGATGTTGGCCCGTTATCACCTATCTCCCTCTGTTTTTGTTAACTTAGGTTTTAAAGAAAATCCAAAAAAATCAGGCGATTATAGTCCTAAAAAATACTCAAAAAGTGAAAATTCAAAAATTAAAACAAGGGGACAACTAATAAAACTTTGACCATAAATAAAATTCGTAATAGACTTTATCGTATTGGGTCCATAAAGCCCATGTTATTATAGGTACACTCCAGACAGAGTGAGGCATGACCCTATGACATAGAACCAAAATCCCAGCATGGGTAATGCCTTGTTGTTGAATTGATTCACGAAGTATTGACACATCTATCATACACGGGTGAGTAAGGTTTCGTTTGCTTACAGACTTAGTCTGAAGTATTAAGCTTAGGCGACCCCTTCTCAGGTGTGTCTGTCTCATCATTCCACATCCGAGTACCAAGCAAGGGGGAAGTATCGGTTTCACTTATCAGCTTCATCCTCTATTCTTTGGTTGGGTAGTGGATCCATACCCATAAGGATTCTCTTAAAAAGTACATGCTACATGTTACAAAGGAAGTGAGAAGTACGAGATAGTTTTCTGGTAGTACTCACCCTCCTATAGGGTTAGCCTCTAAGAACTTGATACAATTTTGCCTGAATAACAATAAAATTGAAAAAATAAAAATACACGAACTCTTACAACTTCATTGGGTTGAGTTGGTGAACCCTTTGCATTGTGTTTGTTTGAATTAGATTTAGGTCAGAGATCAGTTCTGCATACTTGCGCCATTTTTCATTTCTTCTATTTTCATTTCTTCTCACTTTGAGCATTCTTCCTATCTCATCTTCATTTCATCCTTCTGTTTATCACTGTGTTCCATACTTCTCATCTATTCCACTTATATTCCAAGATGTTGACTCATGGATGGTTTAGTCGGGACCTTACTGATGCCCACATCGATTCCATGAATTCGATATCTTCAATAATTTGAGGCGATTCCCGAGACATCAGCTCAGGCTTTGTAAACCACTCTCTATACTCCTCATCTTCTTTTCCTATAAACTGAGATCATTCTTGTACCAACATTAGCCCATTGTGGATGGAGATCGATTTCATGTCATATCAAGTACTCCATTCACATCTGTTTGGATTGACCCTAATTCCAAACCCATCTCTTCATCTGGTTCCCAATATTTTAAGTCTGATCAGGATAAATTTGAAACGGAAGATCAAGAGCCGAACTTGGACCCGTTCAGATCAATTCCTATGAGTCTGATACAGAGATGGCTCCTAAAGGGAAAGGGAAGGGACAACAACATCCAAATTAGGGCCCTCATCCGGATCAAAATGCAGTGAATGCCTAGTTGCTAGCTTCCACTCAGGCCATCCAACAACAACTCATTGATCAGGCTCTCGCCCAGGTTGCCTTCACCGAAATGCTCAAT
This sequence comes from Ottelia alismoides, assembly GCA_037367405.1. Classification (NCBI taxonomy): domain Eukaryota; kingdom Viridiplantae; phylum Streptophyta; class Magnoliopsida; order Alismatales; family Hydrocharitaceae; genus Ottelia; species Ottelia alismoides. The sequence continues at coordinate 71,039 of JAZKJV010008885.1, forward strand.
GACTTGAGGAGAGAAAGAGAGAAACAAGGAGGAGCAGGAGGAGAGAATGAAGATAAATAGAGAGATGGACCCCAAGGAGGGGTTGTCGAACCAAGAAGAGAGGCTCACAAGCCTATGCTCAAAGAAACTTACAATCTTTGCTCTGTCCAGATGACTGAGGGGATTCAGATTCCTCTGGTCCACGGACACTTTGAGCTCAAGCCCCAATTCTCAGTTCTTTTTCCCTCTTTCCATGGGAACATAAATGTAGGGCCTTATATCCATCTCCAACAATTTTCTCGCTTCTGCCACAAAACTCATTACCCTAACATCCTATTAGGTATAGTTAAAATGACTGCCTTCCCATCCACCCTTCAGGATAAGGCATTGTATTGGATAAATCACTTAGGGAAGGTAGTGACGACCTGGGAGGAACTCAAATCTATGTTCCTCCACAAATTATACCCTCTTGGTTGTCTCAACCAAATGTGAGCTCGTATCAGCAACTTCTCCCAGGGACCACACAAGTCCATACATGAAACCTGGAAGAGGTTTAAATATTTGCAAGAGAAGTGCCCCCACCATGACATTCCTCGGACCAACTTGATTCAACATTTCTTTGGGGGCCCAACATAAGAAAGTCAGAGGCTTGTCGATGCTACATGTGGTGGATCTCACTTCAACAAGGATGAGGACATTGTCTGGCAAATATTCTAAGAAATGACCAGAGGAGAGGCCACATACCCTCATCCCATGTGTATCAACGATAACCGTAAATTCACCACTATCCCGTCAATATGGCAACATCACATGAGCAGGACAAGGACGAGAGATCCAACTTCAGCATCATCGGGAGCCACCTGGCCAAAGATGATAATATTTGAAAAGTGATAATAGGACCAAGAGAAATTGTCTGTGATCGAACATATAACCCATCATATTTACAAACTGGATCAGATTACCAAGTAGTTTTGGTTAGCATGATCAATGTCTATCAGTCTGCAAATCCACTAGCCGCAACTCCTGCCAAGAAGCAGGAGCCTTCGTCACCGCAGTCACCTCAGCAGAGATCAGGATAGCCTCGACTGATCCAACATGTGTACTATGTGATGGCTCCAGACCAGACACCATCACAGTCATCACAACAACTAGTCATCTACCAGCCCGAACCCTAGCCCTTATTTGGGAATCCATTTTCCCACCTCCACCCCAAATCCAAGAGGTGAACGACATCTAGAATAATTATGCATAACTGGCCCATCCAAGCAGACAATAGTAGGGCCAATCCTCTACAATTCGGTCATTATCACCAGTCTTCCGATGATAAGTTTGTCCAGCATATTTTGCATCACCAATCTCTGCCATATCAGAACACCTTGAGACATAATCACCAGTACCAGTTGTTGTCATACCGTTAGTACCAGCCACATTACATGATTGCTCAGAACAATCAGTACCTCCCTCCTCCTCAACATTATCGGCATTCTCTTCTTTAGTACAATTCTCAGTTTTCCCATTCACAAGCTCCACAACATTACTCGAACCAGCGTGGTCAGCAGTCAGCACGCTAAACCCGAGGTTGCCCCTATGAACTCTGCTCTCGACTACTTGTCCCAACTTGTAAAAAAGCCTAGAAGAGATGAACCAGAAGCTTGATGACCCCACTACTACCAAAACTCCTATTCCAACGTAGGTTGAGGCCAACCCCAATAACTTCAAGTGAAAGGAGCTAGTAGTTTGTGATGTCACATCCAATCCAATGGAGTCGGGTATTTCCCATTTATGTTGTCTAATGTTGTAACTCTCAAGAGCGATATGACATTACAACCGTCTGCCACATTAAAGGGGAAGAATAAAATGTCTTCTGGCATGTCACCCTTTTCTTCATTAGTTAGTCCAGTAGCAGAGTTGGATGAGGAAGAAAAAGATGGAGGATAAGCACCCGACCACCACCACCATCAGCAAAAATACCAAAAAAATCATCAAAAAGAAAATATCCAAAAAGAAAATAAGAGCCAAAGCCAAGCCAAGATAGCCAAGGAGAAAGCCCATCAGTATTCGATCCAGGGCCGATTGATGCGGTCGAAGCTCCTTTAGATTCCTTTTTGCATGACTGTAAACCTTCTTGCCAGCCATATGTAAATAATGATGCATTTAAGAACAATGCATTTCACTTTATGATATTCCTTTATCTGATGCAATCAAACATTCCAAAAAATAAAAATTTAAAAAATGCTTTAGTTGATCTTGTCATTGTTGAGATAATTTAAAATCTTGTGTTAGAAATGTCATTGTTGAAGGCCATGGAATACACGTCAACAGTAAAGAAAGGTCTGAATGAAGTATGCACCTCGAAGCATTATAGCTGCAAAAATAGAGGCATCAGAGGAGAGAAGCACATCTTAACCATGGCCATCGTAAATGTTGTCAATGATGTCTTGCAAAAAAATAAAGACAAGAGAGCAACCTTAATTAGATGCCAGATTTTTTATCAAACTTTTGAGCGAACCTTACTTGATAGCGGTTCCTCTATAATCCTCATGCCCTCATTGCTTCAGGAATTTCGGTTGGGTTCCCCTAAACCCACTCACATAATCCTTGAGTTCGCTAATCGATCCACTAAGCAGCTTAGATATTTATTAGAGGATGTTATAGTAATTGTGTAGGATATACGTTTCCCAATGGATTTTGTTGTCTTGGACATGGATTCACCTACATTGTTATTCCAGACCCCTATTATTCTTGGTTGTCCGTTCCCTCGAATGACCAATTAGTGGTTGATTATGGGTTTGTAAATATCACATTTTGCTTCTACAATGACCGAGTCACAATGGACATGATCGATGAGCCGAAAGCCGCATCTGATGAAGATGAGTCAGAACCAACAATTGAAGACAATGACATTATGGATATCATCAATCATCACTTATCTTTGAATGACATTCTGACATAGGAAATCCTCTCTTCAAAGGAGAATCTGGAAAGCACAATCGACCCTTTCTCCTCTACCAACTGCGAGATCGAGTTTGATTCACTGATCAGCCTGTATGAAGAAGATTCATGCCAAACTGAACAAGAATAGTTCATTGTAGATATGTTCAATAAATTTTTATCCGAGCCAAGAGTGATAGAGGTGGATAACACCTCATTAATTTCAACAGATCAGTCCCCTACCGGCATGATATTTGTAATGTCTGCGGAGCAGACTCAATAATTGCATGAATTAAAACATCTCATGGCAAGTCTAAAGTATGTTTTCCTTGCGAGTGAGGAGAACATGTATCCACTCATCATCAGCAATAGGCTGACTCCGGATCAGGAATCTTGCTTACTCGAGGTTCTTGAGAAAAACTGCAAGGTACTTGATTGGAAGTTTCATATCTCCAAGGGATAAATCCAGCCTTGTGTTCACACGACATCTATTTTGAAGATGATTGCAAACTGTCCCGTGAATTTCAGTGTAGGTTGAACCCTAACCTAAAGGACGTGTTTATGAAAGAAATCATGAAATGGTGTAAAGCAGATTTCATTCATCCCATCTCTGACTCAAAATGGACGAGTCCCTCCTTGTAGTTCCAAAGAAATCAAGGATCACCATGGCTACCAATGTCCAAGGAGAAGATATTTCTACTCGATATTGACATCATGGCGTGTGTGTATTGATTACCGATGCCTGAATGCAACAATAATGAAAGGTCACTTTCCTATGTCTTTCATTGATCAAGTTCTTGAAAGACTGGTAGGAAAGGAATTCTTCTTTCTTAGATGGGTACTTCGAGTACAACCACGTGGTGATCACCCCTAAGGACCAAGAGAAAACTATATTCACTTGTCCATTCAGCACTTATGCCTTCATAAGAATGCCCTTGTATTGTGCAATTCTCTTACTACATTCCAAAGGTGCAAGCTATCTGTCTTTGCTGAAATGGTTGGTAGTTTTCTCGAGGTGTTCATGGGTGATTTCTTAGTATATGATGTCAGCTTTTATTCTTATCTTATGCACCTAGACCGAGTGCTTCAGAAGTGTTGTGAAGTCAATTTGGTATTATCATGGGAAAAGAGTCACTTAATGGTCACCGAAGGGATTGTGCTGGGCCATGTCATTTCCAAGCATGGCATGGAAGTCGACCTGATGAAGGTGGATGTGATTGTTAAACACAAGCCACCTTGAAATGTGAAGAATGTGAGGTCATTCCTTAGGTATGTCAATTTTTACAGAAGATTTATCAAGGATTTCGGTAAGATTGCCCGACCTCATACAAAGCTTTTTTGCAAGGAGACCAAGTTCAGTGTTGATCAGAAGATTCTTCAATCATTTTATCAATTGAACGATCTCGTCACTCAAGCTCCTATCCTATAGCCTTCTGATTGGTCTCTGCCTTTCAAGATCATGATGGATGCATCCGACTTCATAGTTGGGGTTGTGGTTGGATAAAGAAGAGAAAAGTTGCCCTGCACCATTCATTATGCCATCAAGATATTAGATGATGCACGGAAGAATTATGAAGTTACAGAAAAAAAATTACTAGCAATGGTTTTCGCCTTAGAGAAGTTCTTTTCCTATTTGTTTGGATCAAAAGTCATTGCTTTACTGACCACTGTGCTATCTGATACTTACAATAGAAGAAGGATGCCAAATCACGTTTACTCATATGGATTCTTCTCCTTAGGGATTCGACACAGAAATCAGAGAGAAGCTTGGAGTTCAAAATGTGGTAGCAGACCCTTTGCCCACAATTGAATGCCCATATACTCAGCTGATTAGTGCAGCGATTACATAAACCTTTCCTAATGAATCCATTCTTAGTGGAGCATCTCTCCCCCAGTATGCTGATATTGTGAACTACCTCGTCTTTGGGGTTGTCTCACCAGATTGAACGTGAATCAAGAAGTATAAGTTTCTATCCGATATCCATTTCTACAAGTGAGAAGATCCATACCTGTTCAGGGAAGGAGAGGACCGTAAATGGCATTGGTGTATCCCTCAGGAGTACACTAGTGTCCTCAAACATTGTCATAAACTCGAATCTGGTGGATACCATTCTGAAAGTCGAACAACAACAAAAATATTGTAGTGTGGCCTCTGGTGTCCCACACTATTCAAGGATGTTGTAACACATGTCAAAGGTTGCATTGACTGCCAGAAGATGGGAGGAACCATCAGAGCTAAATACTTTATGTCCCTCAAATTCATTAAGATTTTTGTTCTTCAATGTTAGGGTCATTGACTTCATGGGTCCATTTCGTAATTGTCATGGCTATGAATACATCCTGGTAGTCATAGATTATGTGATTCGTTGGGTTGAATCTATTCTCGCTCGAGTCGCTGATAGCTGAATAGTTTATCGGTTTTTGAAAGATAACATCGTTTCACGGTTCAAGATTCCAAAAATCCTCATCTCAGAAAAAGGTGTCCACTTCCTTAATAAAAAGCTAAAGAAACTTGTCAAGCGGCACATCATAGATCATCGAGTCACTTCTCCTTATCATCCTCAGTCCAATGGCTTGTTGAACTATCAAACAGAGAAATCAAGACAATCCTGCAGAAACTTATTAGGCCAGACTGAAAGAACTGATCACAACTTCTGGACTCAGTTCTATGGTCTTATCAAACTGTTTACAAGTCTCCCTTGAGAATGTCGCCCTATCATCTTGTATATGGAAAGCCATGATTCACAAATCTGTTCGGGCAGAGAACATTTGCAATCTCGACTCAGATAAATGTGGTCAGAATAGAAAAGTGGATCTGAACAAGCTACTAAAATTATGAGACTACATATATGATAACAACTTAATGTATAAGGAGGTAGTCAAACGTTGGTATGACCGGCACATCAAATGAAGGACCTTCGTGCCTGGATAGAAAGTGTGGTTGTTTGATGCGAAGTTGAAGATCTTTTCGGGCAAATTGAATAGTAAATGGATAGGGCCATACAACGTGAAGACTATGCGTGATAATGGAAGTATCCTCATATCGGAGTTGTCAGCTGACACACAACCATTCATCGTTAACGGTCATTTGCTGAAGCTGTATTAGAGCATGACACATTCCTGACCATTGTCGATTCAATTTAAGTTGTATTTGATGAAGAACTCTCAATTACTATAGTGGATCGAGACAGAGCATCTCAAAACATTTTTGATTAATTTTATTCTTTTTATTTCATTTTATTATTTCATTCTTCCGTATTTCATCCATCCCATTCATCAACGTTATACTTAGGATATGCTTCATCATAAGTATAGGGAGATGTGTGTATTCAGGTTATTCATTATTTATTCTCTCGCTTATCTCTCAACTTGTTGATATTCTATCTATATTTGCGGATATTTTACCCTAAGTATAGGGAGGATAAGTCGGGCCGATTGATTTCGTACATTCTAATCTTTGATCATCCCTATTTTGCACACAATCTGCTAGACCTAGGATTAGTTGATCCGATGTATATGGGGGGATGGTCGTCTTCTTATTCTTTATTTAGTCATTGTAGTATAGATTTTCCTATACTCAGCACAAGTTGTGTCTTCCTTTTTCTCTTTGATCACTATGAGGACATGGTTCGTGCTAAGTATGGGGGCTCATATATACATTGTGTATACTTTAGCCATAACTCATACTTTCGTATTTTTACTAATATGACTAATATACTATATCGGGTTAGGGTATACAATAAATTAACGGTAAATAATACACTCAAAATTTTTCGAAATTCTGTTAATAAACTGGTTTAAAAAATATTTTGAAAAATGATTTTAAAAATGGTTGGAAAATATCTTGAGAAATCTTTTGAAAATTGTTTTCCAAACTTTTGTAAAAAAATTCAAACCTTTGTAAATCTTTTGTAAATATTTGCAAATTTTGTTTTATTTGCTTGAATAAAATATTTTGAAAATTTAGTATGTAAATGATTTGGAAATTGGTTGTAAAAATACCTTGAAAAATCTATCTATACCTTTGAAAAATCTTTGCAAAATGATTTTTAAACTTTGCAAAGCTTATAATTATTTGTAAAAATTTATTTGCAAAATAAAGTTTTCAAAATGTTTGTTAAAATGTTTTGAAATATTTTGAGAATATTGTATATAAGTATAACAAATAAAATTCTTTATATAAATATAAAAATAACCCTGTATATATGATGAACAGTGGATTCTACCCTTTTAGTGTTGTCTAATTGACGGTTTTGTTGCAGTCAGATAAATCCGGATCGATCAAAAATAAACGCACAAATCTATTAATCGCCTAATGAAATTAAGCGCGGTTTTATGTTTATTTAGCCTGGGCAAGACCCAAGGTCGACTCAAGGAGGCAAAGGAACAACTCAGGATCAAGTTAGAGGTATTAGATTGTGGTTTTCCTAGTGGGATTTTTTGGTATTTTTTAGTGCAATAAAAATGACAAATGCAGAATATGAATTGGATAAAGTTAATACGAAAAGAACCGACTTAGTCAAATTTAATTTTAATGTGAAATAAGTTCAAATCAGCTAAATGATATTTTTTCTAAGAACCTAATCTAACAACGAGTGCAAAATGTATTTTTTTAGAATTTTTGGCTTTAGAAATGCACAAATGAAAAATACAATTTTTGGGGATTTTTATGCATTTTTGTGCAAATGATATGCAAAAATTATGAAAAATTCATTGGAAGATAAAAATGATGAATTTAAGCTAGGCTAATTTTTTTAGAATTTTCTGACACTTTTTGATTTTTTTATGAATTTTTTTACTGAAAACATAACGACAATGGGTATTTAATTCCTAATAAATCCTGGAATAAAATTATCAGAGATCTATTTATCTCAAATAGATATTTTAACAAAGAATCCAGGAGACTTGAAATTTTGTAAAAATCTAATTTGTGGATTTAATTAAAAATCAATTACAGAATTCACTCTACAATATATTTTATGCAAACGACAACTCCAATTTCGATGAAACTTGGATAGTAATTAAATCACATTTATAGGCATCATACACAATTTCTTCACAATTTTTAGAGCAAGAAATATGGCTGTGTGAATTTCAGAGCATAAATGAGCAAAATATCACTGATTTTTAATCTCTAAATTTTAATAAATAATTTATTACTCACAAAAAATGCAAATAAATAGCCAGGAGATAAAGATTTTTGTTGCTCTACAAAATACTATTTTTCATTAAATAAAGTGATGCTATTTGACTGTCCAAAATGACGCTCAAAGACAGGGGTGTTTGTGCAATACAGAAATTAAAACGTCAAACTGAAATGTGCCTAAGGGCACTTTTTGGAAATGAACAAACATGATGGACTGAAAATGTAATTTTCACAAATATAATAAAAATAAAATGTACCTCTTTTCTCCCAAGCTAGGGCACACGATGCAGGGCGGCAAGGGGACCTGGGCAGCGACGCACAGGGCAACGTGGGAAGGCGTAGGGCGCTGATGCCGCGCGGCTGGAGCGTCCAGGAGCGCCATGTGGTGACGTCGGTGGGAGGACGCTGCGCGGTTGGAGATGCGGCGGGAAGGGCGGCGCTGGATGGCGGTGACGGGTCGGCACACCGTGGAAGGGGACTAGAGCCCACGCGCAGGGTGGCGCGCAACGACGCAGGGGGGCAGCGGGCGGCACCTTGGGCCGGCGGTTGCGAGGGGCTTCGCGGCGACGGAGGATGATGCGCGGCTGCGCGTGGGCGGCAGCCACGCTTGCGTGGAGGGAGGACGACTAGGCGACACCGTGCTGGGGCATGGCGCTGGAGGGAGGTGTCGAGGGGCACCCGCACACATATGTCCTGCGCGTCTGGAGCTGTTCGTGAGTGTGCGGCGGGGCTCGAGAGGGCGCTGACGCCGCTCGTGGCAGCGGAAATGATGGGAGCGCGATGACATGCCTGGAGGGCAGGAGATGAATCTGGAGGCACGTGGGGCTGTCGTGTGTGGCGGAGATGCGTCGGTGCGGCTGCGCCACCTGCAGAGGTGGAGATGACCAACGACGGTGCATGAGCGATGGCCTGGACGGCTGCAGCTCCTGTTACCTTTTTTATTTTTTAATTTTCTTTTGCATTTTTTTGTATTTTTTATGTCAGAACATAAACATGCAGGAATAAAGAAGGGATGATGATGGTGGTGGATTTTTTGATGGTTATGAAAGTGGTGATGATAATGATATAGATATGAGAAAAAAATAAATAAAAAGATATGATTATGAGGTGGTGTGGTGAGTGATGATGTATGGTTTATGATGGTGTGTTTAATGATGGACAATAAGGAAAAAATTGTTAGATAAAAATAAAATAACAAGGGAAAGGAGGGAATTACTTACATGTGGTTCGTCGAAAGTGAGCCGCGGTGCACAACTCATGTCATGGTCTCATTCCGGTTCGACAAAAAATCGGAGAACCTTTGCGATCTTGACGGGAAGTTCGCTACACGGATATTAACCGCGGACCTCGCCTGCAGATCGTCGTCGCTCAACGTCTAAGGGGGAGCTATCACCTCACGACTTAAATGGGGCTCGGACCTCTCTCACTCGTAGAATGGCGGATGGGGTGAAAGTGGCCAGAGGTGAAGTATTTAAAGGATGGAGGTGACGACATGGATGGCGAAGAGGTGGAGTTCATGGGTATCGTGGAGCGAGGTTGAGGGTAGTCATGGAGATCGAGTGGGTTGGCGAGGATGAGGGACGTGTGGGCTACGTAATGGTGGTGTCAGGTGGCGGAGAAGGTGATCGGCGTGGCGCCCAAAATAGAAAGGGGGTGGCCCCTTGCGGACGGTGAGTGGCGTGGGCGCGGGGTGTGCGGGAGGTAGACGATGAAGCTTCGACCGTTGGATCGAGCGATACAATGGCCCAGATGGAGGTGCGGGTTAACGCTTGGGATCAGATCTAGGGAGTGAAATCAAAGGGCTCAGGATGCGCCACGTGGCGGACGCAGGGTGAGGCTCTAACGGGCGGTCCTGATGAGGTCTGGGGTTTGATCGGAGGGTGCAGGAAAAGCACGAGATGGAGGGCCAAGATGCGATGCTTCTGGCGATGATCGGAGGGCACGTGATGCACCACGTGGCGTGCTGAGGATGCGACGCGAAGGGATGGACGTGATTAGATCAGATCTGCGATCGGATGGTAGGGAGCGAAGGCGGTGATGGATGGTATAGATCAAGGCGCTCACAACGAGATCGGATGGCGCACAGAGTGACACGTGGTGGACTGTGGGCACGACGCTAGCGGACGGTGCGGATGTGAGCTGGGTATGATCAGAAGGTAGGAAACCAAGGGCATGCGTGGAAGTCATCAGGCCGTTGGATCTATATTGAGATCCAACGGTCAGGGGTGCTGGCGGATTGGTCAAAGGGGGCGGGCCACGTGGCGCAATCAGAGGGCGCCACGTGGCCAGCTCTGAGTGTCTGAGAAGAAAAATAAAATTAGAGGGAGAAGGAGGCCAAATTTGGAAAAACTCAAAACATGAAACTTGTAGATCATTTTGAACATGTGTGTCACTAGCCTTGTTAATTCAATCAAATTAATGGTCAAATTAATCGATGTCGTTCGTTGTAGTCGGATAATAAGAGCAGATTAAAAACCACTTTTAATTAATATCAAGTTAATCACACGTGGCAAATTTATTTTACTAGGGCAAGCCCAAGGTCGAATTCAGGAAGGCAGTGGTCTCCTTAGGTAGTTTTTTAGCAAATTCAAAGGTTTAATTTTCCGAGGATATTTTTTCTATCTTTTTCAAAATTTTTTGCAAGACACATGCACAATCCGGCCAGTTTACAAGTTAATTCAGATAAGTAATCAAATCAAGTCTAAAAATTATGAAACTTAGCCAGATGATGAAATGTAATGAAATTAAGATCTTCTATTTTTTTTAGAATTTTCTGACGCTAAATGAATTTACTGTGAATTAAAATGAATGCATGGTGATTTGGACTAAATTAATTTTAATAAATATCAAATTACAATATTTTTTGGCAATAAAAATTATCCTAGATAGATCCGATGGTGAGGAATCTGGGAAAATTATTAAACCTAAATTTCTATGTGAAATGATCCTGTTAAAAATTAATTAAGGAAATCACTAAATGATTTATTCAGGCATCGGGATCCGTGCAAATGAGATGAAATCTTTATACAATGTAAACTAATTAGCCTAGATCTAATGTGATTTTTTTGGGGATTTTTGGAGTCACAGAGAAATTACTGTGAATTAAAAGGTATAAATGGGAAAAGTATAACAAAATTCAACCAATTAATTAATAGAAAAATCTACTGATATTACAAAAATGTGCCAAGTGTCACATGTGAAAGAGGACAACATAAGCTACACAATGCAATTTTCCAAATTGAAAAATGACTTAAAATGAGTGACTAAATTTGCGTGCAAAGACAATGGTATAAATGCAATTACAAGAATTAAAATTGATAAAAATAAACGTGCCGACAGGGACCAATATGCAATTACCTATAATGCTGAGGGGGTGGATGCAATCTTTCTACAGAACACGTGCTCCTCACGTGAGGTCTCCTGGCAGGGACTGAAATGCAAATATGAAAACCTCCAGGGGCCTCGATGCAAATAACCCAGGACGCACGTGTAGATCACGTGGGGGTCCCAGGCTCGGTGGTCTTCGGAGGCTTGGAGCGAGGCTCGGGTGGCTCTGGAGGTTCGGATCTAGCTCGGAGTAGCTTCGGGGATCCGAGCCTAGTGGTTGGGGAAGAGGCTCGGATCGGGCGACGTGGCCTGATCGGGACCGTGGATCAAGTGATGATCCAATGGTCAATGGATGCTGAGGCGTGGCGCATCTGGATCCGTTAGATCGCAAGTGATCCAACGGCGATGGTTTGCTCCTAAGGCGAAGGCGTGGTCGATCAGTGACCGTTGGATCTAGATTGATCCAACGATACCTGGAGCGCGATGAAGCGGTGAAGTGGATGCATTTGGAACGTCGGATCCTCCTAATCCTACGGCTGCAGGACGTGGGAGACGTGGCTCGATGGGGACCGTTCGATCAAGGAGATCGAACGGCAACTGTTCTTCTTCCTCGGCCGGACGCCGCCTCATGCGGCGGAGAAGACTGGGCTCCGGCGAAGGGGGCCTGACTCCGCCTCGTCCTCTAGGCATCGATGAAGCTCGCCGGAGGCTTCCAGGTAGCTGAGAAGATTTGTAGAAGCTTCAGGGCGTCTCCGGTGGTCTCAAGAATGGTTGAGTAGCTCTGGAGTGCGGTGGCGGAGAAGCTAGGAAGCAGCTCCGATGAGTCTCTTGCCAATCGAAATGGATGTACCTGCAGGGGGTTAGAATATAGCCGAAGCGTGCTATGTGCCCGTGGGGTAATCGGGAGTGAAGTGCGAGGCCTGTGAAGAAGTAAGGTGATCCGGTGATCGAGCTCCGCCAAGGTGGCAGAGCTAGCATCGGTGAGAGGTGAAGCTCGTCGGAGGAGGGAACGAAGGGTAGCACGAAGATCAGAGCTCCCTTGCGGAGCTCGGGAGATGGTTGGCGGAGCGAGAAGTGGTGGAATGACGGCGAATAAAATCAGAGAAGAAGAAAGAAAAAATAAGAATAAGATCGGGGAGATGGTGGGGATGTCTACCTGGGGTCAGAAGCTCGGAGGGAGCTTCCAGGTCATCGCTCTAAGGCTGGTAGTGGACCTGAGCTCTTGCAGCTCACGAATGAAGCTACAACACGACGGTGGGGGGCCGTGGATCTCGCCGGAGGTGGTTCTCGGTCTTCGCTCGACCTCAGGTCAAATTGCTATCACCAATTTGAAGGTGGAAGCTCGGAGATACTCTCCGTGGTGGCGGATGGGGGTGAAAGTGGCCGGAGGCGAAGTATTTAAAGGATGGAGGTGATGACATGGATGGCGAAGAGGTGGAGTTCGTGGGTATCGTGGAGCGAGGTTGAGGGTAGTCATGGAAATCGAGGGGGTTGGCGAGGATGAGGGACGTGTGGGCTGCGTAGTGGTGGTGTCAGGTGGCAGAGAAGGTGATCGGCGTGGCACCCAAAATAAAAAGGGGGCGGCCCCTTGCGCACGGTGAGAGACGTGGGCACGGGGTGTGCGGGAGGTAGACGACGAAGCTTCGACTGTTGGATCGAGCGATGCAACGACCCAGATGGAGGTGCGGGTTAACACTTGGGATCAGATCTAGGGAGCGAAATCGAAGGGCTCAGGACGCGCCCCATGGAGGACGCAGGGCGAGGCGCTAACGGGCGGTCCTGATGAGGTATGGAGTTTGATCGGAGGGTGCAGACAATGTGCGAGATGGAGGGCCAAGATGCGATGCTTCTGGTGATGATCGGAGGGTGCATGATGCACCATGTGGCGTGCTGAGGATGCGGCGCGAAGGGACGGGCGTGATTAGATCGGATTTGTGATCGGATGGTGGGGAGCGAAGGCGGTGATGGACAATATAGATCAAGGCGCTCACAACGAGATCGGATGGTGCACAGAGTGCCACATGGTGGACTGTGGGCGCGGCGCTAGCGGACGGTGCAAATGTGAGATGGGTATGATCAGACGGTGGGGAACCAAGGGCATGCGTGAAAGTCATTGGGCCGTTGGATCTAGATTGAGATCCAACGCTCAGGGGTGCTGGCGGACCGGTCAAAGGGGGCGGGCCGCGTGGCGCAATCAGAGGGCGCCACGTGGCCAGCTCTGAGTGGTTGAGAAGAAAAATAAAATTAGAGGGATAAGGAGGCTGAATTTGGAAAAACTCAAAACATGAAAGTTGTAGATCTCGATGAGATCTACAAGTTTCATGTTGACAAAAACCGGAGATGAGGTCAAATATGTTAAAAAATACAAGAGTACAAATATACATATATGTAGTATACAAGGGGACCCAAAAACCCAAGTTTTGCATACTAGCTCCGAATTGAATGAAATTAGTCTCATTTTAAAGGTCTCTGGATGTGTATTAATCTGAAGGTGAGTAGACCTAATTCAGAGTTTGTAAGAGAGATATATTGGCATTCTAAGGTCCAGGGGTTTGGGGCTTTATTGGGTATTTTATAAGAGAGGGATTTTGGCCTTCTTCCTTATATTATTAACTAAGAGTGTACACATTATAAGGAAGGTGTGATTTTATTTTGGAGGGGATATAAAATAAATAAATAAGTGGATATTTTACAAGTGAATTTTACAAATGAATTGGCTTCTTATTTAAATGCAAATATGAATGCTAAAATGCACATCTTGTGGATTGATGCATGAATGCTATTTATGCAAGATAAAGGGAAATATGATGCTAAATACCTAGGGACAAAGCTTTATTTTCAACTTTAAGAGTGATGAATCACATATTCATCAACCCCCTATTCTTAAACCTTGCTCGTCCCTGAGCAACTAAAATGAAATGCAAGAGTGAAATGCTTTTGGGTTCCATATCAAGGTCATGAACAAAAGTTGAAAATGGAGCTTGACTCGACCTTTGGATTAATTGTGTGGTGGAACCTCATTGGGACCTGAACTTAAGACCTAACAGACTTCAAGTTCCACAAGTCCTCTATTCAAGACTCCTTAATAGTCAGGTCAGAACAAAACCTCAAACGCAAATTTCTGATGACTATGATTCTGACTTGTACTGTGTAAGTGTAAAATAGCTCTCCACATCAGAAATAGCTCAGAACCAGCCTCCTCTAACAAGGTAACTCAAATAACCCGGTCTAGTAACTATTTCCTCGAGGAGCGAGGTATTCCCTTCTAAGTTCAAGTGCAACCAACTCAAGAGGAGGGGTAGATAAAAGAATGGACGGTAGCCTGACCAGTGTAGCCAAGTCATCCGGCTGCATTTCTTTGCTAATATACAGACTCCGACAAATATTTTATTTTTACTTGGACCTGTCTGATTTTTTTGGAGTTTTTGCATTTTTTTTCGAACTATATACATGGTGCAGCATGTACATAAGGAGTTTTTCCTCTTGAGCCAGTAGACTATCACTCTTTTGAAGCATTATTGCAACCCACAACATCCCGTCCTTAGATGTCAACACCACCAGACTAGGTTGAGATGCACTGTCCTCCCTACAGGAGGATGGATGTTTCCACCCGTGTGCTACTCCAAGCTAAAGGATTCTACCTCCTCACCACCTCATCAATGAAGAGCTACGTGCATTGTGCTTGTCCAAGTTAGGTCATTATCTAAAAGAATCATGCGTGTGCACAAAATATTCTACTTACACTAATCAAGATGACATGTGAACATAGACTTGCGGACTCAAAGAATTAAGTCACTTGACCTGAGAAATCTTAACTCCAGCTCCTATAAGGTTCCTCTGAAATTAGGTGGATTAAGGTCAAATCAAGTCCATCGTCGATATCTACTCATAACTTGGTTCATAACCCACTAACTTTTCACCTTGCACATGCAATATATGTGGATGAGATGCAGATGACATGCTATGTAGATGAAATGCAAGACTCTCTTTTTTTTGTAAGGATGATATGGAAGAGTAAATAAGAAGCCTAATTTTTTTGTGTTGTTTTTTTTCAAAAAATTGGCGTACCTCATATGTTACAAAAATTTACAAGGGTTTTATAAGTATTATACAGATTATACAAGTGTATTTACAAAAATTTCTGCAAATTTTACCCAGGTGATGAATCCGCGATTCATCATCGTAATATCTTGATCTTAGCAAAATCCCCGAGTAAAATCCCAAATAATTGTTCATAAAATCTATAAATTAACAAAATGACTCTTGTAAATAAAATACACTAATTATTGTATATAAGATTGTACAAAATGAATTAACAATAAAAAGCCACAAAATCAAAGGAGTTTTATACTTGTAAATAGCCCAAAATTTCATGTATTTTTTAATAATTTCATTTCAACTCCTTTTTGCCTAAATCTTTCTCTAACTTGTTTATAAAAATGTATATAAAAATACAAAAATACAAAACAAATTTCATCTCAAATAAATGCTCCTAGATCCCAAAGAGAAAAAGCCGTAAAGTCCAATTTCCAAGCTAAATTCCCGCTACGTATGAACTCCAAATTCACCAAACTCACTTTTAAAGTTCAAGTTAGAAAATTATCTATCCAACGGAAGTGGTTTCATTAAAATTGGAGCTCGTTTGCAAAAGTTGGGTTTTGGGACCTAGATGTACATTGTATATTATGTATATATTCATTCTTTCTTTAATTTTTATTGTATCTTTCTTAATTACTAAAAATACAAAAAAATCATACTTGTATTGTATTTTAATTGTAGTATTTTATTGTATTTTTCTGTTGTAAATATCTCTTATTAAAAAGACAAAAAAAATTACATATTAGAAAAGTAAAAAAAATGTGTACATGTTGTTTGTCTTCCATTGTAAATTCTCCACTATTTCTCTTCTCTTTTTATTTTATTGTATTTAAAGTAGACAACTTTATTTATTTATTTATTATTTAATTTCCATTCTCTACAATAACCACAAATTCAACTCCATTATTCCACCATTTTTCCCAACTTCCCATTCAACTCCATTAATAATACCACCTCCCATTCAACTCCACCACTTTAATAACCTCTCATTCCATCATCTTTATATACATGCCATTCTCCTCATTTTTGCCTTTGATCCATCTTTATGTGAGGAGAGCCTAGTTCCCTGAGTTGAATCGGTGACAGCGACGCAACCGCGGTCGAGCGACGACGACCCTCTCTCCGGTGTGATCCGTTGGTTTTTTGGCCAACATCACAGCAGCAACCGCACGCTGCTCGAGCTCATCGCACGCCGGTGATTCGAGCGAAGACCGTGCTCTTGTGAGCACATCATAGGCATCCTTCCATCGTAGGTAATTTTTCTGTTCATCTTATCATCATTAGTATCTTTGCATTTTTTTAAGCACAACACATTACCACCACCAACATCATCTTTATTTTCATCACTTCTTTATCACATTACCATCACCCCACCACATTTTATTTCATCACATTTTTTTCATCATGTACATCCTCTAATTAACAAAAAAAATTAAAACAAAAAAAGAAAAAAAATTCTTTCATTACCACTTACTTAGCTTCATTTCATCATCTTCACTACTATCATCACATCATTTTTCCCCTTCTTTTTGTGTACTTATTTCCTGTCTAAAGAAAATTAAAAAAAAGATCAAAGAATTTAAAACAAAAAAATTCTCTTTTATTACAGCAGTAAAAAATCAAAAAAAAATTAAAAAATTAAAAAAAGAAACAGGAGGAGGAGGACGCACACCGCCGCCGCCCCCCCTTTTCTCCTCCAAGCGGTTGCTCCGCCGCCGCCCCTGCGGCTCGCCGCCGCTCACCGCCGCGCGTGCGGCGCAACCGCCGCCGGTCCTCCTCCGCGCCCACGCGCGGCACCTGCTCGCGGCCCCCCCAGCAGACTTCCTCCATCGCCGGCTTCACCAACCCCTCCTCAGATCTCCTCCGCGCCCACGCGCGACGGCCGCACGCCCGCCGCCCCTCCCCTCTCCTCCAAGCGGCATCGCCGCTGCCAATGCCTCCCCACGTGGCCGGCGCCGCCCCTCACAGAGGTGCCGCCCTCTGCTGCCAGGCCACCGCGCATCCGCGCCTCCGTCTGCCCGCCCCCTCCGCGCACCGGCGCGCGCGCCGCGCCTCCGTCGGGTCGCCGCGGCCATCCACCGGCCGCCGACCCACCCCTAGTTGGGTTCTCCTTCCACCGAAGACAAAGGTAGAAGAAAGCTCCTGTTCCATTTTTTATTTTTTTTTATTTTGTACAAATTGCAAAAATTTCTCTCAAAGTTTCTGTAATTACTATTTAGTCCCTGTGCATGTTTTCTTTTATAATTCTAGTTTCTTTTTTTTGCACAAAGACCCCTGTGTTTGAATAGCAATTTGATACTTGTTTGGCATCCTTTTATTCAATGAAAAATGTGTTCATGTTGAGCAACTAATTCTCTACATTGTAGGTATTTATTTATATTTTTGTGAGTCATGGGTAATTAATTAAAAATGGTTAACTGAAATTTTGTATATTTTACCCAATCTGGAATCTTAAATTTATATCTCACAAGCGGTTGCTCTAAAAATTCCACAAAAAATTATATGTGATGCCTTGATATGCGATTAATTTACTGTCCAAATTTCATTTAAAATGGAGTTGTCTTGTGCCTGGAATAATTTATAGAGTGAATTTAGTATTTCATTTTTAATTAAATCCACAAATATCTTTTTTGCAAAATTTCAACTCTACTGGATTGCTCATCTAAAATCTTTCTGAGATAATTCGCACTCTTATTAATTTGACAATGTGGATTTAGTAGAAATTATTTACTCACTGTCATTCTATTTTCACTAAAAAATTCATAAAAAATTCATAACTTGTCAAAAAATTCCAAAAAAATTATTGTAGTCTCCTTGCATCATGTTTTAGTTCCAGTAATTTTTTCATTATTTTTGCTTTCTGTTTGTGTGAAAAATTGCGAAAAAACCCATAAAAAGTGTGCATTTTTAGTTATTGCATTTTAATCCCTAAAATTCCAAAAAAAATATGTTTTGTTTTCATCTGTGGATTAGTATTCTAGGAAAAATATAATTTGGATAAATTGGATTAATTTGACATTATAATTAATTTGGCCTTATTTGTATTTTCTACGTGTCATAATTCAGCCGCATTTGCCTTTCATCTTTGATTTTTGCATAAAAAATCTAAAAAAATACCGTTTGAAAATCTAGACCTACATTTTTGAATTAGACCCAAGTTGTTCCTTTGCCTCCCTGTGTTCGACCCCAGACTTGCCCGGGATATAAATTAAGCCGAGACACTCTTCATGGAGATCTTCTCTCGGTTCTGACCGAATCGCTAAGTACACGTATTACAACGACCACGAATTAAACATCGTATTCAGCGACTCGTCAGATGGCGCCATTGCTGGGGAAGCAAACGGCTTAGGGATTAGTTTAAAAATTCAGATTTAGATTTTCATTTACTCGGGTAGTCTGACCCCCGAGCCACTTGTATTTATTTCATTTTTTTGTTTGCAATTATTTCTCCTTATATTTTTGTATATATTTTGTTTTTATCTCTCTAACATAAATCTTATTTTCCTTGCGAGGGCCCGGTGGACTTGGAGTGCATCGGAGGTCGACGGACGCGACGCGAGCCGACTGCTGAAGAGCGAGGAAAAGCAATTTATTTTTGAGAGAACTTTTTGTAAATTGTTATAATTATTTATCTTGCTCATTTATAGCGGCTCTTGTTTGAGAGCTCGTGCGTGTAAAAAACTTGGACATTATTTGTGGTGTGTCGAGCCTGTTTCACTCTCCGGCGAGGGTGGGGCTTGACTTAAGTGGCGAACTTAAGGATTAGGCACACGGTAGTTTAGATTCAAACTTGTTTGTGCCCATTGTAAATTAGGCCACACATATCTTAGAAGATTCGCTTATCTGATAAGATTCATAATGAGACGCACATAGACACGTACTACTTAGCTCAAATTCAACCAATTCTTCCCCGCTAATAGTATATTGTTTAGGTACGGTTTTCTCGATCTGCATGCATTTAGTGTAATATTTATAAATTCTGTTCTGCATAATGCATGAAGAGTGCTGGGATTCACTGTAAGTATACCTTCTTTTGAGCATGCATCATAGTTTCTCGTTTGCATTCTGATTTCCGATTCCCATCTTGTTTTACAACTTAAGGTCAAAAGGAAATTGGGACTGAACGGTAGACGTGCTTGTGTGTTCACATAAATTTCAAGTGATAACCTAACTCTAAAATTGGGATTGAATTGAGCAGGTCGATCTAATTAATTGGAATAAAAAGAACCCTTGTTCTCGGGTGCATAAAGCCCTCATTGTTTGTTTTAATTGCAAGTGAGAGAGAGACGAACCTAGGATAGAGCCAAGCCTGGATTTCTTACTTACTACTGGTTCTTTCTTTTTAGGCGATTAGCTACTTTTCAGTGAGGATTTACGGGTAGCCGGTAAACGGTCCGGACTTCCTTAGCAGAGTGGGAGGTTTAGAGGACGCCTTAGTCCTCAAGGAATGGGTAGCCGTATTTATACGGTCCGTACTTACTCCTATACTAGCTGAAAGTAGGTCAAACTAGTCGTAAGAACCGGGCCAGTCTGTACGAAAATACGGGCACCTAACAACTCGTTAATCTTTTCAAGATTGTATTCTCACCAACTAAAATTGACCAGATAATTCGGCCGAACTCTTACGGCAATCACGTGTTGAGTTGGTGAAATTGGGGGTTTGAATTGTGTTTGAATTGTGTGAGTTCACTCCGCACATTTACGTGCACCGTAGAACTAGTGCCTCATTGACTATCGTGATCTAATCGGTTCTTTTGACATCGAAGATGACTGATTGGGGGGATATTTATTCAGACTTTGCGAATCTCTCGTTGAACCCTTCGAAAAGTATGTCTTCAAAGGTCCAACGCAACTTGGACCAACCTGGACTCATGACCCTCTTGAGCCCAGGATCACTCACTCTCGGGATGGTTACTCTCAAACCATTCCATTTCTCTCTTCCCACCTCACCGAGGAAGACCATCGCCTCGGTGAGAATATCTTGATTCATAAATCCTCTTCTAATCCAGAACACCTTGCTGATTCAGGACATAAAGAAGATTCAAGTAAAATGCCAAAGAAGAAAGAAGACGAAGAAGAAAACCATGAAGACCCAATGAAAATGATACTAGCCCGATTAGCTGCATCTGAGCAGCAACAAGCATTACTGAGAGCTCAGTTGGGACAGTTAAATGTTGGGGTCCAACTACCAATGGATGCGTCTTATAACCCCGAACAATATCAAATTCATAACTACTTGAGTCCGGTCGAACCCACTGTTGATTTTGAGCTGAAGCCGCATTTCCTGAACCTGCTGCCACATTTTGATGGGAATGCTTCTGAGGAGCCATATGCATTCCTAAGGGACTTTGAGCTCATCTGTGCTAACCTCAAACATAATAATGTTAGACAGGATTATATTTGGCTCAAAGCCCTTCCATTTGCCTTGGGTGGAAAAGCCGATTACTGGGTGAAGAATCTTGGAATCATCGTCACCACTTATGCCCAATTCAAGGACCTATTCCTAAATAAGTTCTACCCGTTGAGTAGAACTAACATGATGAGGACGCGAATTACGAGTTTTTCCCAGTTACCCCATGAAGCCTTCTGTGATGCTTGGGAAAGATTCAAGGACATCCTGCAAAAGTGTCCTTGTCATGGATTAGATGACAACATCTTGGTCCAATCCTTCTTCACTGGTCTCAACCCTGAGATGCAGGGTTTAGTGAGCGCTGCCTGTGGAGGTAGCTACACATCACGAGGAGCGGATACCGTCTGGATGGTATTCGAGCAAATGGCTGAAACTAGCCGCTCACAGATGGCCAACAGGGCCTATACAACATCCCCCAGTTCACTCTCATCTGGAGGGGGAAAATCAGCTGTAGTCGATCTCTCTCAGGACATGATCCCTACTATGGGACTCCTTGCTGACAAGCTTATTGTAGTCGAGAGGATCGACAGGAGGATTGATGAATTAGACCGGAGCGTCTCCAAACTCCCAAAACAGATGGAGGAGTTGACTGAGAAGGTATCTAAGATACAGATACCCGCCGTTACTGCACCCTCTGCTCCCGTATACCGAGTTCACCATGTTCAGGAGCAGTTGGTGTCAGGGCAACCCCAGCCGTGGGAGCAGGACCAATCCTACACCCACTCTTTCCAGCAGCCACCTCCAGTAGCAGAGACAGTCCAGGAGGAGCCTCCACCAGTTTGGGAGGTGAATGGGATATGGTATACTCAGGACCCTGCCAGGCAGGGAAGTACGGGAGACCGACAGACCTATCAACATCCCCCGACCTTTCACAACACCGCATTCACCTCCGCACCACCTCCTTCACAGCAGAGCCCTGGATTCCATCCACCCCAGCAGCAGAGGCAGCAGTACCAGCAGTATGGCCGACAGGGCCATTACCAGACGGGCCAGCAGGGCCCGCAACCCCAGCAGCAGCAGCAGAGGCAGTACACTGGCCAGCAGGGCCAGTCTTCCCATTCTTGTTCCCAGTCTTATCCACTTCCTTCATCGTCTAGTCCCGTGGATATTCAGCAGCAGATACTCGACAAGCTACGTTCCTACAGGAACGAGGTTCAGGACTTATGGGTGGATGTCAACCGCCTGTCCAGATGGCGAGACGAGCAGACTGCACCCTCTACCTTGATCACAGCCCAAGTTCAGGCTAACCCAAATAGCCTGAACCGTTCTAGTTCTCAGCAGCACTTTGGTCAGGTATACTATTCAACATCTCCTAAATCTGAACATGAGATTCTTTCGTGTGACGAGGCTAACCACATGTCACTTAGGAGCGGAAGGACCGTGGTCGTACCTGACCGGGCGAGGGACACGAGGAGGGGCATCTCTGGAGCTCTACCTGAGGAGTCTTCAGAGGACGAGGAGGAGAGGCATAATATTTCAGAGCCCCATCAGCACCATTCGAGGATTTCTACTCAGGGAGCCGAGAGGAGGAGGAGAGCACGTATGCAGCATCGTCAGCATGGATATTATTCTGAGTCTACAGAGGACCTTGCATCTCCGGTTGTGGCGGATACCACTCCAACTTCTATACCACAACCTGTAGTAGATAGTTTAGATTTTGAGTCCATGTTGCATAAAAAAGATTCTTGTATGAAGAACTCTGTTTCCGTTAATGCAAAGAATGATCTTTCAGTTCATGATTCAGATTCTTCGTCCTCTGTTTCCCTAGCTTCAATCCCTTTCCCCCGTGCTCTTACGGCAGGAAAGCGCATCAAAAAGATTCAGAAAGATGACCCCGATATGGCACGGTTTTGTAAAGAAAACATCATAGTTAAGGTGCCCTTTGATGAATATGTGGCTAACCATCCTGCATTCCAAAAATACCTTAAGGTGAGATGCACACCTACAAGGGTTAGCAGGAAGAAAGATAACCGAAATATAAAGACACATGTCTTATCAGTAGCCACAACCTATTGTCTCAAGAATCAGACTTTGCCAAAGAAAAAGAGAGACATGGGTGCTCACTATGTTGAGAGTCGTATTGACAACATTGCGTTTGCACGCACGCTCTTAGATAACGGTTCTTCAATCAACTTACTTCCCTTAGCATTATATCAGAAATTGGAGTTGGGACCACTTCGCAAATCTAGAGCTTTACTCCAATTCGCAGATCGTTCAGTGAAGAGACCTAAGGGAGAAGTGAAGAACGTAGTTATCTCAATTGAGGGGCAGAACTATCAGGTGGACTTCACAGTCTTGGACATGGAGACCCCCAATCATTGGAGAGAATCTCAGATCATTCTCGGGCGACCCTTCCTTAGGACCGCAGGTGCAGCTTTCGATTATGGTACGGGAATGATGAAGTTCCGTTCTCCAGGCAGAGAAGTGAACCTTGAGATGAAGCAAACCAAGTGTCAGCGACCCGATTCAGAGAGTAGCACAGAGTACTCATCTTCAGAGGCAGACTGCAGTTTGATTAGCACAGTTGGGATTTGGGGAGAGATTCCTTCAGGACAAAGCGAGACCCTTTCATCTGGAGAGGATATAGTGCATGATGTAGTTTGCCAGGTGTTGTCTGATCTTGCTAGAGATGCATCAACCTATTCTCATGATGACTTAGAGATCCATCCGGATCTGTCAGTTCCATCCTCTTCGGAACAATCATGGGACATAGATGACGAGTCGGACGTGGCTTTTGCCGATTGTTTGGATACTTTCGACGATCCGACTCCTGATAATTCTGATTTGGTGGCGAGTACTACTCAGCTTAGACCAACTTCATGCAGCACGGAACCAGATTCAGATTCAGTTCAGCCAGATCTGCTTGATGATACCACATTGCCAGAACTGAAATCACTGCCTCCTACACTTAAGTATGCCTTTCTTGCGGGACCTAAAGAGAGATATCCTGTCATCATTAGCTCAGACTTGACTTTAGAACAAGAGTCTAGGTTGTTAGAGGTCTTAGAGAGGAACCGCAAAGCAATAGGCTGGACAGTGTCGGATCTCGTGGGCATCAACCCCGCTCTCTGCTCGCACCACATTTTTACTGAGGATAATGTGAAACCTTCCCGTGAGTTCAGAGGAGACTTAACCCCAATCTACGGGAAGTGGTGAAGAATGAAATTGAGAAATGGTGCAAGGCAGGGTTCATATACCCTATTTCTGACTCCAAGTGGGTGGCCCCACCTCATGTTGTCCCGAAGAAGTCGAGAATTTAGATGGTCACCAACGAGGAGGGGGTAGAGATCGCGACACGAGTACCCACGTCGTGGCGCGTCTGTGTCGACTACAGGCGCCTGAATGCCGCGACCAAGAAAGATCACTTTCCCTTGCCTTTTATTGATCAGATCTTAGAGAGACTCGCAGGGAAAGAGTTCTTTTGTTTTCTTGACGGGTACTCAGACTACAACCAGGTGGCCATAGCCCCTGAGGACCAGGAAAAGACCACATCCACATGTCCATTCGGTACTTATGCTTTCAAGCACATGCCATTCGGACTCTGCAATGCCCCGGGCACATTTCAGCGGTGCATGATAGCCATATTTGCCGAGATGGTGGGAGATTTCCTGGAAGTGTTCATGGATGACTTCTCGGTCCATGGTGATTCTTTTGATACATGTTTAGCACACTTGGATCGAGTCCTCACGAGGTGTAGAGAGGTGAATCTGGTACTCTCCTGGGAGAAGAGTCACTTTATGGTGACGGAGGGTACCGTGTTGGGGCATGTCATCTCCAAAAGGGGAATGGAGGTTGACCCTGCTAAGGTGGAGGTGATCAAGAAACTCGATCCACCTACCAACGCAAAGTCAGTGCGGTCATTTTTAGGGCATGCCGGATTCTATAGGATATTCATTCAGGATTTTTCAAAGATCGCCCGCCCACTGACTGAGCTCTTAGGGAAAGACACAGAGTTCGTTGTAGATCACAGGTGTCTGGAGGCCTTTGAGCTCTTGAAGAGGAAGATTTGTGCCTCGCCTATCCTACAAGCTCCTGACTGGTCTCTCCCCTTTGAGATCATGACCGACGCTTCAGATTTTGCTATAAGAGCTGTGTTAGGACAATGGCGAGAGGGGATTCCGTTTGCGATTCACTATGCGAGAAAAGTTTTAGATCCTACACAGAAAAATTATACAGTGACTGAAAAGGAAATGCTCGCGGTAGTATGGGCCCTCGAGAAGTTCAAATCATATATTTTGGGCTCTAAGGTGACAATTTATACTGATCACACAACCATTCGATACTTAATGGAAAAGAAGGATGCGAAGGCGCGTCTTCTTAGGTGGATTTTACTCCTCCAGGAATTTGATTTGGAGATTAAAGATAAACCTGGAGTGAAGAATGTTGTGGCTGATCACCTTTCTCGGATTGAACTTAAGGATTCTCCTGATCATGAGCGGATTAGAGAGACCTTCCCAGATGAGTCAATTTGTGTTATTGACTCCCTCCCGTGGTATGCCAACATGGTGAACTATCTTGTCTCCAAGCAGGTTCCCCATGGTTGGACTAGGAGCAGCTTTGATCGACTGAAGTCGGATTCGAGGAGATACCACTGGGACGATCCTTTCCTTTTCTGTGAAGGACCGGATTGTGTTTGGAGAAGGTGTATTCCTCAGGAGGAATACCAGAGTGTCCTCACATATTGTCATTCACTTGAGGCTGGAGGACACCATTCGGGAAAGAGAACCGCTCACAAAGTACTTCAATGTGGATTGTATTGACCGACCTTATTTAGAGATGCCATTGATTTTGTACGGTCGTGCCTGATTTGTCAAAGGATGGGAGGGACAGTTGGACAGAGAGATGAGATGCCCATGCAACCGATGATTATTTGTGATGTTTTTGATGCATGGGGCATAGATTTTATGGGTCCCTTTCCCAACAGCCATGAACATGAGTACATATTATTGGCAGTTGACTATCTATCTAGGTGGGTGGAGGCTATACCAACCCGAACCGCAGACAGCAAGACTGTCTGTAAGTTTGTGAGAGACCATATTATTGCTATGTTCGGGGTGCCAAAAGTTTTGATATCTGATGGGGGTAGCCATTTTGTGAACCGAGATATGAGATCTTTAGCTAAGGACTATGGATTTGAGCATAGAGTTACTAGTCCTTACCACCCACAGTCCAATGGCATGGCAGAGGTTTCGAACATAGAGGTGAAGAGTATTTTGCAGAAATTGGTTCGTCCCGATAGGAAGAACTGGTCTCAACTCTTGGACCAAGTTCTGTGGGCCTATAGGACAGCCTACAAGACACCATTGGGTACTTCACCATTTAGAATGATCTATGGCAAGCCATGCCATTTGCCCGCATAATTGATTCATAAATCCGAATGGGCAATTAAGAAGATTAATTGGAGTTGTCACCTAAGGAAGCTTTGCCGAGACTTGAACTTGAACGAGCTCGTGGAAATCCGAAACAGGGCATATGACAACAGTTTGATTTATAAGGACAAAGTAAAGAGATGGCATGATCAGCACATTAGGTGCAAAGACTTTGTCCCTGGGCAAAAGGTATGGTTGTTCAATGCCAGGTTGAAGATGTTCCATGGGAAGCTCAAATCTAAATGGACGGGTCCCTTTGTGGTTAAGAAAGTGCACGAGAATGGAAGTGTAGAGATAGCTGATCTCACAGATGGTGCACAATCTCATGTGGTGAATGGACAACTGTTGAAGCATTTTGTTGATTCGAAAGAGCAGTTAGTCCAAGTCAAGGTCATCAACTTCATACAGAGTGAGCACATAGCAGATACATCTTATTACTCTTCATGAAGATGCAGCATCAAGATTCAATATCTTAGAAGATTCAACCACTCTTGTACATATCCTTCCTTCTTTGTATATTCTCGAGATCACATCGGTTCTCACACTTACTCTTGTCCTATACTTAGGCTGACCAAAGCCTAAGTATAGGGGGGACCTATGCCAGCCATGTGTATATACTCATCATTTCTCCTGTTGACCTCGTCCGCCCCATTTTTTCTCTTCTTCTACACTTAGGCTGACCAGAGCCTAAGTATAGGGGGGCGGATCGACTTCTATATACATATATATATATATATATATTTTAAGCTTCCCTACGCTTAGTACGAGCTATGTCTTTTTGTCACCTAGTGCCATGAGGACATAGCACAAGCTATGTATAGGGGGGCGTGTATATATTACATATATACTTTGCCCATAGCTCGTACTTTCACGTATTTTTGTATATATTATACAATAATTATGGGGTGGGTAAAAAAAACCAACAAAAAACAAAACAACAAAAAAACTCTTTCCTAAAAAAACTCTTTTTCCTTATTTGCTAAGAAAAAAAACTTTTCAAAAAAAATCCTCTTTTATATAAAAAAAACTTTTTCAAAAAAAAAGAGAATCTTTTCTTATTTACCTATCTTTTTCAAAAAAAAACTCTTGAAAAAAAAGCAAAACTTTTCTAACAAAAAAAAACTTCTTCTTTGCCTTGTTTGTAAAAAAAACCTTTGTGAAAAAAAACTTTTTCTAAAACTTAAAAAAATCAAAAAATCAATCAATCATCAACTTAAAAAAAACTAACTAATAAGTTGGTTTAATCCCTAACACAATTCACTTTCACACAAGACTAGTGATATTCAAGAACACTTGGTTTATGAGGTCTTGAGATTTTAAGTTAACCAGCCTTAGTCATTAAGGTCCTTGGACTTAATTATTCACATTTCCCTACATTGAAAGATTTGTGTGCTATATTGCATGCTTAGTCTCTACCTTAAGAATATGATCAGCACCTCACGTACACGACTGCAGTTATGATGAGATAAGTTGAAATTTCACTTGAGGAACTGGGATGAGGGATTTGAGTTTGGACTTGATTTGATGATGCTCGAGGATGGGATAAAATCAATGAAGGCTTCATGAAACCTGAGTGTCAGCACATTTAGCCAGTATGAGAACATGGTTCTTATACTATCTCTTGATATTTACCTATGTGCCAGGGTGTGATAAAATAAAAAAATGTTGATCAGTGTGCGCCAACTCTTGGTAAAAGCAGTGGAGCTAGCCAAAAATACTACAAAGCAATGAAATGTCAAAGAAAAGCTCTCATTCCACAAAGTCAATTATCAAAAGAGCTTCCACCAAAGGCGAGCGCTCCCAACCATTTCAAAATGTCCACTTGGACCACCGCTATTAGGACTAGGAGTCGGGCTTGCACCAAAAAAGGGCTCTGCATCGTAAATGCTACAAGTTTGGGTGTAGAAGGTACGATAGGTACTCAAAAAAGGCACACCCCGGTGTACTCCCAGGAAAACAAGTGCAGACGGCTCCAACTTCTCTTGACGGACGCACTGATCAACACCAAAAAATGCGTTGCGTAATAAGGCACTCGAGAGGATCCTTGTTCCAATGAGAGGGAGAGAAGAAATGACACAATCCTATGCCCTCCATCAACTGGCCTTCCATCTACACTTTTAAGTCTAACAACTAAAGAGACGGTGGATTGGATGCAAGAAATGGTTTATTCCCTAGTGTCGAGGATCGGGTCCTTAGGAGAGTCTCTTGGACTGGAACCTTGGGTGACGCTGCGACTCTACTCTTATAACTGCGGTCAACACTTAAAGTCATATCCCTACTTTATATGTATACAAAGAGAGTCTGATGATTAGGGAAATTGGGTACCTTTTGACTAGAGCTTGGTTCAACTTAGAATTTTAGGATCTCTAAAACCAAGAGTTCTTGAACGGATCAAGTCTTATATTCACATGCACAGTCAGGGGTTAACCCAACTTATTCATTCTTTATTTGCTCGAGGACTAGCAAAGTTTAAGTTTCCACGATTCATCATCGCAATATCTTGATCTTAGCAAAATTCCCGAGTAAAATCCCAAATAATTGTCCATAAAATCCATAACTTAACAAAATGACTCTTGTAAATAAAATACACTAATTATTGTATATAAGATTGTACAAAATGAATTAACAATAAAAAGCCGCAAAATCAAAGGAGTTTTATACTTGTAAATATCCCAAAATTTCATGTATTTTTTAATAATTTCATTCAACTCCTTTTTGCCTAATTTTTTCTCTAACTTGTTTATAAAAATGTATATAAAAATACAAAAATACAAAACAAATTTCATCTCAAATAAATGCTCCTAGATCCCAAAGAGAAAAAGCCGTAAAGTCCAACTTCCAAGCTAAATTCCCGCTCCGTATGAACTCCAAATTCACCAAACTCACTTTTAAAGTTCAAGTTAGAAAATTATCTATCCAACGGAAGTGGTTTCATTAAAATCGGAGCTCGTTTGCAAAAGTTGGGTTTTGGGACCTAGATGTACATTGTATATTATGTATATATTCATTCTTTCTTTAATTTTTATTGTATCTTTCTTAATTACTAAAAATACAAAAAAAATCATACTTGTATTGTATTTTAATTGTAGTATTTTATTGTATTTTTCTGTTGTAAATATCTCTCATTAAAAAGATAAAAAAAATTACATATTAGAAAAGTAAAAAAAATGTGTACATGTTGTTTGTCTTCCATTGTAAATTCTCCACTATTTCTCTTCTCTTTTTATTTTATTGTATTTAAAGTAGACAACTTTATTTATTTATTTATTATTTAATTTCCATTCTCTACAATAACCACCAATTCAATTCCATTATTCCACCATTTTTCCCAACTTCCCATTCAACTCCATTAATAATACCACCTCCCATTCAACTCCACCACTTTAATAACCTCTCATTCCATCATCTTTATATACATGCTATTCTCCTCATTTTTTCCTTTGATCCATCTTTATGTGAGGAGAGCCTAGTTCCCTGAGTTGAATCGGTGACAGCGACGCAACCGCGATCGAGCGACGACGACCCTCTCTCCGGTGTGATCCGTTGGTTTTTTGGCCAACATCGCAGCCGCAACCGCGCGTTGCTCGAGCTCATCGCACGCTGGCGATTCGAGCGAAGACCGTGCTCTTGTGAGCACATCATAGGCATCCGTCCATCGTAGGTAATTTTTCTGTTCATCTTATCATCATTAGTATCTTTGCATTTTTTTAAGCACATCACATTACCACCACCAACATCATCTTTATTTTCATCACTTCTTTATCACATTACCATCACCCCACCACATTTTATTTCATCACATTTTTTTTCATCATGTACATCCTCTAATTAACAAAAAAAATTAAAACAAAAAAAAGAAAAAAATTCTTTCATTACCACTTACTTAGCTTCATTTCATCATCTTCACTACTATCATCATATCATTTTTCCCCCTTCTTTTTGTGTACTTATTTCCTGTCTAAAGAAAATTAAAAAAAGATAAAAAAGTTTAAAACAAAAAAAAATTCTCTTTTATTACAGCAGTAAAAAATCAAAAAAAATAAAAAAAGAAACAGGAGGAGGAGGACGCACGCCGCCGCCGCCCCCCCTTTTCTCCTCCAAGCGGCTGCTCCGCCGCCGCCCCCGCGGCTCGCTGCCGCTCACCGCCGCGCGTGCGGTGCAGCCGCAGCCGGTCCTCCTCCACGCCCACGCACGACACCTGCTCGCGCCCCCCCAGCAGACTTCCTCCATCGCCGGCTTCACCAACCCCCTCCTCAGATCTCCTCCGCGCCCACGCGCGACGGCCGCACGCCCGCCGCCCCTCCCCTCTCCTCCAAGCGGCGCCGCCGCTGCCAACGCCTCCCCGCGTGGCCGGCGCCGCCCTCTGCTGCCAGGCCACCGCGCATCCGCGCCTCCGTCCGCCCGCCCCCTCCGTGCACCGGTGCGCGTGCCGCGCCTCCATCGGGCCGCCGCGGCCATCCACCGGCCGCCGACCCACCCCTAATTGGGTTCTCCTTCCACCGAAGACAAAGGTAGAAGAAAGCTCCTGTTCCATTTTTTATTTTTTTTATTTTGTACAAATTGCAAAAATTTCTCTCAAAGTTTCTGTAATTACTATTTAGTCCATGTGCATGTTTTCTTTTATAATTCTAGTTTCTTTTTTTTGCACAAAGACCCCTGTGTTTGACTAGCAATTTGGATACTTGTTTGGCATCCTTTTATTCAATGAAAAATGTGTTCATGTTGAGCAACTAATTCTCTACATTGTAGATATTTATTTATATTTTTGTGAGTCATGGGTAATTAATTAAAAATGGTTAACTGAAATTTTGTGTATTTTACTTAATGTGGAATCTTAAATTTATATCTTACAAAAGGTTGCTCTAAAAATTCCACAAAAAATTATATGTGATGCCTTGATATGTGATTAATTTACTATCCAAATTTCATTTAAAATGGAGTTGTCTTGTGCCTGGAATAATTTATAGAGTGAATTTAGTATTTCATTTTTAATTAAATCTACAAATATCTTTTTTGCGAAATTTCAATTCTACTGGATTGTTCATCTAAATATCTTTCTGAGATAATTTGCACTCTTATTAATTTGACAATGTGGATTTAGTAGAAATTATTTACTCACTATCATTCTATTTTCACTAAAAAATTCATAAAAAAATTCATAACTTGTCAAAAGATTCCAAAAAAATTACTATAGTCTCCTTGCGTCATGTTTTAGTTCCAGTAATTTTTTCATTATTTTTGCTTTCTGTTTGTGTGAAAAATTGCGAAAAAACCCATAAAAAGTGTGCATTTTTAGTTATTGCATTTTAACCCCTAAAATTCCAAAAAAATATGTTTTGTTTTCATCTCTGGATTAGTATTCTAGGAAAAATATAATTTGGCTAAATTGGATTAATTTGAAATTATAATTAGTTTGGCCTTGTTTGTATTTTCTACGTGTCATAATTCAGCCGCATTTGCCTTTCATCTTTGATTTTTGCATAAAAAATCTAAAAAAAATACCGTTTGAAAATCTAGACTTACATTTTTGAATTAGACCCAAGTTGTTCCTTTGCCTCCCTGTGTTCGACCCCGGACTTGCCCGGGATATAAATTAAGCCGAGACACTCTTCACGGAGATCTTCTCTAGGTTCTGACCGAATCGCTAAGTACACGTATTACAACGACCACGAATTAAACATCGTATTCAGCGACTCGTCACCAGCCCGTAATTATTGCGAAATATATACAAAGATACGCGAAAGTACGAGCTATGAGTAAAGTATATATTTAATATATACACCCCCTATACTTAGCGTGTGCTATGTCCTTGGAGCACGAAAAGCGAGGAAAAAGACATAGCTCGTGCTAAGCGTAAGAGAGCCAAAGTGAACGAAAAATGTAAAGAAGTCGTCCTGCCCTTCTGTACTTAGGCTATGGCAGCCTAAGTGTAGAAGAAGAACAATAATGGGGCGGACGAGGTCAAGAGGAGAAATGAATGAATATACAATGCGGGCATCGGTCCCCCCTATACTTAGGCTCCGGTTAGCCTACGTATAGGACGGAAGTGAGTATGAGGACCAATGTGATCTGGAGGATATACAGAGAATATACTCAGGTGGCTCATCCCCCCTATACTTAGGATCTGGTCATCCTAAGTATAGTCCAAGATGGCGATCAAATGAAGCTGGGATGAGTTACTAGAGTCGCGCGAGAGAGAGAGAGAGTAGAATGTACAGGAGTGATGGTATATACAAGTGTGTCGGTCTGAATCTTTCAAGATGATGATGCTGGCTCGAGCTCACTACTGTAAGGTCTCATGCACGGCTCGATATGTATCCGCTGAATCTGTCTCGCGCATGAATACAATCTCTTCAACATGGACTAACTGCTCATTGGATTTGATGAAGTGCTTCAACAGTTGTCCATTCACTAGGAATGTCGGTGCATCATCTACAAGATCTGAGATCTCGACACATCCACTATCGTGCACCATACGGACAACAAATGGGCCCGTACACTTGGACTTCAACTTGCCTTGGAAGATCTTCAGCCTAGCATTAAACAACCATACCTTCTGTCCAGGAACAAAGGTCTTTCGTCTGATATATCTATTGTGCCAATGCTTAACCTTGTCCTTGTACACCAAACTGTTGTCGTTTGCGCGGTTTCTGACTTCCACAAGCTAATTCAGATCCATTTCTCTCTGCTTCTGCCCAAGGTGTGTGTTCCAATTGACCTTCTTGATTGCCCATTCTGATTTATGCACTAACTCTGCGGGCAAATGGCACAGCTTTCCGTATACCATTCGGAATGGGGAGGTTCCTAACGGTGTCTTGTAAGCTGTCCTATATGCCCATAGGACTTGATCCAAGATCTGAGACCAATCCTTCCTATCTGTGCGGACAAGCTTTTGCAATATAGTTTTCACCTCCCTATTCAACACCTCAGCCATACCATTAGTTTGTGGGTGGTAAGGACTAGCGACACGGTGTTCGATGTCGTAGTCCTTCAAGAGTTTCTTCACCTCTCAGTTTACAAAGTGGCTACCCCTGTCTGATATCATCATTTTGGAGATCCCGAACTTAGAGATAATATGCTCTCTGATGAATTTGCAGACAGTCCTGTTGTCTAAGGCTCGGGTCGGGATAGCCTCCACCCACTTGGATAGGTAATCTACCGCAAGAAGGATGTACTCGAATCCGTGGCTAACAGGGAATGGGCCCATGAAATCGATGCCCCAAACGTCAAAGACATCACAAATGATGACAGGCTGCATCAGCATCTCATCCTTGGAACCAACGGTTCCTCCCATTCTCTGGCATACTGGGCATGACTTCGCAAAGGTGATGGCATCGTGAAACAGAGTCGGCCAGTAAAATCCACACTGAAGTACCTTCCATGCGGTTTCTTCCCGGAGTGGTGTCGTCCTGCCTCCAAGTTGTGGCATAAAGAAAGGACACTCTGGTATTCCTCCTGAGGAATACACCATCTCCAGACACAATCCAGTCCTTCAAAGAAAAGGATCGGATCCTCCCAATGGTAGTGTCTAGCATCCGACTTCAGTCGGTCGATGTGGCTCTTGGGCCAACCTTCGGGAACCTTCTTGGAGACAAGATAGTTCACGATGTTGGCATACCATGGGAGTGAGTCGACAACAAAATCGACTCATCAGGGAAGGAGTCTCGAATTGGTGAATCCTCAGAAGTATTGATATCTTCGAGACGAGAGAGATGATCGGCTACTACGTTCTTCTTTCCAAGTTTATCACGAATGTCCAAATCAAACTCCTAGATAAGAAATATCCACCGAAGAAGACGTGCCTTCGCGTCCTTATCCATCAAGTATCGTAGTGTTGTGTGGTCAGTGAACACGATAACCTTGGATCTAATTAAATGAGATCTGAACTTGTCCAAGGCAAACACTATCGCAAGCATCTCCTTTTCTGTAACTGTATAGTTACGCTGAGCGGTATCAAGCACTTTGCTTGCATAGTGGATTGCAAACGGGATGCCATCCCTCCTCTGTCCTAACACAGCCCCAACAACAAAATCTGATGCGTCCATCATGATCTCAAAAGGTAGAGACCAATCCGGGGCTTGTAGGATAGGTGCGTCTATGATCATTCCTTGCAATAGCTTAAAGGCTTCAAGACATTTGTGATCAACAATAAACTCCATGTCTTTACCTAAAAGCTCAGTCAGCGGTCGAGCAATCTTAGAAAAATCCTTGATAAATCTCCGATAGAATCCGACATGCCCGAGGAACGACCGCAACCGCTTAACGTTGGTTGGTGGCTGGAGTCGTCTGATCACATCCACCTTGGCAGGGTCAACCTCCATTCCTCTCTTGGAGATGACGTGCCCCAATACAATGCCTTCCGTCACCATGAAGTGACTTTTCTCCCAGGAGAGCATCATATTAACCTCACAACAGCGTTTGAGGACTCGGTCCAGATTCGTAAGACAGGAATCAAATGAATTGCCATGGACCGAGAAGTCGTCCATGAAGACTTCCAGGAATTCGCCGACCATTTCGGCGATTACAACAATCGTGCACCTTTGAAAAGTACCTGGAGCATTGCATAACCCAAAGGGAATGCGCCTGAAAGTATAGGTACCAAATGGGCATGTGAATGTGGTCTTTTCCTGGTCCTCCGGAGCTATTGCTACTTGATTGTAGCCCGAGAACCCATATAAGAAACATAAGAATTCTTTCCCTGCTAGTCTCTGTAGGATCTGATCAATGAACGGTAGGGGGAAATGATCCTTTTTCGTTACAGCATTCAGGCGTCTGTAATCCACACAGACGCGCCACGACGTGGGCACTCGCGTCATGATCTCCTCTCCGTCCTCGTTGGTGGTCGTCTGAATTCCCGACTTCTTCGGGACAACATGGATCGGGGCCACCCATTTAGAGTCGGAGATGGGATAAATGAAACCAACGTTGCACCATTTCTCTATCTCCTTCTTCACTACTTCTCGTAGATTTGGATTCAAATGACGTTGGAATTCATGAGAGGGTTTGGCTTCATTCTCCAAGTAGATATGGTGCGAACATAGAGCAGGATTTATCCCGTAGAGATCGGAAATGCTCCAGCCTATTGCCTTGCTGTTTTTCTCTAGGATCTCTAACAAGCGAGATTCTTACTCCTCGGTCAATCGCGAACTGATGATGACCGGATATTTCTTCTCCTGACCCGCATGGAAGGCATATTTTAGTGTTGTGGGTAAAGGCTTGAGCTCAGGTAAGGTGTGATCGTCTAGGAAGTCTGGCTCAATCGAATCTGGTTCAGTGTTGAAAGTGGCTGGATCTGTCTCTGAAATTGCTGCCACCAACTTGTTCGGCTCTGGAGTCGGATCGTCAAAGGTTTCCATGCAATCAGCAAAAGCCACGTCCGACTCGTCATCCTCATCTTCTGATTGTCCTAAAGAGGGAAGGACTGACAGGCCCAACTGGGCCTCTAAGTCATCGAAGATGTAGGGGGATGTAGGTTCTGAGCTGTACTCGTCTCTAAGGACCTCGCAAACTGACTCATGCACATGATCATCTCTAGAGGGGAGGGACTCATGGGTACTGGCTGGGTTTTGTCTCCATGGCCCAACTGTGTCTACATGGTCGCAGTCTGCTTCGGTTGAAGAGTACTCTATGCTGGATTTGGAATCTGGTCTCTGCCATCTGGTTTGCTTCATCTCCAGTTCCTCGTCTCCACCTGGAATTTGGAACTGGATCTTTCCGATCTTGCAATCAAACAAGGCCCCCGCTGTTCTGAGGAAGGGCCTGCCTAGGATGATCTGGGAATCTCTCCAATTGCGAGGGGTTTCCATATCTAGGATAGTAAAGTCCACCATGTATTCCTAACCCTCGACTTCGATGACAACATTCCTCAATTCTCCTTGGGACCTCTTGGTTGATTTATCAGCAAACTACAGGAGGGCTCTAGATTTCCTAAGAGGTCCGAGATTAAGCCGCTCATAGAGGGCTGTAGGCATTAAGTTAATTGAGGATCCACTGTCTAGGAGAGTGCGTGCAAATACAATGTCATCGACATGACTCACCACATAATGTGCACCCATGTCTCTTCGTTTTCTTGGAAACGAGTTCTTTATTGCACAAGTCGTGGCTACTGACAGAACGTGTTTCTCAACATGAATTTTGGTCTTCCTGCTAACCCTAGTAGGCGTGCATCTCACCTTAAGGTATTTCTGAAATACAGGAGTCATTTCCACATACTTGTAAAAGGGGATTGTGACCTTGATATGTTTGTTGCAAATCTCTGCCATCTCAGGGTAATCTTTTTGGATTTTTAGGTTTCTTCTTTCCACCCTTAAGAGCTCGGGGGAAAGGGATTATTAACTCCAACTCAGATTCTGAAACTAAAATGTTTTAATTCAAAGCGGGAGCTGAGTTCTGTACAAGACTCGGACTCTAAAACATACTCGGACTCTGACTCTGACTAAAAGGAAAATGCTGCTGCGAAACCGGTGATGCATCTTCCGCGACTTCTGGACGGTCCTCCTCAGATGGAGGTACGGGCTCTTCATCGGTTTCGGTTGACTCTCTATTGGTGCGGGTTTGTTGCTGCTTTGAGGTCCCAGAAGTCCTCTTCTTCTGCCAGTGGTGGTGATGGTGGTGCTGCTCCTCTTCTGCCTCCAAGTTCTCCTCAGGTAGAGACTTGGCGACTTCTTCCTCCGGTGCCCGTGCCCGATCAGGTATGATCACGGTCCCTCCTCTCTTGAGGGACATATGGTTTAAATTATCATACGAAAGGATCTCATGTTCAGATAAAGAATTATCTGAATAGCATACCTGATCGCGAGGTCGGTTCTGGCCTTGAGTTAAGCTGTTCGGGTTGGCCTGAACCTGGGCAGGAAATGGGGTCTTTGGTGCCATTTGTTGATCCTGGGTACGAGAAACACGATTCAGATCAATTCTAATATCTAGATAGTCATTCTGGATATGTTGGACCCTATCAGACAGGGTCTGGATCGCCAAGGTGAGGGACTCCAATTCGGTGGGCTGGACTGGCTGATGCTGACTTGCGGATGAGGTTCTATACTGCCCCCACTGGCCATGCCGATACTGCTGCTGTTGATGGGATGGTGACGGGCCCTGCTGGCACGAATGGACCGTACGCTGCTGCTGGTGCTGTTGAGCTAGTGCCCTCGTTCGGGCCTGGACTGAACAAAGCGCGGTGCAGGGACGGAGCTGGTTTCCTGGTAAGCTGGGGAAGGTCGGTGAGGCTGACCGTTCCCCATCCCCGACTGTCTACCGACAGGGTCATGGCTGCACCATAGCCCGTTGATCTCGAACACCTGTGGAGGCTCCTCGTATCCGGTTTCCACTTGTGGGGGTGCATGCTGGTCCTGCTGGGTAAGTCTGCTCCTCTACCCATCCATTCTAAGGCCCCGGTGCCTATTCCAGTACAAGATGAACTCGGTGTACATGCACATGTGGTGCAGAAGGGGCATGTAGCTTAATCTTAGCTACCCCTTCAGTAAGTTCCTCCACTTGCTTCGGCAAACACGAGAGAGACTCAAGGTCAGTGACCCTCTTGTGGATCTGCTCGACCATGGTTAATTTATCGGCTATCATCCCCATGCTGGGAATGAGGTCCTCTGTCAGATCCGCTACAGTCCTCCTAGTTGTCTCACTGGATATAATTGATGGAGACAACTGATAGGCCCTGGTGGCATGCGACCTGCATGTTTCCGCTATCTGCTCTAGTATCTTCCATACAACATTCTCATTTTTGTTCAGATAGCTTCCTCCACAAGCGGCACTGACTAACCCCTACATCTCCGGGGTCATGCCACAGAACAAGGTCTGGACTAAGATCGCCTTAGAAATGCCATGGTAGGGACATTTCTGAATTAGGTCATTAAATCTATCCCAGGCTTCATGGAATGGTTCACTGGGTCCCTGGGAGAAACTAGCGATCTTTGTTCTCATTTGATTAGTTCTACTGAGGGGGTAGAACTTCTTCAGGAATAGGTCCTTGAACTGCATCCAGGTTGTACATATCACCCCTAGGTTCTTCAGCCAATGTGCTGCCTTATCTCCTAAGGCAAATGGGGTGGCCTTCAGTCGAATGTAATCCTGTCCAACCCTAGGATGACTAAGGTTGTTGCAAACTATCTCGAAGTCTCTGAGGAAGGCATATGGTTCTTCGTTGGCATTTCCATTAAACTTCGGTAGCAGGCTAAGGAAGTGGGGCTTGAGCTCGAATGCTTCAGGGGGAACTGCTGGTGCCAACCAACTGTGCATCTCGTTTTCTGCTGGGTTGTAGGCATCAACCATTGTTCGGTCGATTCCTCCGGCCGCAATGATCTGTCCCATTCTAACTGTAAGATCCGCATTCTGTTGTTCGGCTGTGGTGAGGCGATTAAGAATTTATCGCAACTGGTCCTCATCCGGTGGCTTCTTAGGTGGCATCTTGTCCTCTAATCCTGGGTATGAAACATGGTCTGAGTTAGAGGTCGAATCAAGGAAGGTATTCTTACCGAGGCGATGGTCTTCCTCAGTAAGTTCAGAGGAGAGGAAAGGGTTGGTTTGAGAGTAACCACCCTGGGTGTGAGGGACCCAGAACTCAAGAGGGTCATGAGTTCTGGGTGGTCCAAGTTGCGCTTGGGCCGGCGAAGATGAGTTTCGTGGGGGGCTCAGAGAGAGATTGGCAAATAAGGAGTCGATATCCCCCCAGTCAGTCATCTTGGTTTGGCGAGAAGACTCGGGAGTTCTAAGTGGAGATAGGATTTGACTCCTACCTGAAGCAAACAATTCAATCCAAGACCCTGGGTTCACACTCAACACAGTAAAGGACCTGAAATCGAGTCCAATTAATCTTGTTGATTTTAAGTGTGATTTTCAAGCAAGATAGCAAGGATTTACGTGGCCTAAAGGGAAGTCGGCTTAGAGCCGGATGCGTCTTCACTGTTTAACCTGTCGCCTAAGATATCGCCGATCCTTCCTTTCTTCGCTCCTATCCCAAGTTGATGGATTCAAAAACCT
Organism: Ottelia alismoides; assembly: GCA_037367405.1. Classification (NCBI taxonomy): domain Eukaryota; kingdom Viridiplantae; phylum Streptophyta; class Magnoliopsida; order Alismatales; family Hydrocharitaceae; genus Ottelia; species Ottelia alismoides. The sequence continues at coordinate 110,286 of JAZKJV010008885.1, forward strand.
ACCCCTATCTACCTGCAAGCAGGCGGAGGCTGACAAGGCCAGAACTTCACCCTGGGGGGTTACTGACAACTTGTCGCGAAGTACCACAATTTCGCCCCTACTACTTGAGACAGGCGGAGGGTACTTGGTACTAGTCAGTGAATCTTCATAAATTCTACTTGTGATATTTGCTAGGATTAGTCGGAACGTGATATGGAAGGCGAGGATCCGGGCTCTGCCGTAAGGTGTTCACACACACTCAAGTACCCTCACTCAGCCTGAAAACAAGGTCGGCGATTAGTTTCCCGCAAACATATTTTCCAATTTTATTTATTTATTTTGGTCAATAATGTTAGCAGTCCCGGTTTTAAGTTAAGTTATCACTTGTTAGTCCAACCATACAGCACGCCTATCATCTAGTCCCAATTTCCGTTTTAACTAAAGTTTGAAAAATAAAGGAGGAAATCGAGAAAAACCGATGCACAAAAAACAATGATGCTTATGCTGAGTGAAGAATACTTACAGTGATCCTTCGCTTTTATGCAGGATGCAAAATAGAATTGAAATCTTTTTTTACACTATATGCAAATGCAAACGACAAAATTCGCTCCTAGACAAGCAGTTCTATTAGGGAGTGAAGCACATGTTATTTTGACTAGATCTGCAGTCTAAGTGCGTATTTTAAGTGTATTGTGTGGACCTAAAGATTTACGAGCACAAGCAAATCCTAGAGTGGCTCGAGGAGCCGCTAGTGCAAGCCTAATCTACAATTCAATCCACACAGCACACGGGGGACACGGTTCCACTATCTTTACACATGCGGGATCCCAAATGGGAACCGCTGGAAATAACGCGAAAATAAAGAAAAATAGAAATAAAGTACAAGTCCTCTCAAATCACTCAAAGAATTAAGATGCAGATTCCTCAAAGTGTCTTTGACTCCTCGCGTTCCTCTCACAGAAATAATTTAAGGTCAGATAGAGAACGACTCAAAAATACAAAAATTAGAAGATAGAAAATTATTCACAAGAAAACCGGGGATCAGACTACCCGGGGATAGAAAGTCAAACACTCAGAAATTACTGCAAATTAACCTAAGCCGTGCCTCCCCGGCAACATTGCCATTTTGAACATGCGTCTCACTACCCTTATTAATTCAATCAAATTAATGGTCAAATTAATTGGTCATTCGTTGCATTTGGATAATAAGAGCAGATCAAAACCACTTTTAATTAATGTCAAGTTAATCACATGTGGCAAATTTATTTTACTTGGGCAAGCTCAAGGTCGAACTCAGGGAGGCAGCTGTCTCCTAAGGTAGTTTTTTTAGCAAATTCAAAGGTTTGATTTTCCGAGGATATTTTTTTATCTTTTTCAATATTTTATGCAAGACACATGCACAATCCAGCCGGTTTACAAGTTAATTCAGATAAGTTACCAATCAAGTCCAAAAATTACGGAACTTGGCCAGATGATGAAATGTAATGAAATTAATGTCCTCTATTTTTTTTTAGAATTTTCTAACACTAAATGAATTTACTATGAATTAAAAATGAATGCTGGGTGATTTGGACTAAATTAATTTTAATAAATATCAGTCACAATATTTTTGGAAACAAAAATTATCCTAGATAGATCTGATGGTGAGGAATCCAGGAAAATTATTAAACTTAAATTTCTATGTGAAATGATCCTACTAAAAATTAATTAAGGAAATCACTAAATGATTTATTCAGGCCTCGAGATACGTGCAAATGAGATGAAATTTTTATACAATGTAAACCTAATTATCCTAGATCAAATGTGATTTTTTGGGGATTTTTGGAGTCATAGAGAAATTACTATGAATTAAAAGGTATAAATGGGCAAAGTATATCAAAATTCAACCAATTAATTAATAGAAAAATCCACTGATATTACAAAAATGTGCCAAGTATCACATGTGAAAGAGGACAACATAAGCTACACAATGCAATTTTCCAAATTGAAAAATGACTTAAAATGAGTGCCTAAATATACGTGCAAAGACAGGGGTGTAAATTCAATTACATGAATTAAAATTGATAAAATTAAACGTGCTGACATGGACCAGTATGCAATTACCTATAATGTTGAGGGGGTGGATGCAATTTTTCCACAGAATACGTGCTCCTCACGTGGGGTCTCCTGGCAGGGACTGAAATGCAAATATGAAAACCTCCAGGGGCATCAATGCAAATAACCCAGGACGCACGTGCAGATCATGTGGGGGTCCCAGGCTCGGTGGTCTTCGGAGGCTCGGAGCGAGGCTCGGGTGGCTCTGGAGGTTCGGATCTGGCTCGGAGTAGCTTCGGGGATCCGAGCCTAGTGGTCGAGGAAGAGGCTCGGATCGGGCGACGTGGCCTGATCGAGACCGTGGATCAAGTGATGATCCAATGATCAATGGATGCTGAGGCGTGGCGCGTCTGGATCAGTTAGATCGCAAGTGGTCCAACGGCGATGGTTCGCTCCTGAGGCGAAGGCGTGGTCGATCAGTGACCGTTGGATCTAGATTGATCCAACGACACCTGGAGCGCGATGAAGCGGTGAAGTGGATGTGTCTGGAACGTCGGATCCTCCTGATCCTACGGCTGCGGGACGTGGGAAACGTGGCTCGATGGGGATCGTTCGATCAAGGAGATCGAACGACAGTTGTTCTTCTTCCTAGGCCGATCGCCGCCTCCTGCGGCAGAGAAGACTAGGCTCCAGCGAAGGGGGCCTGACTCCGCCTCGTCCTCTGGGCATCGATGAAGCTCGCCGGAGGCTTCCAGGTAGTTGGGAAGATTCGTAGAAGCTTCAGGGAGTCTCCGGTGGTCTCAGGAGTGGCTGAGCAGCTCTGGAGTGCGGTGGCGAAGAAGCTCAGAAGCAGCTCCGATGAGTCTACGTCCAATCGAAATGGATGTACCTGTAGGGGGTTAGAAGATAGCCGAAGCGTGTTATGTGTCCATGGGATTAAAGGGAGTGAAGTGCGAGGCCTGTAAAGAAGTAAGGTGATCCGGTGATTGAGCTCCTCCAAGGTGGCGGAGCTAGCGTCGGTGAGAGGTGAAGCTCGTCGGAGGAGGGAACGGAGGGTAGCGTGAATATCAGATCTCCCTTGTGGAGCTCGAGAGATGGTTGGCAGAGCGAGAAGTGGTGGAATGACGACGAATAAAATCGGAGAAGAAGAAAGAAAAAATAAGAATAAGATCGGGGAGATGGTGGAGATGTCTACCTGGGGTCAGAAGCTCGGAGGGAGCTTCCAGGTCGTCAGTCGTAGGCCGGTAGTGGACCTGAGCTCTTGTAGCTCACGGATGAAGCTGCAGCACGACAGTGGAGGGCCGTGGATCTCGTCGGAGGTGGTTCTCGGTCTTCGCTCGACCTCAGGTCAAATTGCTATCACCAATTTGAAGGTGGGAGCTCAGAGATACTCTCCGTGGTGGCAGATGGGTGTGAAAGTGGTCGGAGGCGAAGTATTTAAAGGATGGAGGTTACGACATGGATGGCGAAGAGGTGGAGTTTGTGGGTGTCGTGGAGCGAGGTTGAGGGTAGTCATGGAGATCGTGGGGGTTAGCGAGGATGAGGGACGTGTGGGCTGCGTAGTGGTGGTGTCAGGTGGCGGAGAAGGTGATTGGCGTATAGCCCAAAATAGAAAGGGGACAGACCCTTGCGCACGGTGCGAGACGTGAGCATGGGGTGTGCGAGAGGTAGACGACGAAGCTTCGATCGTTGGATCAAGCGATCCAACAACCCAGATGGAGGTGTGGGTTAATGCTTGGGATCAGATCAAGGGAGCAAAATCAAAGAGCTCAGGATGCATCGCATGGCGGACACAAGGAGAGGCGCTAACGGGCGGTCTTGATGATGTCTGGGGTTTGATCGGAGGGTACAGACAACGTGCGAGATGGAGGGCCAAGATGCGATGCTTCTGGCGATGATCGTAGGGCGCGTGATGCACTACATGGCGAGCTGAGGATGGGGCGCGAAGGGACGGGCGTGATTAGATCAGATCTGCGATCGGATGGTGGGGAGCGAAGGCGGTGATGGGCGGTATAGATCAAGGCGCTCACAGCGAGATCGGATGGCGCACAGAGTGCCACGTGGTGGACTGTGGGCACGAAGCTAGCGGATGGTGCGGATGTGAGCTAGGTATGATCAGACCGTGGGGAACCATGGGTGTGCGTGGAAGTCATTGGGCCGTTGGATCTAGATTGAGATCCAACGGTCAGGGGTGCTGGCGGCCCGGTCAAAAGGGCGGGCCGCGTGGCGCAATCAGAGGGCGCCACGTGGCCAACTCTGAGTGGCTTAGAAGAAAAATAAAATTAGTGGGAGAAGGAGGTCGAATTTGGAAAAACTCAAAACATGAAAGTTGTAGATCTCGATGAGATCTATAATTTCATGTTGACCAAAATGGAGATGAGGTCAAATATTATACAAAAATACAAGAGTACAAATATACATATATGTAGTATACAAGGGACCCAAAAACTCAAGTTTTGCATACTAGCTCCGAATTGAATGAAATTAGTCTCATTTTAAAGGTCTCTGGATGTGTATTAATCTGAAGGTGTGTAGACCTAATTCGGAGTTTGTAAGAGAGATATATTGGCATTATAAGGTCCAGGGGTTTGGGGCTTTATTGGGTATTTTATAAGAGAGGGATTTTGGCCTTCTTCCTTATATTATTAACTAATAGTGTACACATTATAAGGAAGGTGTGATTTGATTTTGGAGGGGATATAAAATAAATAAATAGGTGCATAGTTTTATTGGATTTTACAAATGAATGGTCTTCTTATTTAAATGCAAATATGAATGCTAAAATGCACATCTTGTGGATTGATGCATGAATGCTATTATGCAAGATAAATGGAAATATGATGCTAAATACCTGGGGACAAAGCTCTATTTTCAACTTTAAGAGTGATGAATCACAGATTCATCAATATATAAAACCAGTGAATAATAATTGACACTTAATTCCTAGTGTAAAATCTACACTCAATTCTTGTAAATATGCACACATTCCAATGTAAATATTTTTGAATACACCATTCACTAACCTTGATAAAAATTCCTAAAAAATTCAAAATTTTCAAAAACCTATCAAAATTTGCAAAATGTTTTAAAAAACTGCATAAAAATTTGCACAACTTTTAAAAATCGATAAAAAGATCAATATCAGAAAATAGTTTCACAAAAATATTTCCTATAATTGCATTTGCTTTTTTAGGATTTATAATGACTTGAACTATTATGGAATAAAATCCAAAGATTGGACCTTGGTTGAACCTTAACCAGTTAATCACAGGAACCTGATAGGAACTGGAATAGAGGCACTTCAGATATACTAGACTTAATTCTTTGAGACCACAAGACTGGGTTCATATGTAATCTTGACTTCCTAAGTAGAATATTTCAAAACACACACACGACTCTTATCGACAGTGGCCTAACTTGGACACATTTACCTTACACTTAGCTCAACTCAGTTGAAGTGATAGAGGACTGAATTTGCCGACATGAGACACAAGCGAATGGAAACATATGAAGTCACAATCTATGGATATTGTACCCCAACCCGATCCAGTAGTGACTAGGTCCAAGGACAGGGTGTTGCCAGTTATGATAAGGCTTCAAAAGAGGGATAGTCTACTTGTTCAAGAAGAAAAAGTCCTTATTTAAATGATGCTGTAAATAGTGTTAAAAAAGCAATAAAAACTCTAAAAAAGCTAGATGGGTAAAAATCAAAGAAAAATCAATTCTGTTGGAGATATGTACTCAATAAGCAAGGCTTATACTTCAAAGTCAAAGATTTTATGGTGCATGCAATCGGATGACTTGGCTACACTGGTCATGCATCCTAGGATAGGTAGCTACACTAGATATTGTCCACTCTCTTCTTCACCCACTCTTCTTGAGCCATTTGCACTTGAACTTAGAAGGGACTACCCCTCTCCTCGGGGAAGGAGTTGCTGGATTGGAGAATTAGGGCCGCCATGTTGGAGAAGACTCTCTTTACCGCTTCAACCGAGAGGAGCTACATATCACTTACACTGTACAAGATAGACTCATAGTCATAAGAGTCTGTGTATGAGGTAGACTTATTATGACCTGCCTTTTGAGGAGACTTGGACAATGTTTTGTGGTTCTTGAAGGCTATTTAGTTTCAAGTCTGATTCCCAATAAGGTTCTGATCAAACTTAATTTTTTAAAGTTTGTCTGGGCTCCAAACTTTGATTTTATGAAAACAAGTTTAAGAGTAAATCCAACTTATTTCTTTTTCTTTTCCGTCTTTTCTTTTTGTACACTCATTGTCATAAGTGTTTGCTAGGGACTAGCAAAGACAAGCATAAGGGGTGATGAATCTCCATTTCATCACCTTTATTCTTTCATTTTGACCTTAAATCCCTAGTTAAATGTATGTATATAACATTAACTCGTACAAAGTAACACTCATAAATTGATCTATAAATTTTGTATAAATATATGTATTTAATTCCAAATAAAGAATAAAGAAAAGAAAAAGAAATGAAGTGTCAAAGACATTGAATGACCTTAGAATCCGATACCAAGTCAATATTGACTTGGTCAACAAGGAATAAAGTCTGGGAGATATGGTAATTAAACTGTACATAAAATACACTTATAACCCTAACTCTATTCATCAATATATAACCTTCAGGATCCTATTTAATTTTCCATTTTTTATACCTTGAATAAGAAAACCCTCAACATGAAACTTGTACATAAAAATATAAAGAAAGATACAAAAATAATTGCACACAAAAATAATGCATGGTGCATCCTGGGCACACAGAACAAAAAGCTGCAAACAAAACTTTACAAACATGTATCTTCTCCATACTATCTCAAAATTGACCAAATTCACATTTATTGTTCATAAAATTCAATTATCTATCTAATGAAGGTAGTTTCATTAAAAATGGAGCTCATTATGTAAAAGTTAGCTTTTGGTTCCCTATTGTACTGTGATTATGTATATTTTATTTAATATATTCATTCTATATATTTTAGCTTTCTTGTATTCTTAAAATACTTGTAAATATTATTTGAAACACATTAAAAATATAAACATAAAATAAATGTATTAAAATAAATAAAATAATATAATATACATGTATATTATACATAGAATATACATAAACCCCTATTTAAGTAAATAAATATAATCATAAAAATAAAATAAAAATATAAAAATATCTTTAAATATACTATAATTGTATAAATTATGTGTACACAATAATAAAATACAGAATAAAAAACTCAAATACATGCAAATATACCTATGTATATACATGTGAATATTAACACCTAATAAATAGTGTTGTAAATAAATAAAAGTACCCCTAAAATAGTAATTATAATAAAAACCCTTTTCATGTTTAGATTTTATTTATAGAATCATTTATTATTTATTAACTAATTAATAAGGGATTTTTGCCTTCCCTTTTTCTGGTTAGTCCATGTGGACCAACCAGAGCCCGTTCTTTATTGACCCAACGTGTCAGCTGTACAATCCACCCACCTCCTTTGTCAGACATCTCATGACCTCTGACCTTGCCCAATTTTATGTCCTCATTCCATGCTTCTTACTTCCTCGATATCCTCCCAGTCCTCAATTCCTATAACCCTAACGCACGTCGGAGCCATAGGCTCCACCAACTCTTCATCTCATTCATGCCATCACTCCTCGAACCATGCCCATCTTCTGTCTATAAATAATTCTCCATGCCCCAATATTTTCTTTGGATCCTGTTTTCCCTCGTAACCCCAATAAGATACCCCCTATTGAAGCTTGATGTGACAGCTCGAGTCTCCAAGTCTTGTCGGCGTAGACAAGAGGCGGAGGAAGGAGATCCAAGGCCTCCCTAAACCTCCTCCATCGAGCCTTCATCTGCTCCATGTTTGTTAGGTATGAGCTGTTAAATTAGGTTTTACTTCAGATATTTTCATTTTCTTAGCTTAGTTTGGCCTTTAATTTAATCTAATAATTAGTAGGTTAATTTAATTTAGTGATTTTTGTTGGCTGGAGCTTTCGTCTCCAGCTCCGATTCCCTGTGCTGCACTTGTTCTCGACCGACTATTTCACCTCCTTCATTACTCATCGCTTTCTTCGCAAAACCCCCATCAATCCACCCTTGATTCCACAAAATCAAGGGGAATCGAGCTTCATCCTCCATCGCCGTATGGTGCTCTCTATCCCATTGCATTTCCCGTGCAAATCAGATTCAAGTAGGGTTGATTTGCTTCGCCTTGAGCCCCTCTTCATTTCTATGCAGGCACAACATCCTGAGAGCCTCAAGGATTGAGGAATCGAAGGCATATTAGATCTCCAGGCTTCTCTAAACAGCGAGAGCCCCATGTCCCTATCGTCGGGAACTAGAACCATTTAGAGAGGGCTTGTAGATGCGGTGGAGTCCCAGCAATGTGCTAGGCTGGTCGGGGAAGAAAATAAAGGTAGGATCGAGGAGAAACGACGTATCAAAGTATTCCTAGGGTGTGTTCTTGAGCCGTTCTTCGTGAATCCTTGAGAGTCGTCAGATCAGGAGGCCAACCCCAGATCTAATCTGGGCTATGGATTAAGAGCGAAACGTTACGTACCTCCCTACCGTCGATCGCATTCAAGTGAACTGCGTGGCACGCTGAGCGCCATCCAATGGCGCCTGAGTGTGTAATTTTCATAGAAGCCCCTCTACTTTTGTATTTCATAGTGGCCCTATAAATATATTAAACAAATTAAATATTTGTGTAATATTTTCATAGGACCGCTGATGAATCCGCATTTTATCATCTTTATTCATTTAATTTAGCTTAATATCCCTTATAAAACACATGTATATAATACTAAATCCATATTCTTACTAACCGGCATATATGTGTAAATATTGTACATATATTATTATTTTAACCTTAAATAAATAAATAAAGTGAAAATAAAGAAAATAAAAAGACTGTATATATGTAATAGATACGGGCTGACCTGAACCCTGAGAGAAGGTCAAGACTTGACCTGATCAACAAGGAATAAAGTAGGGGGAGATAGGGTCTTTAATCAGAAAATCCAAAAACAAGTTTTGTAAATACTTTTCATTCTTCATTTATTCTGTGTATATTTGTATAAAACCTACACTTTTTATTTGTCCCTATATTGACTTCAAATTAAGTAATTTTTTGACAAAAGTTGTAAATTAAAATGTTCACTAAATAATAAAAATATTTGCAAAATAAAATCATGTATAAAATAAAAGTAACCGTACTCGGAAAAAGCTGTAAAGCTGTAATTGAAAGACCAATTCTGTCTCCATATGAATTTAAATTGAATTAAACTCACTTCCATTGTATTTTAAATTAAATTATCTTTACAATTGTCGTGGTTTCATAATTTTTGAAGTTACGGTTTGAAAGTCGATTTTCTGGGGTGGTTTTTGCAATTTGACCATTTATTTATTGATTTATTTTTTATTTACTTTTGTACATATTTTATTTTTAATAATTGTAAATATTGTCCACAATAATTTAAAGTAAATAACAAATTTTATTAATTTTTTTAAAATTATTTCCTTATTTGTACATGTTTATAATGTACCTTATGTATATATGATATGTATGTAATTAACGACCTTATATAAAAACCACTAAAAAAATAATATCTAACATTAATTAACTAAATTAATATAATTTTGAAAATCTAATTCAATTTATTTATTTAAATTAATATTAAAACATGCCTTTTGTATATAATTTGAATATATGCCTTAAATAACCACCATTAATGTGGCTAATTAATTTTTCATATTAACCTTTTTTGTAATTTATTTAGTTCTGAATTTCATTTCTAATTTATTTAATTTTTTATGTTATTTATTTAATTCCACCACTAACTCCCTTCCTTATTTTCCTCTCCATTCAAATTTTGAATTTCAAATTCGTATTTTTTCTATTTAATTGGCTCCTCCTCCCTCATTCTCACTTGATCAATTTTTGGTGAGAGGGGCCTAATCTCCAAGAGCATTCTTGTTGTAGAAAGGTGCCTAGTCTCCGAGCCATCCGATGACAGCGAGTCGGCCTTCGTCGAGGCCATTACAGCGTTATCCGCTTGCACGGTGAGATCCACATCCCTTTATTTCGCGAACCCTCTTCTAGATAATTTTAGGTTTCATTTTCATCTTTATTTCATTGTTTATTTTAATTCTAGATCTTAGATTTTCATTCCTAATTTTTCATCATGAATCGATCCATCTCTGACTACCGACTTCACAGCATTTTTCTTGATCTCATCACTTCATGTTCTACCTCACGCAACCACACACCTCCGATCACGCACAGTGGCCGGAGACCCGGATCCATCTCCCATTTCACCAGATCCAAAACCATTCACATTTTTCTTTTTATTTTTCTTTACATTTCTTTGACCAAGCCATCGTGCTCGATTCGAGTAGTTTGATTTTATTGCAGATTCAAGGATTAAAAAATACAAAAAATAGCAGCTACTGTTTACAAAAAATAAAGCTGCTATTCTAAAAAAATAAAACAAAAAGAAATTCTCAGCAGTAGGCCGGCAGTGCCCGCTTGTGCACAATCGTCGTGACCCTGATCTAGACGCACTTCCGCTACCACCGTAGAAGCACCTCCCACCTCGCCTGGAGCATCCCGTCGACTACCGTGTGAGGGTGTGTGTCTCCCTCCTTGTTGGAGCCGCCACCCGATCTCCCCGGCAGCTACCGCAACACAACCACCTTCCCTGGATCCTTGCGCCCTGCCCGCAGCCGTCATCCTGCAGCTGGTCTCCACCGACCTCCCGCATGAAGAGAGCTGCCACCATCGCCGTGGTAGCGCCAGCCACCCCGCACCTACCCGCACACCTCCACCCTACTAAAGCCCCACCGCTCGTAGGGCTAACCTCCGCCTTCGCTAGAAGCGTACATCACTGCAGAACCACCTCACCGTCACACCATCTCCGCCGCTGGAGCCCCCCTCATCGAATCACTCCTCCACACGAACCCATTCATCGTTCGCCCCTGCCATCGACCCGACCCCATGCCGTTCTGAAGAACATGACCCTGTGTGAAGAGCCCCGACCTCCACCAAGCACCTCCGCATGCCTCTTACGTAAGAAGTAATGCTGCCGCCGCCCTAGCTTAGTGGAGATGGCAAGGAGGCACACATCCCTCGCGTGGATCAAGAACGAACAGAAGAAAGGCGTAATCCCCAATTTTTAGGATAAATTGCAATAACAACCCCCAGGTTTTTAAAAATTACAATGAGGCCCCTGCCAGCTCATACTCACATGCGTTACACGTTTACTCTAGGTAAATTTCATTTAGCACCTTGCTTTTATTTCCTGTTACATTTTAATCCAAAAACAATAAAGATTTACATTTCAGTCCCTGTTTATCCAAACTCTACTTGCAAGCATTTTATTGTTGAAATGAATATCATTCTTGCTCTTATTCCGCAAAAAATAGTGTTATCTCCTGCTTAGTTGTTCTCTTTGTAGTAATTTTTCTTATTGCATTTTATTATCATTTGATATTATTAAAAATTCAAAAATATTACATTTTTCACTCTTTGACATTTGGAAATTCATAAAAATTTAAAAATTGTGTAAAAAATTCAAAAAATTAGAATAGTTTTCTTTTTGTGCATTTAATTTTCTATGCAAATTTCATGCATTAACTATTTTTAAAACCTACAAAAATTACAAAATAACCGAAATCTAAAAAAATCACATAAAATTGTAAAAAATCCAAAAATAGTGATTTCACTTCATGTTTGTAGATAATTCATTTTAGTTTTTAGGAAAATAGTTACAACAACTTTTGATTTCATTTATATTTTTAAAATGCAAAATAATTGTGTATGTTCACTATTTGATATTACTTTGAATTTCCTATTTTTAAAATCCATAAAAACTTTAAAATAATAAAAAAATCACTAAAAATAGTACAAAAGTTTTAAAACAAAAAATATTTTATTAAGTGTTTTTGATCATTTTTATCATATTTGAAAAATAAAAAATGCATTTATTTTATGTATAAATTTGTTTTGAAAATTATATTTTTTTATAAATTAAAATTTGCAAAATTAAAAATCATTAAAAATTAAAAAACCAGAAAATAAAAAAAGTAAAATATAAAAACCATAAAAAATAAACAGATAAAAATTTTCAAAAAATCTAAGATAGTTTGCATTTGAATTCCCTTTTCTTTTAATTGTTTTTTTCAGTTATTAGAATAACCCTTGGGATTTGTAACCTCCTTGAGTTCGTTCATGTTGCTATAGATGTAAAATAAATCGTAAAAATTCTCATGCTACATTTTTTGTACATAATTTAGTTTGAGAATAAATAATTTTTTTATTGTCGCTTGATTGGGTAGCAATGACTTGTTCTTAATTCATCTAATTAAAAACCTGAGAAAAGCGTAATAATAAAATGGCGCTGTTGACGGGGAAAATAAAGAAAATAAAAAGATTGTACCTATTGCATATATACAATCTTTTTATTTTCTTTATTTTCCCTTTATTTATATATTATTTATTTATTTTAGGTTAAAATAATTATATAAGTACAATATTTACACATATATGCATGTTAGTAAGAATATGGATTTAGTATTATATACAAGTGTTTAAAAGGGATTTTAAACTAAAATAAATGAATAAAGATGATGAAATGCAGATTCATCATCCCCCTATGCTTTACCTTTGCTAGTCCCTTAGCAACCACTTATTTGAAAGAATAAGTGAATAAAAGAAAAAAATGGAAAAATAAAGAAATTAGGACAACATTGAGTATTAAATTATCTTCATAAAGTTGTAGTCTGAAGCTTTATCAGGCCTTTGTATTATTAGTGTGGCAGAACCTTAATGGGAAATGGATTTAAAACCTAACACCCTCTAAGTTCCACAAGACTCCTATTTAGGTCTCCTCAATAGTCAGGTCAGAACAAGTATACATACACAAATTCTTATGACTATGAATCTTTACTTGTACAGTGTAAGTGAAATATAGCTCACCATCTCAAAAGTAGCAAAGAAACATCCTCTCTCAACAAGGTAACTCTAGGTCCCCGATCTAGCAACTCTTTCCTCAAGGAGCAGAGATATCCCCTTCTAAGTTCAAGCACATCCAGCTCAAGAAGAGGAGATGGAGAAAAGAATGGATGGTAATCAGTGTAGCTACTATCCTTCGATGCATGACCAGTGTAGTCAAGTCATCCAGCTGCAAGCTTAAAAAAATTTGACTTTGAAGCTCTTATTTTTTTATACTTGTATATACACTCCAGCAAACATTTTACTTTTCAATCAGGCCTATCCACTTAAGATTCTGCATTTTCCCCCTTTTTTCCCTTTTTTTGAAAATATATACAAGGAGCAACACATACATAAGGAGCTATCGCTCTTTTGAAGCATTATTGCAACCCCACAACATCTTGTCTGTAGACCTCAATTCTACTTGATCAGGTTGAGATGCACTACCTCCCTAGAGGAAGATGGATATTCCCACTAGTTGTTACATACCTGTGTGCTACCCCAAGCTAAAAGATCATGCCTCCTCACTACCTCCTCCATGAAGAGATACGTGTAGAGTGCTTGTCCAAGATAAGCCATGGTCTAAAAGAATCATGCGTGTGTTGTTAAATATTCTACTTGGCTACTCAAGATGACATGTGAATGTAGTCTTATGGACTCAAAGAATTAAGTCACTGGGACCTGAAAAGTCTTAATTACATTTCTTATAAGGTTCCTCTAAAATTAAGTGGATTAAGGTCCACCTAGGTTTTTCAGACCTAGAACGTGAGTGATATTGAGAAATGTTGGACAGTATTTGGCCCTCAGGGTGAAGGGTGGGAGGGAGGGAAAATATGAGTGATGAACGTAACCAACTCAACACCAAGCACATACAAACACAATGCAAACCCCCGATTCACCTACTCAACGCAATGTGAAGACCATGAAGGTTCGATCACTAATCTTGTTGATTTTAGAATTAAGTGATTAAACAAAAGTTGTATCAAACACTTAGGTTGGCTTATGGGATTGAGGCACTAACCTTAGTGTGTATGTGAGCAAGTAAATACAAATACAATGAAGGGGTTGCTTTCCCAAAATAATGATGTGAATCAATTACATTTAATTTTAATTGTCCAAGTGATATTAGCAGTCCCAATTTTTATTTTTTCTATTTTCATTTTTTTTGATATTTTAAAAAAATACATCTAACGGATTTTCCGATTTCTTTTATTCCTATATCCACAAAATAGAGGGAAGAAAACAAAAAAGCTGATGCATGAGAAAATATGAGATGGGAATGCTAGAGATAGAGGTGAGTACCTACCTCTAGCATTCTACATGTAATATGATCTGCGCATAAAAAATAAAACTAAACTATATGCAAATGTAAGCGAGAATTGTCCTAAGCAGTACTTCTATTTGGGAAGAACCAAATTATTATTTGTCTAAGTCCAAACGATCTATAGGAATATATATTCTTTTAGGGTTTTGGTGTTGGACATGCGAGCCCACGGTGAGCCATTATGCAATAAATGTTATTGCAATTCACTCCTTAGTCTGAAATAAAGAGTACATAATTTGCATAATAGGTCCCTTAGTGCAATTAGGGTTATGTACCATGGCCATCTTAATGATCATACAGCTGTTGATTCAATTATTGAACCATAGAGGCTGGTGCTTAGATGAATATCTAATGAGTTAGATTGAGGACTCATCAAGCACCGTCAAATGATTGTTAAGAGATGATCTCCAGCCTGAGTAGGAGATGGCAATCCTATCTCATTTAGGTTGATATCTGACCGACCTCTTGATGCAGGTCCTCTGCATAGGAATAGAGATTCGGAGGTGTCAGATTAGTTAGGTCAAAGAGTTGACTTAATGAGATCGAGATAACCAAAAGTCCTATATCATATGCTGTCATGATATAGGCACACATCCTCTGACCAGAGACAGATGTATTACTATATGTCTGAGTATGTACATTTGGCAGACCAATAGGTTGATGACCTAATCAAGGTCTATACACCGGCGCGCTGGTGTGCATATAAGGGCATATGAGTGATACGATCTCTCAAAGGGATCATACAGGTTCACTACTGAACCGGAAGACATGAGCTCACTCATGAGATATTGGGAAGAATCAAATTCCGTGCGCACGGTCGTCTCGCTTTGGAAGCTTGACTGAATTTGTTGGTTTGATATATACTTTTGGAAAGTATATGATCAAGACCTAGGTATGATATATGCTTTTGGAAAGTATATTATCAATACCGACTCCCAATGATTGAATGAGAAACTTACTGATAAAAACCATGAAGTAGACAGTATAAAGTTGATCCAATACTTCGGGTTTAATCTGAGTCTTCCAGTATGCAGGATGTACAGGTATTGGGAATACCTGAGGGTGATGTGATCATAAACGATTGTATAACCATGACGCTTCTATTCCTGGGGAGTGATGAAACGGGTCTGGATTTTAGTGACTCCTCTCAGTAGAGAAGTAACCTAATCTTAGTCCAAATGTTGGACATTGATCTGAATGTGATTCAGATGCAATGAGAAGATTAGATTTGCGGTCTTGATTTAATCAAGCATCTATGGGAGGCCCGCGATCTGGATTTGAGATATGATCTCAATATCCATGTCACTATACGTGGAACAATACAATCGCCCTGTCCTTATCTCCAAGTATTCGCGGAGAAAGCGCATTATCCTTGAAAGAGTTCATGGATAATTCTATTGTTGATATATGTATAAGAGCATTGAGAAAATGGATAATTAAATGTGATTTAGTTATCATGAATAATATGAATTTGATTCATATTATAAGGAGAGTTATCTTAGATAATTAAATATGATTTGATTATCAAAGATGTAAATAATATGAATGTGATTCATATTATTTGAGCACATGAGAATAAGTTATCCAATATAATTAAATGTGATTTAATTATTATGGATAAGAATAATGTGGATAGTAATATCCAATTATTCATAATATATTATAAATGTGATTTATAATGTATTAGAGGAGTTAAATATAATTTATATTAGTAGATTAATTATTAATGTGTATTGGATACACATTGTCTAATTAATTGAAAATGTAAATTACATTTTGTTTTGGGTTGTGAATATGATTCACAATATTCCAATGTCAAGATTGCAATATTCCCAAATTTAATTGAGAATTATTTTGGTGAATAAAAATCCCAAGAAATAGTTGTTGGAAAATAAGTAGAGAGAAAATCAAGGAGATGTGCAATCTCATGGGAATCCATGAGATTGCCCTCTAAAGGGGAAGGTTGATCTCCTTTGTATTTTCTCTCCTTATTTGATTGATTTAATTTGGTATTAATATTTATTTGATTTATCAAATATATTTTATCAAAATTAAATCACAAGTTGTTGGTTTTTACCAACAATAATCTTGACCATTGGATTGACATAAATCAATCTCATCCATTGATTTTATATGTCACATGGATTGAGATCCATGGATCCCAAAACCCTATAAATAGAGAGGCATACCACGCTCTCTATTTTACACACATAATGCTTGAGAAGCATCTCTCTCTCTCTTTCTCTCTAGACGTCAGCCCTCTCTCTCCCTCTCATGGCCGTCCACCATGGATGCCGTGGAGAGAGTCTCCATCACCACGGCATCGTCGTTATGCTGCCCGTTCTTCTGCTCGTGGATCTCCGTCTCCTTCAGTGCGCCTCGCTCGTGAAGAAGACGTCGGATCTCGTTTGTCGAGATCAGGAGATCCGCCGCTTGGATCATCAACATGGATTACGAGAAGCACGCGGTTCATCCCCGCGCTCGCAAGCGTCTCCTCCGTCGGATCGGACTTGAGACAGGAGGTCTCTTCGTTTAGAGACTCGATCGCAACCATGCTTCAAGAGGTAATCCTATTACTTATTTGTGGTCTAGACGAAACGATCCGAGAAGTGTTCTTGAATCATGTGGTTTCGTCGTAAGAATTTTTTTTTAAATTCCGCTGCATCGAGTAACTAGTGCGACTAGTCGCTCCTCGTCGTATTCGATACGACGCTCACGCTTCCGTGATACGCTTGAGGATATAACCATATCCTTCAAGTGGTATCAGAGACTCAGGTCGATGGTTTTGAATATGATTCGCAAACCGAGAATGACTTGGGTTCGTTAAGGTCGCGAAAGTTTTTATCGCATTTGATTTCGCAGATCTGTTTAGTGTATTTTTTCGGCCCTGTTTAAATTGTTTAAACACGAAAATAGCACTTGGATTTTGTTCCCCATTAAATAAGGAAACCATAGGATCTGAGTTTGCGTAAATCGGATTTCGTATGCTCGAGATATGGTTGTTTTAATGAACATGTATTCATTGTTACGGGAACTGCGAATCTTAACGTAATTAAGGAGTTAATTACTGTTTAGAGATGCCTCGAAATGCGTGCAAAACACATAGGTTCTGTTGTAAATCAAGTTAGCAAACTATGGAAACTTACTTTGCTTAATTTGGATTTAAATTGATTGAGATATGCTAATTTTAGTAAGTATGGGTCACTGCTGAAATTACTTTCCTAATCAAGAACTATGTGATTGTCAATTAGTGAAATTAATTGTTAATTTCATGAAATAATTATGGAAAATATTTGAAAAATATTGGAATATGATTATTTCCTTAATTGACTTGGCCCCAATCAATTAATTGATTAGATTTGATCTAAATCATAATTGGAATCACAATCATCAAACTCCTTGCTTGAATAGGATTGGGAATTTGTCTAGCAAATTTCCTTATAATCAAAATTGTTTTGATTACTATATGGTATAATTTCGGTTGAAAAACCGATGATCATCTCAAGTACAAATTAATCAATTTGGCATTATCCTTTCCCGAGGCGGATATGGTGTCTAGTCGGGGATCGTTGGGGTAGCGGGTTGCAACGTATGCGGTCCGTCCCACTCCCGCCGGTACTGGCCATGACAGCGGGTAGGGCCAGGATAATGTCCGAGGGATTAAGATGTATTTTTCTAATTATTAAAATACGAATTAATACGTACTTTGAGAATAATACCATATATATTCAAGCATAAAATTAAGTTTGATTGATTGAATTGGATTGATAATTAATTTAATATGATTAAGTTAATTATGTCCAATTAAGAATACTCTAATATGATTAGAGTTAATAATTCCCTTGGAAGAATTAATTATATGAATGTGATTCATAGTAATTTATTAAATTTGAATAAGAGGTGGAGAATCACATAAGTGACATCCATGGTCTCTCGTCAAGGCGAAGGGTTTCCGTCGCCAGGGATTGTATATAGGAGACGCCTGTCCGAAGTGACAGCTCCTATATGCAAGCGCATCTGGATCGGGCTCTTTGCTTCTCGAAAGAGTAAGGCCGTATGCGTAGTGAACCCAATATCGGATCCTCATATTATTGGGGCGATATTGGATTGCGCATAGTGAGTTCTATTCCTGTTGACGGTTGGTTCAATTAATGACGGGTCAACATCACCTTAGGGGTGGTGGGCCCGGGTGTTAAAGACCGAATTGGGAAATGCAAGTTGGACTTGCAAGGCGGAATGTGTTCCCGCTTCTCTTTATTGGAGTTGCAGTTTCTCATATTATTGGGATGTAACAAAGATAAAGAGGAGATCCCAGATCTTGCTGAGATATAATGGTAAGTATATCTCTTACATTGAAAGTGATTAAGGGAATGAACTTTCATTGTTGACATGGCAAGACAACTTTGATATAAAAAATTCCTAAATCATAGTAAATTATATATTTATATATGTTTATGCAAATTTCTTATTTCAGATAATCCTTCATTAAACCCACTCAATATTATACTCAATAATAACCAGTAAAATATCATGGATTGGACCCTTTGATCCAGATATTGTACTTGCAATTGGACACATAATGTATGTGATTGCATTGTGCAAGTTTCCTCATAATAATGAGAAGTGATAATTAAATAAGACAATAGGACTAAAACCCTAGGGTTTATATGTCTCTATAAGTCTTGATCTCATTGAATGTACTTTGGAAGTGACATGTCGATGATGATCGTAATTATCAAATAATCCTTATAAAATCAATAAAGATATTCTGGCATACATATGTGCTCTTGACATTTAATCATGAATGACATGGTTCTCTGCTTCATGTAGAATGGTAGCTCTATAAGAGATGATGTATTCAAATTGTTTGAGTACCTACCTGAACCTATGTTTTAAGAGTTTAGATGGATGTAGATGATGAGTGTCATCACACTACTTTCTATACTCTAGTCATTCATGAAGCTTCATAATATTCATATTGTATGAATTGGGTGAAGCATGTATAAATGTCGAAATGCTCTTACATTAAATTCTTTTGAATTTAACATAAGAGGTCCTTAGTCTTGAGCAGTAGTTGCTTATAGACAAAGGGAACGTAGTGGAAGCATGGGTTGGACCCAAGTAAGATGTATAGTCAAAGAGTTGACTGTATTTCTGTGACTTTCATATGACATCCAAAGAGTTGGATGAATGCCAATACTGCAATAAATTGATGTGTTGATAGTATGACTATCAAATCTATCTAGAATCCTTAGAAAAGGAATCAGATAGTACATCAGAAAAATCTACATATAATCATTGAAATTGACTTACTTATTTGATAATATAAAGTCTAATAATTGTATCTCAATCTTCTAATCACACTTGCAATTGGTTGCATATGTATTAGAAATTTGATCTTAAGGTTTATTGGTCATCGATGTTGAAAGTGATGCAAATGTTGCAACAATTTCCATGAGATCAATAGACTTCATATTTTCAGTGGGAGCCCTTAGTCTTAGAGAATGTCTATATAATCTAGATATTAGAATACACTCATTGTTTATTTCTAATTGTTGGATATAAACATGAATTCTGAAATTTATCTATCATAAAGAGTTATGATGGATATATATTTCAGATAGTAATCTTACATCTAGCGGACTCCACAAAATTAGAAATTAATGAATGGTTCATTAAGATTTCTAATACTGAAAATTAAAACCTTTAAAGATCAATAGGAGGATAAAGATCATTTGACAATGATCTGGCATCATGTTTTGAACATTTGTTTGTTGATGTGATCAATAGACTGATAAGAGATGAATCTTTAGATTGTCTATATGTTCAAATCTTACATACTTATGAATATTGTATTCAAGAGTAAAAATGTCCAATACACCCTTCTTTGGGAAAGGTATAAGATGTTAAGGTATTCAAGATCTCATATATATTGATGTATGTGAATCATCTATATCAGAATAAACATTGTGGATATGTGATATCTATTAGTGATTATTTGGGATATGAGATTTCTTCTCTTCACTTAGAAAACTTTGAAATGTTCAAAGATTTCACAATTTTGGTTTGAAATCAAAGTTTGAAGGAAGATGAAATGAATTTGATCTAATCAAGGTAGCTTGTACCTATTAGATGAATTCGAGGAATATCTTATGGAGATGTGAATATCATTCCTATCTCAATCCTCCTAAAGAACCTTAAACTCAATAGAGTTGTAGGGAGATGCAATTAATCATGTGTGACACGATTTGATCAATGATTAATCTTAGCATAATTATCTCTTAGTTTCCAGGTATATGTATATGTGGTAGAGACTACATTATACATATTTAATAAGGTTCCAAGCTAGTAAGCTGGAATCTAGCACCAAAGAGTGCTACTTCATTAGGAAAATAAAGGATGGTATTAGATACCTACTTTATGACCTTGAGATTCTTAAAATATCTCATCTTTGAGAATATGATTCTTTAAAGGAACTCATTTAATCTTGAAAAGATAATGAGGCTCCTGAAATCGGAAACTAAATAGACAATTAAAGATGAAACATTAATACCACTTCAAATAAGTTTGAGGATGGATTCCATGTGTCAGTTGAGTCTGAAAATGATCGGACTTCATGTGATGAAGCTCCTAAGGATCATGACATGGAAAGATGGATGTTAGCAATAAAAGTCTAATGTAGACTTCATATACAAGTGTTGTATGTGGACCCTCGAGGATCCACCTATATGGGTCAGACCCATTAAGGTGTAAGTGAATCTTCAAGAGAAAGAGGGAACCTGATGAGAAGCACGGTTCGTAGCCATGAGCTACACACCGAAGAGAAGGCATCGCTTGCGATAAGACTTGCTCTCCAGTGACCTTGCTTTAACCCGTCAGAATATTGCTAACTATAGCTACACAACTTGTCTATGACATCTTCATGGTGTGAGTCAAGATTGCATTCCTCTATGAATACCTCTCTAAGGATATTCATATGAAGTAGCCCCAGGGCTTCATGGTTGAGGAAAGCAAGGTGTGCAAGCTAAAGAACTCCATCTTTGGACTCAAATAAGCTTCATGTAGTTGGAACATAAGATTTGATGAAATTATAAATGTTATGATTTCAGATAAAATCTTGATGGACCATGTGAAGCTTAGTGGGAGTGCCATTGTATTCATCGTGCTAAATGTAGATATTATCCTAATCATTTGGAATGATCTAAGGATGATGATAATAAATGTTTTATAATCTGGTTATCCCATACCTCGAGATATGATCTCAAGGATACCTCTTAGATCTTAGTTCTGAAGTCATTCAGAAGCAAAGAGAAGAGGGTATTGGGACCGTCACATTAGTAATACACCTTGGACTTATTCCATTTTCTGGAAAATTCCAAGAGAGGCTTCCTTCCCTTAGGATGTGGTAGTGACCTGTCTAAAGGGATAGCACCTCAAAGAGTTGAGGAAGTAAAAGCCAGAACTGCTTGCACTTGTGCATCAGTTACGCGAAGCTGAAGTGTATGCTAGATGTGTACAAAAGCCAAATGTCTGCCATGTAGTGGGAATAGTAAACTGTTACTAAATCCTACTCTGGAAATAAAACACTTAGTTGCAGTAATAACAATATCTTCAAAGATGATGAAACTTAGAGATAGTGATCTCAAAGTCTTATCTTCAAAAGTTTAAGACCTTGTAGATAGTGATCTACGAGGGTCTCAATTGTAGATACCTTAGGAGATAGAGATCTCCAGGAATGAAGGTATTCTAATAAGGATTATGGGAATACTGGTTATGATAATTAATAAGATGTAGTGTCAAGGACACTATAACCGACAAAATTGAGTATTGGTTGCATAGGATGCAACATTCGCATTGGATGCGAGCACTGTTATTAGGAGATATGCAAGTGTCGTAAAAGAACTTGGCGTAGTCTCTTGGGAACAGAGTGACTGATCAGCTTACCTAGCAATTTTCTAAATAGCCTATGATTGTCACATGAGTGTGGGTTTAAATGATTAGCCCATTAATGGCTCTTTGGGTTAGTGGGAGATTGTTGGACATGCGAGCCCACGGTGAGCCATTATGCAATAAATGTTATTGCAATTCACTCCTTAGTCTGAAATAAAGAGTACATAATTTGCATAATAGGTCCCTTAGTACAATTAGGGTTATGTACCATGGCCATCTTAATGATCATACAGTTGTTGATTCAATTATTGAACCATAGATGCTGGTGCTTAGATGAATATCTAATGAGTTAGATTGAGGACTCATCAAGCATCGTCAAATGATTGTTAAGAGATGATCTCCAGCCTGAGTAGGAGATGGCAATCCTATCTCATTTAGGTTGATATCTGACCGACCTCTTGATGCAGGTCCTCTGCATAGGAATAGAGATTCGGAGGTGTTAGATTAGTTAGGTCAAAGAGTTGACTTAATGAGATCGAGATAACCAAAAGTCCTATATCATATGCTGTCATGATATATCTGACCGGAGACAGATGTATTACTATATGTCTGAGTATGTACATTTGGCAGACCAATAGGTTGATGACCTAATCAAGGTCTATACACCGGCGCGCTGGTGTGCATATAAGGGCATATGAGTGATACGATCTCTCAAAGGGATCATACAGGTTCACTACTGAACCGGAAGACATGAGCTCACTCATGAGATATTGGGAAGAATCAAATTCCGTGCGCACGGTCGTCTCGCTTTGGAAGCTTGACTGAATTTGTTGGTTTGATATATACTTTTGGAAAGTATATGATCAAGACCTAGGTATGATATATGCTTTTGGAAAGTATATTATCAATACCGACTCCCAATGATTGAATGAGAAACTTACTGATAAAAACCATGAAGTAGACAGTATAAAGTTGATCCAATATTTCGGGTTTAATCTGAGTCTTCCAGTATGCAGGATGTACAGGTATTGGGAATACCTGAGGGTGATGTGATCATAAACGATTGTATAACCATGACGCTTCCATTCCTAGGGAGTGATGAAACGGGTCTGGATTTTAGTGACTCCTCTCAGTAGAGAAGTAACCTAATCTTAGTCCAAATGTTGGACATTGATCTGAATGTGATTCAGATGCAATGAGAAGATTAGATTTGCAGTCTTGATTTAATCAAGCATCTATGGGAGGCCCGCGATCTGGATTTGAGATATGATCTCAATATCCATGTCACTATACGTGGAACAATACAATCGCCCTGTCCTTATCTCCAAGTATTCGCGGAGAAAGCGCATTATCCTTGAAAGAGTTCATGGATAATTCTATTGTTGATATATGTATCCGAGCATTGAGAAAATGGATAATTAAATGTGATTTAGTTATCATGAATAATATGAATTTGATTCATATTATAAGGAGAGTTATCTTAGATAATTAAATATGATTTGATTATCAAAGATGTAAATAATATGAATGTGATTCATATTATTTGAGCACATGAGAATAAGTTATCCAATATAATTAAATGTGATTTAATTATTATGGATAAGAATAATGTGGATAGTAATATCCAATTATTCATAATATATTATAAATGTGATTTATAATGTATTAGAGAGAGTTAAATATAATTTATATTAGTAGATTAATTATTAATGTGTATTGGATACACATTGTCTAATTAATTGAAAATGTAAATTACATTTTGTTTTGGGTTGTGAATATGATTCACAATATTCCAATGTCAAGATTGCAATATTCCCAAATTTAATTGAGAATTATTTTGGTGAATAAAAATCCCAACAAATAGTTGTTGGAAAATAAGTAGAGAGAAAATCAAGGAGATGTGCAATCTCATGGGAATCCATGAGATTGCCCTCTAAAGGGGAAGGTTGATCTCCTATGTATTTTCTCTCCTTATTTGATTGTTTTAATGTGGTATTAATATTTATTTGATTTATCAAATATATTTTATCAAAATTAAATCACAAGTTGTTGGTTTTTACCAACAATAATCTTGACCATTGGATTGACATAAATCAATCTCATCCATTGATTTTATATGTCACATGGATTGAGATCCATGGTAACCAAAACCCTATAAATAGAGAGGCATACCACGCTCTCTATTTTACACACATAATGCTTGAGAAGCATCTCTCTCTCTCTTTCTCTCTAGACGTCAGCCCTCTCTCTCCCTCTCATGGCCGTCCACCATGGATGCCATGGAGAGAGTCTCCATCGCCGCGGCATCGTCGTTATGCTGCCCGTTCTTCTGCTCGTGGATCTCCGTCTCCTTCGGTGCGCCTCGCTCATGAAGAAGACGTGGGATCTCGTTTGTCGAGATCAGGAGATCCGCCGCTTGGATCATCAACATGGATTGCGAGAAGCACGTGGTTCATCCCCGCGCTCGCAAGCGTCTCCTCCGTCGGATCGGACTTGAGACAGGAGGTCTCTTCGTTTAGAGACTCGATCGCAACCACGCTTCAAGAGGTAATCCTATTACTTGTTTGTGGTCTAGACGAAACGATCCGAGAAGTGTTCTTGAATCATGTGGTTTCGTCGTAAGTATTTTTTTTAAATTCCGCTGCATCGAGCAACTAGTGTGACTAGTCGCTCCTCGTCGTATTCGATACGACACTCACGCTTCCGTGATGCGCTTGAGGATCTAACCATATCCTTCATTTGGAACTAATAGCTATCTGGCTCAACTAAATAAAACCTAAGGCTAGGGGCTCCACCCACAAAAAAATAAATAAAATAAAGTCAGAAAACACAAATCCGCGAGAAACAAATAAAAAATAAAAGCGATAAAAATAACGAGAAAACGACAGTGAGGTTCCCCAAGTGCACCGACACTTGGAGAAACGGACCCCGAATAAGGTATATGGTGTCCTTTTTACAACAATTTTGAATGAATAAAATTCTAAGATAATAAAAAAACTATCTTTGCTCCAAATGATTGTCTTCTTAAAATCTTCTCCTCCTCCTGCTGCGCTCTCCTGCAGCTTCAAGAAGAATCAAGCTGCCTCCGCATCAGTAGAGTGCACCGACGCTCTTAAGAAAGCCACCCCAGCTCGTCGGACCCTTGCAAGAAAGAGGAAACGAAAAATGTGTAAGAGACACAAATATAGAAATATGAGCAAGAAAATGAATTAAATTTAGTGAATATGAACAATGGAATAATGTATAAAGATATGAACAAAAATGTATAACCAAGAGTAGCAGGTCAAATGAAAAACCTAAGTACCCTCTCTGTGCCTCCCCAACAACGGTGCCATTTGTTGACAGAGATTTTTTCAGGTTTTAAATTATCGAAATAAATGTGCAATGTCATTGCAACCCAAAGAATCCCTCAACAAAAAATTATTTTCTTCTTCTTAAGCTAATAATTACAAGAAAATGTGGCAGGATATTTATCTATTTATTTTACCTGTATAGAAACAGGGTTGAACTCAGGGAGGCTACAATCAAGAGTGTTATTCAAATAATCGAAAAAAATCAAAGAAAAGAAAAAAAAGGGAATCTAAATTGTAATCTATCTTTATTTCTTGTGAGATTTTTATCTTTTTATCTTTTTATTTTTTTAATTTTTATTTTTTTATTTTCTAATTTTCAAATTTGTAATGATTTTTACTTTTACAAACTTTTAATTTTCAAAACAAGAATTTTCAAAACAAATTTATACACAAAAGAAATGCAATTGTTATGATTTTTCAAATATGATAAAAATGATAAAAAATGCCTAAATAAAATACTTTTGTGTTTTGATGATTTTTTACTATTTTTATAATTTTTCAGAGATTTTTAGATTTTTAAAATGAATAAAAACAAGGAACAATGAAAACAGTGAACAGATAAGACTCTTTTGCAATTTAAAAATATAAATGAAATCAAAAGTTGCTGCAATTATTTTTCCTAAAAACTAGAATGAATTTTTACAAACAAGAAGTGAAATCACTACTTTTGGAATTTTCTGTAATTTTTTATGATTTTATATGATTTTGAGTATTTTGTAATTTTTTTAAAAATAATTATTGCATGAAATTGGTAGAGAAAATAAAATGCACAAAAATAAAAGTAATCTATTTTTTGAATTTTTTATGCAATATTTGAATTTTTATGAATTTTCAAATTTCAAACAGTGAAAAATGCAATAAAAAATTATGTTATAAACAGACACACAACTTGAATATAATATGGTTTTTGTAGAATTTATTGAGCAAGGAAAATATCTATTTTAACAATAAAAGGCATGCACATCAAGTCTGGAAAACATGGAGTTTTATGCAAATAGTTAATATCTTAGCATCAAAAAACAACAATAAATAAACAACGAGACGTAAAGCACAATTTACCCAGTTGCGCGTGCAAAGTGTGTGACTTGAAGCTCTAGCGGGGTTCTTTTGAATTATTTAGAAATTTCGGGGGGCTGATTGTAATTTAACCCCAAAAAATAATAGGGTTTGACATTAGGGCTAGGGATGAGCATGGGCCGGGCTGGGTCGGGTCCTGAAGGGCCCAGGCTCAAGCCCACTTAAAAACTTCGGGCCTTGGGCCGGGCCTAGGCCCGAAAAAATTTTTTTTGTTCGGCCCAAGCCCAGGCCCGGCCCAATTCCTATGGGTCGGGCTTGGGCCGGCCCGGCCCATCTTAACCCATTATATATTATTAACTTTGAGTTTGTGTTTAAAGTCAATCTCAATTCAAGTTAGACGAGCAAAAATTGTTTAAAACATATGCCATAATACTTGTGAAACAACTAAAATTCAATTCTACTGGAGATGATTTCTCATTTTATACAAGTCCACTCAATGTTATATACCATAAACGTCTCTCGTTACAGAAATTGAAAGAGTGAACCAAGTTTACACAATTAACAACAACAGGTGCACCATGCACTACATGTTAAAAAAAGGCATAATGCTCGTATTGTGTAAATGTTCAATAATAGAAAATATTCTAATGGAAAAATAAACAATGAAAAATTCAAGAATAACCACCAGAATCTAAGATGACTAATTAAGAAAAATTAATTCTGAAATGAAATACAATGATCATCAACTCATATGTCCCACACTTGACTTTCTTGATTTTAAACATTGTATGAAGATAGGATACATGAACAGAGTGTACATGACAGGTGAGAGTTTCCATATGTGTAGGATATTGTAAGGGTTCGGGCCTCTTCGGGTCGGGCCCGTGGGCCGGGTCGGGCCCGTGGGCCGGGTCGGGCTGGGCCAAGCCAAGCCCGAGCCCGGCCCAAAAAAATTTCGGGCCTAAAAATTAAGCCCAAGCCCGGCCCAATGTTTGTTTGGGCTTGGGTCGGGCCGGGCTTTTTGGGCTGGGCTTCGGGCTGGGCCGGGCCAGCCAGCCCAATGCTCATCCCTAATTAGGGCTTCCTGTATCATTCTTGTCACGCAAAGAGAAAGAGGGGTGCCGCCCATCTTGTCTTCCTTCGCAAGCAGGCGCGACAGACGATGACGGGAGGCGCACGACGATGGTAGATCTCGCGACGGGTGGTTGCGGTGATGGAGGATCCAAGGCGGCTGAGTGATGACGAGTTCTCCTCTGGAGGAGCTCCTACGGTATAACTCTTCAAGCTGTCGAGGATGGAGGCTAAGGAAGCAGTAGTCTTCTCCTCCGCGCGGGCGGAGGTCGGATGAGGGTGGATGGCGAGTGGGATCGACGGTGCTTCACGCGAGCAGTGGGCCTCATGCGAAAGAGCGGTGGTGCTGCGGTTCCTGGATCAGCAGTGCGGTGGCTCTATGATTGATGATAGGATGTGGCAATGGTGTGGGAGGCGTCTAGACGGATCAGGTGGCTGCCTGCTATGGGAGGCCCTATTGCGGAGGCGAGAGCGGCGGGAACCGCCTGTGGGTGGGGAGGGCAGTGCCTGCTGCTTCTATTTTTTGTTTTTTTTTTTTTTTTTCTTTTTTCTTTTCTTTTTATAAAAAAGAAACTGTAATTTTTTTATGTTTTCTTCCTTTTTATTGACATTCTTGTACATGCAATGAAACCAAAGAGTCCGACTCAAGCGTGACGGCTCGATCAATAAATAAAAATAGAAATGTGAATGTTTTTGGATCCGACGAAATGGGAGATCGGAACCGTGTCTCTGACCACAGTGCGTGACTGGAGGTGTGTGGTTGCGTGAGGTAGAACGTGAAGTGATGAGATAGAGAAAATGAGATGGAACATCGGATTTGGGAGTGGGTCAAATCGTGATGATTGATTAAAAATGATTAACTAAGATCTAGAATAAAAAAATGATAACAAAAATGAGGAGCGAATGAACGCCATGATGGCCCTGACGAGGATCGACTCGCTGTCACTGGACGACTCGGAAGCTGGGCATCTCTCGATCACAAGAATTCTCTTGGATATTAGTCTCCTCTCACCAAAGATTGATCAAGTGAGAATGAGGGAGGAGGAGCCAATTAAATAGAAAAAATACGAATTTGAAATTCAAAATTTGAATGGAGAGGAAAATAAGGAAAAGAGTTAGTGATGGAACTAAATAAATAAAATAAATAAATAAAAATGAAATTTAGAATTAAAAAAATTAAAAAATAATTAATATGAAAAATTAATTAGCCACCTTAATGGTGGCTATTTAAGGCATATATTCGAATTATATACAAAAGGCATGTTTTCAAATTAATTTAAATAAATAAATTGAATTAGATTTTTGAAATTAGATTAATTTAATTAATTAATTTTAGATATTATTTTTGGTGGTTTCTATATAAGGTGGTTAACTACATACATATCATATATATAAGGTTTAGATTTCGCGAAATTTCGACAAAATTTCGGTTTTCGACAAGAAATCGAAATCTCGAGCGAAATGGCGATATGAGGGCAGTTTTCGGTCATTTCTTCACAAATAGTGGTCGATATGGGCGAAATGTCTTCGAAATTTCGTCGAAATTTGACGAAATTTTGTATCGACAAGGTATCCGAAACTGATATTTAAACCCTTACAAATAAGGAAATATTTTTTTAATAAATTTTTTTATTTACTTTAAATTACTGTGGACAATATTTACAATTATTAAAATATAATATGCATAAAATAAAAAATACAATAAATAAATGGTCAAATTGCAAAAACTACCCCAGAAAACCGACTTTCATACCATAACCCAAAATTATGAAACCACAGTCATTTTAAAGATTATTTAATTTAGAATACAATGAACGTGAGTTTGATTCAATTTGAGTTCATATGGAGCCAGAATTGGTCTTTCAATTATAGATTTACAACTTTTTCCGAATGTGGTTACTTTTATTTTGCACTTGATTTTATTTTGCAACATTTTTATTATTTAGCAAACATTTTATTTACAAGTTTTATTAAGAAATTTTTTTAATTTGAAGTCAATTTATGGACAAATAATATAATGTAAGTTTTATACAAATATACACATAATAAATGAAGAATGAAAAAGTATTTACAAAATAGTTTTTTGGATTTTCTGATTAAAGACCCTATCTCCCACTACTTTATTCCTAGTCGATCAGGTCAAGTCTTGACCTCTCGGGGTTTGGGTCAGCCTGTATATATTGCATATATACAATCTTTTTATTTTCTTTATTTTTCCTTTATTTCTTTCTTTATTTATTTTTGGTTAAAATAATAATATATGTATAATATTTATATACAGGTTAGTAAGAATATGGATTTAGTATTATATACAAGTGTTTTATAAGGATTTTAAGATAAAATAAATGAATAAAGATGATGAAATGCAGATTCATCACCCCCATATGCTTTACCTTCTCTAGTCCCCTTAACAAACACTTATTTAAATGAATAAGTGAATAAAAGAAAAGAAAGGAATAATAAAGGAATTAGGACAACATTGAGTGTTAAACTTATCTTCATAAAGTTGTAGTATGGAGCTCTGTCAGACCTTTGGATTATTAGTGTGGCGGAACTTTAATGGGAAATGGATTTAAAACCTAACAACGTCTAAGTTCCACAAGACTCCTATTCAGGTCTCCTCAATAGTCAGGTCAGAAAAAGTCTACATACACAAATTCTTATGAATATGAATCTTTACTTGGACGGTGTAAGTGAAATATAGCTCCCGATCTCAAAAGTAGCAAAGAAACGACTTCTCTCAACAAGGTAACTCTAGTCCCCCGGTCTAGCAACTCTTTCCTCGAGGAGCGGGGACATTCCATTCTAAGTTCAAGTACAACTAGCTCAAGAAGAGGAGATGGATAAAAGAATGGATGGTAACCAATGTAGCTACCTATCCTTGGATGCATGACCAGTGTAGTCAAGTCATCCAGCTGTAAGCTTACAAAAATTTGACTTGAAGCTCTTATTTTTTATACTTGTATATACACTCCAGCAGACATTTTTCAATCAGGCATGTCCAGTTTTGGAGATTCTATATTTTTTCTCTTTTTTTTTGAAAATATATACAAGGTGCAGCATGTACATAGGGAGTTTTTCCTCTTGAGCTAGTAGTCTATCCCTCTTTTGAAGCATTACAACCCCACGACATCCTGTCTTTAGACCTCAATGCTACTAGATTAGGTTGAGATGCACTACCCTCCCTAGAGGAAGACAGATATTCCCATTAGTTGTTACATACCCATGTGCTATCCCAAGACAAAAGATTCCGCCTCCTCATCCCACCTCCTCCATGAAGAGCTATGTGTAGAATGCTTGTCCTAGAGAAGCCCGTGTATAGGAGAATCATGCGTGTGTTGTTAAATATTCTACTTAGACTACTCAAGATGACATGTGAACATAGTCTTATGGACTCAACAAATTAATTCGCCAGGACATGAAAAGTCTTAATTCCATTTCTTATAATGTTCCTCCGAAATTAAGTGGATTACGGTCTAACTCAGCTTCATTCTTCAATTTATTTCAAACTTAGTTTAAATGTCAATACTATCCTGAAAAATGCACATGAAAATGCAATAAATATGTACAATGCAAATAAAAGATAGCAAAATCTTTTTGTGAAATAATTTTCTAATTTTGACATTTTTTATGGATTTTAGAAAAAATGATGCACATGCATTTTTTTGGAAATTTAATTTTGCAAATTTTTATATACTTTTGGTTTTGTACTTTTTAGGGATTTTTTTAATAAGGGTTAGGGTTAGTTGATAAGATACACATATGTACACGGAATAATTAATTATTTACAAGAATTAGTTGAAAAGATTTACAACTGAGTGTTAGTAATTTATACAAGTATATATACATAGGGTAAAGAATTTTATGGGTGATGCATATATTCCTCAAACTTATTTGAAAATTATTTTACAAATACTTTTGAAAACCATAGTCTAAAATAATTTTTCCTTCAAACAATTTTACAAACATTTATAAACATTTGAAACTATTTTGCAAACATTTTTCAAACAATATATATATATATATTGATTTTTCAAAATAATTTTTCAACTATTTTCAAAATATTTTCAAATAGTTTTACAAAAAAAATTTATTTCACACAAAGGAATTTTTTTTACAAACCAAAATATTTTACGAAGGGTTGAAAACATTTCTTGAAACATTTTTCAAATAGTTTTCAATAGATTTTTCAAATAGATTTTCAAACTACTTTCAAAATATTTTCAAAATATTTTAACCTGACTTATTAATCATTATATACAAAAAGGAATTCGATGAATTTCTCCATCCTTTTATTTATTGAATTTTACATGTATTTATACAATATTTTAGCCATATTAAAATACAAAAGTACAAGTTATGGCTAAAGTATATATACAATATATACGACACCCCCTATACTTAGCTCGAACAATGTCCTCATAGTGATCAGAGAGCGGCAAAGGAAGACATAACTCGTGCTAATTATAGAAAAGTGAAAAGACGCCTATGTTACAACGACTCAAAGAATATGGAATGAATAGAAGTCGATAATCCCCCTATACTTAGGATCAAATAATCATAAGTATAAAAGACTGTACAAAAGGGAAAAACCGAGGGAAAGAATGTACAGACTCAATGTCTCCTCTTGCCCCCTATACTTAGGGTAGAGTAGCACTGAGTATAGAATATCAACAAGTTGGGGCACAAGAGAGAGATCAGAAGAATAAAAACAAAAGAGATGATGTGAACAACATCACTCCCCCTATACTTAGGGTAGAGTATACCTAAGTATAGGCAACAACAAGAGTGAGAACATGACGAATATGAACAACTCGTATCATTCACCCCCTATACTTAGGATAGAGTACATACTAAGTATATCACACCGATACAAACAAGAGATGAATGATAAATGGAAAAAAGGAAGGAGCAAATCAAGATGGAAAACATATATACAAGGTAGACATTGTTGAGTTGCCTCTCAACAAGCACTAAAGTTTACGCCCTAGCTAGGCGCAAAGGCTAGGACAACGAAGTATCAAGGTTCAGGAAGGCATCTGTAATGCAGTACCATACTGTCATTGTTGTCTCCGTATGAGAACACGAACATGGTCAAAAATATAAGTGAGGACACCCATATAGGCAATCAGGGCGAGTGGTCTGCTACCGGGTAAAGAGTTGTATAGATAAAATCGGACACCGGTAGCACAAAAGAAATCTTTAGCTCATGATCAGAGTGGAGTGAATGGTGGAGCTAAAAAAATGGAATGTGGAGAAGGAAGGATCTGTCATGGAATCCTCCATGTCAATCACCGTCTTGAAATGACATGGATGATCAAGATGAGGAGACTCAATAAGAAAGCAGATATCCGATGCATGTAGTGGAGAGAATCTAGGTAAATCATCGAATATCTTAAAGATCGAATCATCCTCGCGAGGGTCGTCGAGGAGAGACAACTCAGATTCAGAAGAAAATCAGAAGACTCGATCTGGTGATCCGACAGATCGGATGCACAAACATGGAGTGAAATCGAGTACAGAGAACACATCTCCCGCAGATAACCCTCAGGGAGATGTGAGATATTAGGAAGATTCGAGAAAGAGAACGAATGATTATACTCAAATAGCGGGTTCTCTCTCGAGTCAAAGAAAAACGTCCAATGGATCGTAATGGTCAAAGATATCTAGGTCAAGATCAAGAGATCATTGACCTGCTAGTGTGTAGAGTTCTGTTCTTGAGAAATGTTGGGATAATTTTTGGCCCTCAGGATGAAGGGTGGGAGGGAGGGAAAACATGAGTGATGATGATTTTGATTTTTTAAGCGATTGCTAATAATCTTGAGAAAGTGAACGTAACCAACTCGACACCAAGGACATACAAACTCAATCTGAACCCTTGATTCACTTACTCAACTCGTGATGACTGTTAAAGATCAGTCATTAATCTTATCGATTTTATAGTTAGATGATTAAATAAAAGTTGTACAAACACTTAGGTTGGCTTATGGGATTTGGGCACTAACCTTAGTGTGTAGCACTCACGTTCTAGCGACTTAAGACTGACCAACATTTTTCTTGATCTAATTAGTTGACAGTCTCATTGTTAAAGAATTAAGTCACCTACACTTCCTGATATTTACAATTAGGTCTTTACGCCTCATGTGTTCGGCCATGTGAGGCACTGTACTTTTGCATTGAAGCCGTCGCCGCTTTTATTATTTAGTTCCAGTCTTCAAATTTGTAATTATGTATAAACTTTTGAGGAAAATTGCATGTGAGTACTTGTGTTTATTTTATTACAAATATACCCATGCAAGGCTGATATATTATTTCTTACATTTTTTATTAATAGCTCAAGTGTGCTATAATTGTTGGAAAAAATATAGGAGATGTCGTAAAGCATACTTGTACAAACCCACATTTTATTTTGACATTTTATTGCATTTTCCCATTTATTAAAAATCGAATATGAGCTATATAATCCCTATTTGCCTATTAAAATCCAAAACCACCTTTAAAATTTCCAAAAAACAGTATTAGTATATTATTATATATACTACCTACAGACCAAAAATCACAAAAATATTAAACTAAAACCTTAAAAATAGTAAAACCTTAAAAAGACCATAAAAATCAGTAAATAATCCTTAAAAATTGAAAAAATAGTATTCTATTCTATATTTTCTTTACATTATCTAGTATACATTAAAAATAGTATTGGAAACTTTTGGACTTATTATCAATTTTTAAAATCTAAAACTATTTTACTTATTTATTATATTACTATTTTGATATATTAAATAAGTAAAATACATAAAATTATCAAAAAATTATATAAAATTCTAAAAATAGAGAAAAATATTAAAAATACAAAACATTTTATTTTCTGAATTTTAACTAAAATTTTATATATTTAAAATTATAAAACCCTATATATCCTATATATACACCCTATAATACTTATTTACTCATTATTATTATTACTTATAAGTTTATACAATATATTTTAACTTTAAAAATAGAAAAAGATTGTACTTATATATATATATATATATTTATTATATATCTTATATATTATTTATAATATCTATATTATCATTATTACTATATTTAAGTATATATTATTATTTTTAAAATCAGAAAGAAGTTAAAAACTTGCAAAATTTAAAACAATATAAAAAACTAAAATTTTTAAAATAAACAATAAATGTATAAAATGATTAAAAATACATGCAAATTAAATATAAGTAAAAACCCCTAAATAATAAAAAGTAGAAAAATTTGAAACTAATTATTATTTGTTTTTATTAATTAATAAGTATTATAACTATCCTTCATGCTCTCAATGGTTCGACCCCTACACTTGCTTGCCATACACATTTATTTGTAGGGTATAATAAATTTCACCCCACAACTTGTTTAATCTATATCCTGGGGTGACATTCTATTTAAGTGGATTGTTTGGGTATCAAGAGCCGAGAGAGTCGTCGATACAATTATTGTCGGATCCGACTTGTTGTTGAATCCATGATTAATTAACATTCTTTCCCCGTATTTTGTCTTAAAACCCTTAAAAATTACATGTAAATATCCAATAATTCCCATCTTTTAAGAAAACCATACTCATGAATAAAAATGCACTTTTATGCATCAAAACCAAGTAAATAAATAAAAGAATAAAAATAAAGAAAATAAAAAGAAGGCAGATTGTAAATATGTACAACATGACTTATAAAATAAATATCGCTGAAAGATATATTTATAACCTAATCCCCGAGACCAAGTCAGCATGGATTGGTCGATAAATAAATAAGTAGGGAGCAGATAAGGAAGAAAACAATACAAAAAGAATTAATTCTACATTTCACACACTCTTCATTATTTATCCAATAATTATCAAATCTTCATTAATTTTTAATTAATTCATATGAACACATTTTCACCAAAATCTTTTCCTAATTATTTTTAAAAATGTATAGAAAAATATAGAAATAAGTTAAAATAATATCTTGTATATTGCCAAGATTGTCAAAATCTCAACTTCTGAACATCATAACTTTCTCATACGAACTTCAATTTCACTCTACTCACCTTTAAAGTTTATAAAATAATATTATCTAATTAATGAATTTGATTTCACTAAAATCAGAGTCCGTTTGCAAAAATCGATTTTGGGACCTAACCACAATTGGGTTTCTGGCTATTTATTTTTATCTAGAACACATTATTTATTGTTTTAACGATTTATAATTTTTAATAATTTTCTTGATCTTATATTTTAACCCTAATTTATTTCAGAATTTTTAGAGCTTATTTATAATTTCATTAATTTAAAAACCCTAAATCATATATAAATTGAACTACATAAGTTATATCCGTATTTATTAATATCGTTAAATTAATTTATTAAAATCTACAAAAATTCATAGATACTCTATCTATTATTCTAATAATTAATAAAATATAAAAATGGTATTCTATTTATTAATTTATTAACTAAAAAACAATTACCTTTTTACCAAGTATTATTTTTACCTATTTATTAATATAATATTTATATTTCATAAATCATTTATTATCTATAAAAACTAATTATACCATAATTTAGATAAATTAATTATTTATACTTTTCATTTGTATACCTATTTAAAATAATGTTATTTACTATTTAATATAGAATTTATAATGAATTTCTTGATAATGTCAAACCAGGTGTTGACACGTGTCAACACGTAGTGCCTTCTTCTTCATGAATAAATGCTGTTCGTTATGTTCTAACAACCGATCTTCTCTAATTTCTACCCACGCCATTGTTCTTCCAAAATCCAATCTAAACCCTCTACTCTCCTCTCCTAACAACCACCATTCACGCCCACCGTTCATCTCCAACTAAACCCCTTCGACCGTCCTATAAAAACCCATCAATCTCGGCCATTAACAACTAACTCTCCAACTTCCAAGTTCCAGAAACCAACCTGGCCGTCAACCAAACTTCCTAGCCTTGCTCCACCCTGATCTGGAGGTGACAACTCCATCTGAAGCCCGAGCGTGTAAGAAGGTCGACCGGAGGAGAAGTTCCAAGGCCAACCTTAGCCTTGCATCGCCTCCACGGTCGCATGGAGCTCCGAAAAAGCTGTCCCGTCAAGTTATACACTCTGCGTTCCCAGGTAACATTCTCCATCTTTCTCCTTTTATTTTCTCGATTTGCGTATGTTAGTTAGTTTAAGTAAGCGCATCAAAAGACTCATCTAATCACCATATCAATCACATCCATCAGATTCACTTTGATTTCCATCAAAATCACTCTCAATCTCTCTTCCATTTTCACTGTTATACATTCCCTGGGAACACATCTTGAACTGCAAATCTATCATGATTCTTGGCCGATTTCATTCGAAATCGAGCATATAAATCTCTACTGCAGGTTCCTTCATTCATCTGGAGCAACAATCAAGCTTCTGGAGCTTCTCCTTAGATCAATCGGGCAACATCTCTAGCCACATGGATTTCAAGATCCGTAGCTTGACCTTCACGCACAAGAGCATCTTCTTCGACGACTATCAACCAACTCTACCGTCCTCGTCGCCAGCTCACCCACAAGCGGGCTTGAGGGGTGAAGGCATCACCCCTCTGGCCTTGCAGGAGGTCAGATCTTGCAACCATTCGCCAGAGATAATTTAGAGAAGAGCACGTTGCCGTCACCTGTGCAGAAAGGGGGAAGAACAACAAGAATGCCAGAAGACACATGTGTGCGCCATGTGTCCCGTGAAGAATGGTCCAAATTCGTCCGCACGATCTATTCCAAGCTGTTGAAAGCAAACCGGTGGAAAAATTACATCATACACCCAACAGCTTCTAGAAATTCAAGCTTGCTCCTATAGTTTTCCAAAATTACATTTAGATCCATGTATAGGGACCTAAATGTAATAACTTTTATTTTTCTTTCAAATCAGTCCCTGAATAATGACTTTATTGTAACAACTTCTTTTATTTTTCTTGCACTTCTACCCTAGTACTGTAGGGAAATTTTGGACCTTATTTTGACTTTGTTTTCATCGAATTTTCTAGGGTAGTTACACAACTGCCCTAGCGAGATTTCTTTATATTTTCACATCTTTTCGTTGCATATTTTTCTTGTTCTTGATTTTCTAAACTTGTATCTGATTTGATTTCTTTTCTTGCTTTTTCAAGAAGAAATTAAGATTACGAATTTTCTCTTTCTCTCAAAAGCCGCAATATAGGTATTCTGCCTCCTCGAGTTCAACCTAGGGAAACTTACCTTGATAAATAAATAGTTTAAGGATAAATAGGAGAGGCGACTCTTTATTTCATCTTGTTTCTACCACTCTCTTATTTTATCTAAATTTTGTTTGATCAATCGCATTCTGATTTTCGTGGTTCTTCTACACCGACACATTTTTTTATTTAATTGTGGTGCAGATTTTAGTTTATCAAAACAACACCCTTACTAGGGAGGTGCTAGCTTTATTACCGTTTTGACTTTATTTTGTGATTTGTTTTACAGTTTTTTTGTTTTCCTTCGATTTTATTTTCGATTTGTTTTGCATCTTTTTACGGTTTTACATCTTTTATGGTTTTCATTGATTTCCTTTGATTTTTTACGATTTTTGTGTTCTTTTATATTTACAATTTTTTGGTGTGTTTGTTTACTAACAAGCTTTGCAGGGCCTGCAAGATCAGCCTGCTTCTTCGAAAGTCGAATCAGTTGAAAGCACAGAGATCAACTTTTTCTCTACAAGTCAGTTGCAGAGGGCAGAGCGAGTTGGTAGATTTGTTTTTGTGTTTTGTAAAAAAGGGCATTTGCCCGTTTTTCTGTTTTCTTAGAAGGGGAGCCGTAAGGTCATCCCGACTTGTACCTTCCTCCCTCTTTTTATCAGGGTCTGTTTCACCGAGTGCCGTGCACTTGGGGGATCAGGGCACCCACCGCGACTTTTCTCGCATCGTTGATTTTCCGCAACTTTTTCGAAGATAGGTGCTTGCTTAGGTTTTTTCTATTTTTTCTCTCTGCTTGCGCCTATGTAGTTAGTTTTAGAACCTGCAACCTAGGTGCATGCTTATTTAGGAAAATAAAAAAATAAAAAAATTCGTTAGACATTCTTTAAAAAATCCAGAAAAAGAGATAACAGAAAAATTAAAATCGAGCCTGCTAATTTTATTTGACATAAAAATCAAACGAAAAGGATCAATTGTTTTTGGAGAGCAACCCCTAGCAGATAGATTGGAGGTACATTCTAGATCTATGAGTGAGAGACGATACATAAGGTAGATCCAGAGTCTGAATTTTTTCGGAATACTACTTAGTTCATACACTTAATCACCTAATCTTTAATGGGGACTCTCGGGTAGCCTGAAACGGTCTGAATTTCCTTAGCAGAGTGGGAGGTTTAGAGGACGCCGCAATAACATGATCCTCAAGTAACACGGGTAGCCGGAAACGGTCCGTACTTACTCCCATATTGGATGAGAATAGGAGATTGCTTGTAAGAGCTCGAGATGGTGTTCTGGGGGAGTTTCGGGCACGTATCATCTCATTTTAATCTGTAAAAAGACCAGTTTGCCAAATAACCCTAAAACTGAAAAGATAAATGACCGAACTCTTACGATCGTCACCAGGTTGTGTTGGTGAACTTGGGGTTGCATTGTACATTACCGCGTCTTATACACCTTCACACTCGTATTTCTTGACTTGACATCGTGCTCTCTTTAGATATCTTTTTGACATCGAAGATGATAACCTGACAGATTTTGCGCTCAGACTCCGTGAGCTTTCGACTATCCACCGTCCGTCGTACATCTTCACAAACTCGAGATGACCCTCTTCCTGAGTTGATCCCATCAAGTCATGAGGAAAGTCAGACCCAGACTCCCTCGCTTCCCATCCCTTCTATTGAGGCAAACCCTCATCTCAAATATTCATCTATTTCTCCTACACATTTCTCACTTAGTTCTTATGAGACCTTTTCCTTCCTAAAGGATTCAAAGACAATGGCTAGAGGGAAGAGACCAGTTGAAAACATACCTATTGAGGATCGACCGACTGGGGAGCGATAAATCGAGGACAGACTTGATCTACCCACAGACATTACTACGAGAATTCTTGATACACTACAATAGATGAATTTACAGATCAGAAACTAGTGTATAGTCTAAGATGAGCTGAGAGATGAGATCGCTGCACTGAGAGCAGGAGTCGAGAATCCACCACCACCTGTTGTGGTTCCCGTGGCATTACGAGATGAGTATGACTCAGGAGCTAGGACACTACACCATTGGATTCGGTTACCATCAAATCAAGGGTCATACGAGCTGAGACCGTACTTTATTTCTTTGCTTTCCAAGTTCTACGGAATGCTACAGTGGAGTCATTTACCTTTTTTACAACAATTCGAGATGATTTGCGATACATCTAGTTATTCGGGAGTTACACAAGAGGTTGTTTGCCTCAAGGCCTTCCCCTTCACCTTAGCATCACTCTACTGGCTGAGTCATTTAGGGAGGGAGATCTCTACATGGGACGATTTGAAGTCCACATTACTGCGTAAATATTTTCCTCTAGGACAGACAAACATGATGCGGAGTCAGATCTCCAATTATACGTAGTTACCACATGAATCTTTCCATGAGGCATGGGATCGATTCAAGGATCTTACTGAGAGATGCCCTCATCATGAGATACCATTAAAGGTGCTTATACAGAATTATTTCATAGGACTCCAGTCAGATGTACAGGGCCTAGTGAGCGCTGTATGTGGCGACAGTTATTTGAATAGGGATGCCGAGTTTGTCTGGTCCATCTTTGAGGGGATGGCAGAGAAGTCACGAGTTGTTAGCTCTACTTGGGCATTCCAGAAGGCCCCATAGCCCCCACACCAATGAGAGCATCAAAAGGTGGCGAATGTTTCAAATTCTGAATCACAGACCAACATGTGATTTATTAGTGAGAAACTGACGTTGACGTGATTCAGAAGCAAGTTCAGGATATGCAACTGCTACGAGAGTTGGAGAAACTCTCATCACTTCCCCAACAGTTGACTGATCTGACGAAGAAGGTGATGGATTTACAACTTCAGTTCCAGCAATCCTGTCCTTCTTCGACTTCTTACCCTGTTCGGAGATCTTTACTCGCTCCTCCCACCCGTCAGATTAACTTTGTACTGAGCGAGCCGATTCAGCCTATTGAGAATCCACAGACTAATGATGCGGGACAGGCAACTTGGGTTTGGAAATCAAATAATAAAAGGGATGTTGTGCCCCGAATCACAAGGTCGAGTCAACAAGAAAGAGAAAGAAACACTCAAACAGATTAAAAAACAATCAAAGCATGCAAAAATGTTAGCGGTCTTCGCTATTTATTTTTACATGTTATAGCAACAAGAGTCAAACACAAGGATCACGATAAACCTACGAAGTAGTCAAAATTCAAGAAAGGGAAAAACTATTTTTGGTGATTTTAATTTTGCAAAATTTTAATTAGGGATAAAATAAGCAAATAAGGAAATAAAGCCAACAAAAAGTTTTTTTAATTTTTATTTAAGACTAAAAATGCTCAGAAAATTCAAGTAAACACATTTTTGGATTTTTAATATTTTAAAATATTTTTGGTAATTTTCTGTGAGTTTTCTGATGTTTTTGTTATTTTATAAAAAATCAAACAAAGGCCAAAAATGCAAATAGTGCACAACCATGACAATATTGCAAGTTAAAAATAATTAAAATGCCCTAAAGTCCAAAGTTATAAATTTTATGAGAAAAAAATATATAAAAATCTACAAATAGGAACTGAAATGATAATTTTTTGATTTTTCTAGAATTTTATATGATTTTTAGAAGTTTTAGGTCTTTTGCAAATTTTAGGGTTTTTATAAGAGCTTTTCAAACAAAAATGCGATTGAAGACAAAGCATACAAAATAAACAC
This sequence comes from Ottelia alismoides, assembly GCA_037367405.1. NCBI lineage: Eukaryota > Viridiplantae > Streptophyta > Magnoliopsida > Alismatales > Hydrocharitaceae > Ottelia > Ottelia alismoides. The sequence continues at coordinate 151,889 of JAZKJV010008885.1, forward strand.
ACAAGATTTTTTGTAGAATTTTTAAGTGATTTTTCAAATTTTTATGTATTTTCTAAAATAGTCAGGACAATTTTTAGGGGTTTTTGATTTTTAGAAGATAGTAAACGAAACTAAATTAATCCACAAAAATCACAACAAATATTACGTGTCAGCATGAGCAAATAATAATTTTTAGAGAACTTTTAGAGTTAATTTAGTATTTATTAAATAAAATATAGGATGTGCAACTCACATGGACCTACTTGTAATTACAATTAAGCTCCTAGCTAAACAATAACACACCTGAAAAATCTAGGGCCAAAGACACAAAATGTCTAGAGTAAATACACAAGTGCTTAATAAACCATGAATAGGGGCATAAATGCAAGTCTCAGAATCTTTCCATTCAAATCATAACAAATATAAAGCACATGGCACGAAAGGCAAATAACCCAGAAAAGCACGTGGGACGACGCGTGAGTTCACACAAACCGGACTAAAATGCAAATAACAAAATATCAAGGGTCTAACTGTAAACTATCCAAAGTATTTTAAACTACGATAAATATTTACATGACTCAACAGTAAATGCAAAACAAGGAAGGGTCTAAGAACAAATTACCCTTTATTAAGCATGATCCAACGACTGATGGCGCTCCACTTATGGATGAACGGTCAGGATGGGGGGTACCCCTTTGGCGATGAACGACTGCTGCTTGATCCTCAGATGGATCCAACAGTCAAGAGCTCCCTGATGGTGGATGGTGACGATTAGACTTGGAGGAGACCTCAATCGGACGATGGAGGCATTGTCTGGACGAACTGGGATGAACTCACCTCCAGCAAGTTTCAATCGACGATGAAGGGTTGGTCCAGTGTCGCCAGGAACCGCTGGTGTGAGGGAAACGTCTTCGGCGATGGTCCTCAGCTACTGGTTAGCTCAGAAAGTGCCAGGACCAAGAAGAAGGTCCTGGAAAGGCATGGCCGTCCTGTAGCTACCTAGGCATGTCATTGACCTCCAGCTGAGGCCTAGTGGTGCTTCAACCCTGCAGAAGAAGGTGTATGCTCGGAGAAGTTGCTCCGGTGAGGGTTAGAGCACTACTAATATTAGGATCAGAGGGGGAAGGTGGACGGGACCGGTCACACACGGGATGAGGGAGTCAACATGTAGCTTGACTCCAATCCGGTGATTGGAGTCAAGAGAGGGGTTGCGGAGCGTACAGAGAAGCGAAGGGAGGTTTAAGCGAGGCGTGTGAAGGTCGGAGTGCGGCAAACAAGGTCGATGCGCTCGTCGGAGTGAATCAATGCTTCTTGGGTAAATGAAGGAATCAAACATGAAATGGAAAGGAGTAGAAGGTACCTACGGTGAAGGAGGTCACCTGGGGGTGTAGACAAAGGTCTACGGGGATAATGGCCTCGCTGGCTAGTGCTGCCAGAGGCTAGGCTCCTCATCACGGAGCTGAAAATATCTCGCCGGACCTGGGGGCTTCCATGCTCCAAAAGATGCCCTCGCCCTCATCCTCTCGTGCTGTCACTCCGGGAAAGAGAAAACAGGTGCACACGAGGTGGTGGAGCATTCGGAAGTGGTGAAAAAGGGGAGAGGAGGTATAGGCTAAGGCTTCCAAGTACGAGAAGATGGGGCGCAACCCACGACTGAGGCACGAATCGAGTGGGAAAGTATCGGGCGAAGATTAGGGATCGTGCCACTTAATTAGGGATTGAAATAGGAAGGAATGGGTCCAAGATCTGGTCAGGATAATTGGGTGAAAGTTGGCGAAAACCTGATTTAGGCGAGGAAGGGTTGGCAGGGACTAGTTGACCAGAGTTAACATGTCTGAGTTGGACCATTCCGGGACGAGCTAGGACACAACCAAAATAGGCTACAGGACAAAACTTTTTAGAAAAATAAAGATAAAAAAATAAAAAATAGTAAATGAATTTAAATTAAAAAGTGTATAAAATGGAAAATGTTTATTATTTTTCAAAGTATTTTCTCGTGATTTTAATTTTTATGAAAAATAAGTTAATGTATATACAATATATAGTATTATATACATGTATAATATACCTATGTATTATGAACAAGTATTTTTACTATTTTATTTTAACACAAATACCCCTATTTTATTTTTTAATTTTTTACAACATATTTTTTAGGAATACAAAACAATTTTTATTTTATTTTTTAAATTATTTAATTATACATAATAGATATGAGATTTAACACATGTACATGTATTTTGTACAATGAGTGGAGATTTTATTTTTATTTTTATTTAATCTTTCTGATTTTATTTTATTTTGTATTATTTTAGGAGTATATACAAGGGAGTAAAAATAAGAATTAAATATTATTTGTCAAAAATCATTATGTACAAATATAGGTAAAATGTACAACACTAAGTGAACCCTATCTCTCTCTACTTGTTTTATTTTGCGATCAAGTCAATGCTTGACCTTCTCTTGGGGTTTGGATCACTCTGTATTTATTCTAAATACCTCCTTCCTTTTTCTTCTCCTTTATTCTTTTATTTTTGCACAAAAGCATGCTAATTATGCAATATTAACAAATGCATGCAAAATGCTAAGTTATTGTATTTACATGTATTTACATGCCACTTTGCTAAAATAAATAGCTAAAATAAAAGAATAAAGAGTGAGAATCAAGGATTTGTCACCCCCTTTACTTTACCTTTGCTAGTCCCTTAGCGAACACTTATTTGAAAAGAAGTGAAAAGAAAAAGTAAAGAAAAAGGAAGAGAATCAAGGTTGATTATTAAACTTATCTTCATTAAATTGAAGTATGGAGCTCGATCAGACCTTTGGATTATTAGTTTGTTGGAACCTTATTGGGAAATAGGTTTAAAACTCAACAGCCTCTAAGTTCCACTATTCTATGGTCAAGAATCCTCAATAATCCAGATCAGAACAAGTCTACATAGACAAACTCTAATGACTATGCATCTTTCCTTGTACTGTGTAAGTGATGTGTAGCTCCCCACCTCAGAAATGACAAAGAAACAACCTCTCTCAACAAGGTAACTCTAATTCCTCAGTCTAGCAGCTCTTTCCTCTAGAAGCGGGGTATTCCCTTCTAAGTTCAAGTGCAACTTGCTCAATAAGAGGGGGAAAGAAGAGAATGGATCGTGGCAAGTGTAGCCACGTATCCCTAGGAGCTCAACTAGTGTAGCTAAGTCTCCCGCTGCAAGCTTCATGAGATGAGAAAATGGAATACATAAGCTTTGCTTTAGTTGACTATATACACTCCGGCAGGCATTTTATTTTCAATCAGGCCTGTCCACTTTTTTGGAGTTTTTCTCGATTTTGCGTTTTTTTCTTTTTTCTTTTTCTTTTTTTTGTGAATATGTACATCATATCTACATGGTGCAGCATATACATAAGGAGTTTTTCCTCTTGAGCCAGTAGACTATCCCTCTTTTGAAGCATTATTGCAACCCACAACTCCTGTCTTTAGACTTCAATGTTACTAGACCAAGTTGAGATGCACATCCCTCCCTAAAGGAAGACGAGAGGTTCCACCCAGAAGTACTACCCTCGTATGCTACTCCAAGCCAAAGAATTCTGCCTGCTCACCACCTCATCCGTGGGGAGCTATGTGTAAGGTGCTGGTCCAAGTAAAGCCATTGTCTGTGAGAGTCATGCATGCATTGTTAAGTGTTCTACTTAGGCTCATCAAGATGACATGTGAACATAGCCTAGTGGACTCAAAGAATTAAGTCACTAATGGGACCTGAAAAGTCTTAACCCCAAGTCCTATAAGGTTCCTCTGAAAGTGAGGTGGATTAAGGTATTAACCAAGCTCCATTTTCCAATTTAATTCCAGACTAGTTTAAATGTCAACTATGATTCCTAAGAATATACAAAAATATGTACAAACTCTTTTTGATGCAATTTTTCAAAATATGCAAAGTTTTTGAAAAATGTTTGAATGTAAGGAGGAAGAAGTTTTGTAAACTTTTATTTTCAAACATTTTTCAAAAATTTTGTAGTATATACATAATTTTGATAAAAAAATTTACACAAGTTTTACACACAAACATTTTCACAAACATCTGTACAAAAATAGTTTTTTACAAATAGCTATTTACAAACATGTATGTGCAAGAAAGAATTTTATATGTAGGAAAAATTTTAAAATTTTATGATTTTTAGCTTGTGGTTTTTAGCCATTTGATTTATTAACACACTCACACAAAGTATGAGTTATGGCTAAAGTATATGTACAATATATACGACACCCCCTATACTTATCTTAAACGATGTCCTTAGAGTGATCAAAGAGCAATGAAGAAGACATAACTCGTGTTGAGTATTGGGAAGTGAAAAGAAAGGCTATACTACAATGACGAATAAAAGAATATAATGAATAGAGGTCGGTGATCCCCCTATACTTAGGATCAAGTAATCCTAAGTATAGAAGTTTGTACACAAGGGGAAAACTAGGAATAGAATGTACAGGGTTTGCCTCCCTATACTTAAGGTAAAATATCCCTAAGTATAGGCAGCAAAATAGATCTAAAAAGAAACAAGCAGATTATCACAAGTTTGACACCCCCCTATAGTTAGGGTAAAGTGCACCCTAAGTATAACATAATCAGAAGATGAAGATGGGGCGTTAGACCAAAGAATGAATGATATGGACATCTAGATCTATACAGCTGTGGGGAAGAAGTGATAATCAGACATGAGATGCAAATGATGCGAGTCAAAGACCACATCTCATGCAAAATGAATAGGGGCAGCATCAACGATCAACGGATCACGATCTATATATGGCTTCAAGCGCTGACCGTTAACTCGCAAGGTGGAATCCGACGATATCTCAGATATGTAAATGCTGCCATTATCGTGCACCTTTTGGACCAAGTATGGTCCCTTCCACTTGCTCTACAACTTCCCTGGAAATAGTCTCAACCTGGCATCGAATAGCCATACTCGTTGGTTCATCTCAAACTGCTTATGGCTAACATGAGAATCATGTCATATCTTCACTCGCTCATTATACTGTAGGCTACTCGAAAAGGTTGTATCTCTAAGCTCCTCCAGGGCTGCCAACTCAGCCTTCCTCTGATCTCCTATACTCTTTGAATCCAATAATATCTCAGTGACTGCCCATAATGACTTGTGATTTATCTCCATAGGTAAATGGCATGGCTTGCCATAAACGAGACGAAAGGGAGACGCACGCAAAGGTGTCTTGAAGGAAGTCCGATATGCCCACAAAATCGAGTCCAAAAGATGTGACCAATCCTTTTGATCTGGGCGGACTACCTTATGCAATATCATCTTGATCTCCCTATTCGATACTTTAGCAAGACCATTGGTCTGAAGATGATAAGGAGTGGCTATTTGATGGTCTATGCTGAACTCGCTAGCAAGGGCCTATACCTTGTCATTGATAAAGTGAGACCTCCCGTCAGATATCAAAACTCTAGGCACCTCGAACTGTAAAATGATATTTTCCTCACAAATCGGTAAATAGTCTTAGCATCTGCGGTTCGGGTGGGAATGGCATCAACCAATGACTCACATAATCCACAACCAACAAAATGTACTCAAATCCCTGACTCTTAGGGAATGGACCTATGAAATCAATGTCTCATGCATCAAAAACCTCATAGAGGTAAATGGACTGCATAAACATCATATCACATTGTCGACAAGTGCCCATCCTCTGACAGTCATTACACCTCTTCATGAATTCATCAGAATCCTTAAAGAGGGTAGGCCACCATAGGCCAGATTATAGCACTTTCGGTACTATCCTCCTCCCAGAATGATGTCCTCCTGCCTCAAGCTTGTGGAAGTATGCGAGGATGCCATGGTGCTCCTCCTGAGGAATGCACCGATGCCAGACACTATCCCCTCCTTCGTGATAAAGGACGGGATCCTCCTAATGGTACGACTTGGCCTTCACAAGGAAAGTCTCAAGTCGCTGCTTGGGCCAACCTTGTGGAACTTTCTTGGCGATAAGATAGTTCACAATGTCAGCGTACGATGGAAGCGAGGCGATAGCAAGGATCACCTCATCTGGGAAGGTCTCTGTAATAGGTGATGTATTATCTGAATCCTCAAAATTTTCCAATCGGGAGAGATGATCCGCCACCATATTCTTAACTCCAGGCTTATCCTTAATCTCAATATCAAACTCCTAGAGTAGAAGGATCCATCTAGTCAATCTCTCTTTGGCATCCTTCTTTGCCATGAGGTACCTGATGGCGGTATGATCTTTGTAAATAGTTACTATGGATCCAAGAATATAAGATCTGAACTTATCCAAGGCAAAGACTACGGCTAGCATCTCCTTCTCTGTGATAGTGTAGTTCTGTTGGGTGGCATCCAAAGTACGGCTAGCGTAGTGAATGGCAAAAGGTAATCCATCCCTCCTCTATCCTAGCACAACCCCTATGGCAAAATCAGAAGCATCCGTCATGATCTTGAATGGAAGAGACCAATCGGCCGGCTGAAGGACAGGAGCCTCGACAACTAATCCCTTGAGAGTATCGAAGGACGCAAGACACTTATCATCTACAATGAACTCGGTGTCTTTCATCAGCAGATCAGTAAGCGGTCAGGTAATCCTGCTGAAATCCTGAATGAATCGTCAGTGGAAACCAGCATACCCCAGAAAAGACTGCAATTGCTGCAAATTGGATGGTGGATTGAGTTTCCTAATGATACCCACCTTGGCCGGATCGATCTCCATGCCCTTGTTGGAGATGATATGACCAAGCACCATCCCCTGAGTCACCATGAAGTGATTCCTCTCATGATAAAACAATATGGACCTCAATACATCGGTGAAGTACGCAGTCTAGGCAATCAAGACAAGCATCGAACCCGTTGCCGTAGACCGAGAAGTCATCCATGAAGACCTCTAATCAATCACCCACCATGTCCGAAAAGATGGACAACATGCACCGTTGGAATGCCGCCGGGGCATTACATAGACCAAAGGGCATCGGTCTGAAAGCATAAGTCCCAAACGGACAGTTGAATGTCATTTTGTCCTGGTCTTCGGGAGCTATGGCCACCTGGTTATAGCCAGAGCACCCCTCAAGAACGCAGTAGTGACTCTTCCCAGCTAGCCTCTCAATAATCTGATCAATAAAAGGTAGCGGGAAATGATCCTTCTTGGCAGCCTCATTCAATCGTCTGTAGTCCACACAGAACCTCCAAGAAGTAGGTACTCGAGCAACGATCTCCTTTCCAGACTTACTCACAACTTTAGTGATGCCTGTCTTCTTGGAAACCACATGCAATGGACTAACCCACTTGGAATTGGAGATGCGGTAGATAAAATCAATGCTACACCATTTTGATATCTCTTTCATGACCGCATCTTGAAGATTCGGGTTCAGCCATCGCTGGAACTCACGCGAGGGCTTAACGTCCTCTTCGAGATAAATATGGTGGGAGCACAGGGTCAGACTTATCCCCTAGAGATCATCTACACTTCATCCAATCACCTTGCAGTTCCTTTTAAGAAACTCCATCAACCGAGATTCTTGCTCTTCAATCAAATCTGCTGAGATAGTGACTAGGTACATCTCATGCTCCCCTGCAAGGAATCTATACTTTCGTGACTGTGGCAAGGGCTTCAACTCTAGGAAACGGGGAGCTGGCAAATCTAGCTTCTGGAATGTCTATGTGAAAGCAACCAAATTTGCATGGGAGAACTCTCGTTGATCATGTAAAACTGGCGAAGACGACCCTGCTGGTGTAAATTACCCTTTTATTAAGCGCGATCCAATGACCGATGGTGCTCCTCTTATGGATGAACAGTCAGGATAGGGGGGTAACCCTTCAGCGATGAATGGGTGCTGGTTGATCCTCAGATGGATCCAACAGTCAAGAGCTCCTCGATGGTGGACATTGATGACTAGTCCTGGAGGAGATCTCAATCGAACTGTGGAGGCGACGTCTGGACGAACTGGGATGAACTCACCTCCAACGGGTTTCAATCGATGAAGAAGGGCTGGTCTAGCATCTCCAGGAGCTGCTGGTATGGGGGAAATGTCGTCGGCGATGGTCCGTAGCTGCTGGTTATCTCAGAAAGTGCCAAGACCAAGGAGAAGGTCCTGGCGAGGCATGGCCATCCTGGAGCTACTTTGGGCGTGTCATGACCTCCAGCTGAGGCCTAGTGGTGCTTCAACCCTGTAGAAAAAGTGTATATTAGAAGAAGTTGCTCCGGCAAGGGTTGGAGCGCTACTAATATCGGGAACAGAGGGGGAAGGTGGACATGCCAGGTCGTGCGCGGGATGAGGGAGTCAACCTGTAGCCTAACTCCAATCCAACGATTGGAGTCAAGAGAGGGGTTGCGGGGCGTACGGAGAAGCGAAGGGAGATCGGAGCAAGGCATGTGAAGGTCAAAGTGCGACAAACCCGGTCGATGTGCTCGTCGGAGTGAATCGATGCTTCTTGGGTAAATGAAGGAATCAAACATGAAATGGAAAGGAGCAGAAGGTACCTACGGTAAAGGAGGTCGCCTAGGGGCGCATACAAAGGTCCATGGGGATAATGGCCTTGCTGGTCGATGCTGCCAGAGGCTAGGCTCCTCATGGTGGAGCTGGGAATATCTCACCGGACCCGGGGGCTTCCACGCTCTAAAAGATGCCCTCGCCCTCGTCCTCTCGTGATGTCACTCTGGGAAAGAGAAAACAGATGCACAAGAGGTGGTGGAGCAGTCGGAGGTGGCTAAAAAGGGGAGAGGGGGTACATGTTATATAGGCTTCCAGGTCCAAGAAGATGGGGGGCGTAACCCGCAAACCGAGGCATGAATCGAGTGGGATTGTATAGGGCGAAGTTTAAGGATCCGCACCCCTTAACCGGGGCTTGAAATCGTAAGGAATGGGTCCAAGATCAGGTCAGCATAATCGGGTGAAAGTTGGCGAAACCCCGATTTAGGCGAGGAAGGGCTGGCGGGGACCAGTTGACCAGAGTCTTGGACCAATCCTAGACGAGCTAGGAAACAACCAAAATAGGCTACAGGACAAAACTTGTTAGAAAAATAAAGATAAATAAATAAAAAATAATAAATGAATTTAAATTAAAAAGTGTATAAAATGAAAAATGTTTATTATTTTTCAAAGTATTTTTCTGTTATTTTTAATTTTTTTTTATGAAAAATAGATTAATGTATATACAATATATAGTATTATATACATGTATAATATACCTATGCATTATGTACACGTATTTTTACTATTTTATTTTTACACAAATACCCTATTTTATATTTTATTTCTTTACAACGTATTTTTTAGAAATACAAAACAATTTTTATTTTATTTTTATAAATTATTTAATTATACATAATGAATATGGTATTTAATACATGTACATGTATTTTGTACAATGAGTGGAGATTTTATTTTTATTTTTATTTAATCTTTCTGATTTTTATTTTCTTTTGTATTTTTTAGGAGTATATACAAGGGAGTGAAAATAAGAATTAAATTTTATTTCATCAAAAATCATTATGTACAAATATAAGTAAAATGTACAATACTAAGTGAACCCTATCTCTCTCTACTTGTTTTATTTTACGATCAAGTCAATGCTCGACCTTCTCTTGGGGTTTGGGTCACTCTGTATTTATTCTAAATACCTCCTTCCATTTTCTATTCTTTTATTCTTTTATTTTTGCACAAAAACATGATAATTATGCAATATTAACAAATGCATGCAGAATGCTAAGTTATTATATTAACAAGTATTTACATGCTGCTTTGCTAAGATAAATAGCTAAAATAAAAAATAAAGAGTGAGAATCAAGGATTCATCACAGACTGATTGGTATGAGGATCCTTCCAATGTCGATTCAAGCCAGATCACCAGTCCTGGAGATGCTGATGTTGATTCCCAAGCCACTCTCGAATTTAAACGGATATGGTATGCTACGATTCAATTCTTCATCACACTTTACCCCTCAGAGCATACACCACCACCACTAGCAGCAGCAATACAATCATCCGCAACATGGATGTCCACACTTTCAGCACCGCCAGAATTTTACGCCGCAACAGTCTCACCAACATACATATCAGAGACCACATTTTTTTCACCACCCTACTTCACATTCACAGTCACATCATTACCAGAATCAACAACAGTCTTCGTACACACCACAGAGATCTCCTCAGCCGTACGCTCCGCAGCAGCACACTCCTAGGTAGGAGAGAATAGATATCCAGGGTCACCACACTGAGTCTGAGATATCTTCACAGGACATGGCACTGAATCAAATCATGGACAAGCTGAGCACGCTTCAGACTGCACACAAGACTGAGATGGAGCGGGTTAATCATCGTATGGATGAGTTAATTGCGCCCAAGACCACTCTCCCAGCCCAGCCTTAGATGAACCCGAACAACAAGAGGAGTCACCCAGATCAGGTAGACACCACGATATGTACGATCTCTTTTCTTGAATTCTTATCTAACTTCATTCGTCTCAAGAGAGGTATATCACCACGAGCACCTGGTCAAGAGGAGGAGAGGGCACATGATGAGGAGAGAGAGACAATCCATGATACACATATTGATACTGAGGAGGAGGACCGCAATGATGATGATGATCAACATGATGTCCAACCCGACGACCAGAGAGAAGGGAACGATGCTGAGACAGTTGACATGGACACATGTGAATCAGATGATGATATCACGCAGGACCATATAGACACTCCCAAAGCTGATGTTTCTTTTCCTATTTTAGAGAGTTTTGTAGAGACTTTTGAAACTCTCGATGTACATGCTGATCCTGATTTGAATAAAAAGAATTTTGTTGATCCTGAATTGTTCCTTTTCCCTATGCTTTGTATGGAAAAGGAAAGAAAAAAATCAAAAAATAATATTGTTACTCTGGAGACTGGGCGATTATTAAAAGATAACATTTTTCTGAAGATTCCACTCCATGATGCCTTGGATCACTTCCCGACGCTCAAGCAACATATGAAGAATAGATGTACCACGTGTAGGAAGAAGAAATCACGTACAGAGAAGCATGTTTTGACCAAGGCCACATCCCTGCGCTATTCAGAACAGATTACCTAAGATGAAGAAAGATTCAGGAGCACATTATGTCAGATGCGAGATTTCACAAGCCGTATTCGGTCGTACTCTATTAGATAATGATTCCTCCATCAATATATTACCTTCATGTTTACTCGACAAGCTCGAGTTAGGCCCTCTTTACAAATCCCACTCGATCCTTCAGTTTGCTGATAGATCTGTAAAGAGACCTAGGGGCATATTGAGGAATGTTATCGTGACCGTGCAGGGCCTGCAATTCCTAGTGGACTTTACTGTCCTAGACATGGATTGCCCTACACAGTTACATCTTACCCCAATCATTCTTGGGAGGCCTTTTTTGGAGACTACAAAGGCTCTCTTTGATTATGATACAGGGAATGTATCTTTTCACGCCGAGGGCGAGAAGGTACATATAGAGATGGTGAGAGAATCACACACATCCAGTGCCGCATCTACAACCGGTTTAGATGTCTTGAGTTTTTTTAGCCATCTGTGATTACATGGATGAGTTTCGTCTTGATGACCTTGGGAGGTATCAAGTAGAGACCCAGAATATCCTAGCAGAGGATGGGTCTGAGACTACAGTTGGCAGTTCCTCTGAGGGTACACTTTTTTTCAGCAAGGATGGTGATGATTACATGGAGCAGAGAACTAATGATTTTATTGTAGACATTTCAGATTTAGAGAGTTTACACAATCCCTCCACCTCAGATGATTTAGAGATCGAGTTCCATTTGGCAGAGTTATTTTCCTCTAGTCATCCTAAGGATGAGCACAGTAGCAAGTCAGATGATGTTTTAGACATCTTTTGTAGCCCGACTCTAGAACATAACCATATTCCAGACACATCTACCATCAACAAAATCCCATTACACGTATAGAGGATGTTACAACAAAGCCAGAATCTACCTTACCAGAACTAAAGACCTTGCCACTGAATATGATGTATGCTTTCCTTGCAGGTCCACATCAAAGTTTCCGGTCATTATTAGCTCATATTTGATCGAAGAGATCTCGTCTGATGGAGATTGTTGAAAGAAATCGCAAGGGTATTGGGTGGACTATATCCGACCTCCGTAGGATAAATCCTGCTTTGTGTTCTCACCATATCTATCTTGATCATGACATCATACCTTCTAGAGAGTTTCAACATCGTCTGAATTCCGTTCTACGAGATGTTGTCAAGAAAGAGATTACAAAATGGTGCGACGTAGGGTTCATTTATCCCATCTCCTACTCTGAATGGGTTAGTCCATTACATGTTATCCCGAAGAAGTCGGGAATTCAGATGGTTATAGTGGAGAGGAGATTCTAAAGAGAGTAACCATGTCGTGGCGGGTGTGCATTGATTACATGAAATTGAACACCGCGACGAAGAAGGACCACTTTCCATTGCCTTTTATAGACCAAGTTATAGAAAGGTTGGCAGGGAAGGAGTACTTCTGTTTCCTTGACGGTTACTCCATACAATCATGTTACAATTAATCCTGAAGATCAAGAGAAGACCACTTTCACATTTCCATTCAACACGTATTCTTTTAGACAGACGCACTTTGGATTGTGCAATGCCCCCACTACATTCCATAGGTGCATGCTTGCCATCTTTGCAGACATGGTTGGTGATTTTCTTGAGGTCTTTATGGATGATTTTTCAGTCTATGGTGAGTCCTTTGACGATTGTTTAGCGCCCCTAGACCAGGTTATTTAGAAATGTTGTGAGGTATATCTCATTTTATCTTGGGAAAAGAGCCATTTTATGGTTACAAATGGGATCGTGTTGGGGCATGTCATCTCCAAGCGAGGCATGGAGGTTGACCTTGCCAAGGTGGATGCCATCAAGCATCTCGAACCGCCATCCAACATCAAGCAGTTACAATCTTTTCTTGGGCATGTTAGCTTTTACAGATGGTTCATCCAGGATTTCTCTAAGATTGCCCGACCGTTAACTGAACTATTAGGCAAAGACATCGAGTTCTTGTTAAATGAAAAATGTCTTAGTGCCTTCCTCATGCTGAAAGAGATGATTATCAGTGCTCCTATCGTACAACCACCTGATTGGTCTCTTCCCTCTGAGATCATGACGGATGCTTCAGATTTTGCGGTTGGGGCTGTATTAGGACAAAGGAGGAACATACTTCCAGTTTCTATCCACTATGCCAACCGTACTTTAGTTGATGCTCAGTGCACTTAAACCTAGAGTAAAGAATGCGGTGGCTGATCACATCTCCTGATTACTGATAGAGCAATCTTCAGATGAGTACACGCTGGAGATTGCAGAGGGATTTCCACACGAGAGTATCTTTGCAATCATAGAAGTTCCATGGTATGCAGATATAGTTAACTTTATGGTAACACAGAAGAGTCCACAGGGTTGGCTGAAGGATCTAGTCGATTGGCTAGATTCTGAATCACGATACTACCATTGGGACGATCCGATTCTCTTTTGTGAGGGACCGGATTGTGTTTACATGCGATGTATTCCTCAAGAGGAATACAATAGGTGTCATCACTCTGTGCCATTCCTTAGAGGCAGGAGGACATCATTCGGGGAAGAGGATAATACAGAAGGTACTTCAGAGCATATTTTGGTGGCCAACTCTTACTAGAGATGCTTGCACATTCATGAAGAGTTGCCCAGATTGTCAGAGATTGGTAGGGACAGTCAGTGCTAGAGATGCAATAACTATGTGACCTGTTATTATTTGCGCGGTCTTTGACGCATGGGGCGTTGATTTTATTGGACCGTTTCCCTTCTGCAATGGATTTGAGTACATTCTTCTCACTATAGATTATGTTAGTAGATGGTAGAGGCTATACCCGCACGAGCCGCTGACAACAGAACAATGTGCGGGTTCCTAAGGGAACACATTATTTCATGGTTCAGTTTTCAACGTATTCTCATTTTAGATGGGGGTAGCTATTTCATTAATAAGGAGGTGAAAAAACTAGTGAAGAATTATGGCATTGATCACATAGTAACTTCTCCTTACCACCCACAGACGAACGACATGGTTGAAGTTTCAAATAGGGAGGTGAAATCCATTCTTCAGAAATTAGTACGACCGGATAGGAAAAACTGGCCACAGCTTCTAGATCATGTTCTTTGGGCATATCGTACTGCATATAAGACTCCCTTAGGTACTTCACCCTTCAGATAAGTTTATGAGAAGCCTTGCCATTTGCCCGTATAGATCATACACACATCTAAATGGGTTATTAGAGAAATTTCACTTGATATGCAGAAAGCAGGAGCCAAGAGGAAGATCGATCTAAATGAGCTAGTGGAGATTCAAAATCAGGCATACAAGAACACCCTCATTTATAAGGACAAAGTGAAGAGATGGCATGATAGACATATCCGACATAAGATCTTTGTCCCTGGGCAGAAAGTATGGTTGTTCAATGCACGATTGAGAATTTTTTTTGGCAAATTGAAGAGCAAGTGGGAAGGACTGTACATAGTCAGAACGGTGTACGACAATGGTAGTATTGCTATATCAGATGTGTCACCTGGTGCAGAGCTGTCCGTAGTGAATGGGCAGATGCTGAAGCACTTCGTGGAGACTACTGATCATCTAGCCCGTGTTGAGGTGATCTACTTTGTACATGATGCATGACTACTCTTCCACTTCATTTCATCCTGTACAGAGACCTGTGAACCTTTCGATTTTCTGGAGTACATCACCTGTATATTCTTCACAGACCATAATCATCCCCATTTTTTGTTCATCTTATATTCTCAGGATACCGGATCCTACGTATAGGGGGGACCGATTGCTCGCTGTTTTTCACATTTCGATTTTATCTTTTTACTTTTCTCTTGTATATCCTTTCTTTTACACTAATCACTGGTCTCTAACTTTTGACCACATTCTTTTCTATACTTAGGATGCCTTATCCTTAGTATAGGTGGGACCGAATGATTTTGTTGATTTCGTTTTTTCTTCTTTCTTTTGTTCATTCGTGTTATATTCTTTTTCCTCAGTCACCTCATTTTTGTTTTCCACTATACTTACTATGACCAGATCGTAAATATAAGGGGTCGACTGACTTCTATTCTTTTATTCTTTTTCATCTACTTTTACTTAACACGAGTTATGTCCTCCTTTTTCTCTTTTGACACTATGAGAACATAACACGAGCTAAGTATAGGAGGTGCGTATATATTGTATATATACTTGCATACATAACTCCTACTTTTATGTATTTTATATATCTATAAAATCCCTAAGAAGTGGGTGAGGGTTAAGTTAAAATCCACCTAATTAATTATTTATTATTATAAAATCCTGGTAAATAAGTAAAATATGCCTAAAATCCTTATTTAAAACTCTTAATTAAAATATGTATTTAGAATATGTATTTAAAATTTGTATATACTTATTTAAAATCCTATTTATTAGAATATGTGTAGAATTCATTTAATCCTTATAAAATTCTTTGTATAGAAAATTTGTAAAATACAATAGTTATTTAATCAAATAAAATATGAGCAATTTATCTTGTAGAACTCTTGTACATAAACTTATTTATAAAAATTGGAAAAAAATCCATTAAAAATATACAGTCCTAACATTCATAAAAATACAAAATCCTTAAAATTCATAAAAATGAGTAAAATTCAGAAAATATACTTCACAAAAACATGGTTGCATTTGCATTAGCATTTTTCAAAATAAGTTTGACTTCTAGAAATAAAGATTGGGAATAGTCTAAAGGATGGAGCTTGATTATGGCCTTTGACTTTCATCCTCTTTCAAAAAAAATAAAAACTTTCATTGTAAGGAGCCTAGTTAGGAACTGGAATTTGGACTCTTCAGGTCTTTGACTTAGATTTTTGGGTTCCACGAGACCATGTTTGGGAAGTCAACTTAAATATTCCTAAGTAGAACGCTTGATGTCATCTATTAAACTCTTCTTCAGTGAACCAATTTTGGACACATGCACTTTGCACTTAGCTCGACTTGCATGGGGTTGCAAAGTGCAGTCCATTTTAGTGGTGCATTCTCATCCTTGTCTAGTAGCGCTGACGTTTAAGGATGGGAGAGATTTGGATTGAAATAATGCTTCGATGAGGGAAGGATCTGCTGGTACAATTTTTCCAAGACATCAAAAAATGGACAGAATGAAAAGATACTATATTCTTCGAGGCAAAAATATTGATGCAGTGCAAGCAACATTACAAAGCCAATTCAGAAGAAGCCACCAAATACAAATATGACCACGATGGTCCAATCCTCGACCAAAAAACTTGCACATTTTAGTGGAGACTTAGCTACACTGGCTAGGCTTCACAAGGAGATTCATCTGCACTAGTCGCACTCCAGTTCTTTTCTCATTCTTTTACTTTCTCTCTATATTCGATTGTGTACACAACACGACCTGACCTTAGAAGGGAATACCCCCTCCTCGAGGAAAGAGTAGCTAGATGAGGCCCATTGGGAGTGTATTATTGGGATGGGCGGTTTCTTCGCTTCTTTCAAGCGGGAAGAGCTAAAAAATTCACACAGTACATACTGACTTCAAGGTTGATAGAATTCGCGATATGAACAAGTGGATCTGAGCTGGATGTTAAGGTGAACCTAAATAAGGATTTGTGGAACTTTAGGAATGTTGAGACTAAAATCCTAATACTAGTTAAGGCTTCGACAAAATGCTTGTTTGAGGCCCGATCGAGCTCTGTCCATTATCTGTTCTTATGAACTGGTTTAGGAAAACAAATTCAATCTAAATTTCTTTCTTTTTCTCTTATTTTTCAAATAAGTGTTTGCTAAGGGACTAGCAAAGTTTGAGTATAGGGAGTTGATGAATCCATGATTCATTAACATTCTTCTTGCATTTTGTCTTAAAACCCTTAACAAATGCATGCAAATATCCATTACTTCCCATCTTTTGACAAAACCATACTTATGAATAAAAATGCACTTTTATGCATCAAAATCATGTAAATAAAGAAAAAATGAAAATAAAGAAAATAAAAAGAAGGCATATTGTAGATATGTAAATATGTACAATATGACTTATAAAATAAATATCGCTGTAATCCCTGAGACCAAGTCAGCATGGATTGGTCGACAAATATATAAGTAGGGGGAGATAAGGAAGAAAACAATACAAAAAGAATTAATTCTACATTTCACACACTCTTCATTATTTATCCAATAATTATCAAATCATCATTGATTTTTAATTAATTCATATGGACATATTTTCACCAAACTCTTTTCTTAATTATTTCTAAAAATGTATAAAAAAATATAAAAATAATTTAAAATAAAATCTTGTATATATACCAAGAAATCCAACTTGTAAATTGTCAAAATCTCAACTTCTGAACATCATAACTTTCTCATACGAACTCCAATTTCGCTCTATTCACCTTTAAAGTTCATGAAATAATATTATCTAATTAATGAAATTGATTTCACTAAAATCGGAGTATGTTTGCAAAAAGTTGATTTTGGGACCTAACCACAACTGGTTTTTGGGCTATTTATTTTATCTAGAATATTATTTATTTTTTTAATGATTTTATAATTTTTAATTATTTTCTTAATATTGTATTTTAACCCTAATTTATCTCAAAATTTTTAGAAATTATTTATTATTTTAAATAAATAAAAATCCTAAATCATAGATAAAATTGAACTACATAACTTATACCTATATTTATTAATAGTATTAAATTAATTTATTAAAATCCACAAAAATTCATATATACTCTATCTATTATTCTAATAGTTAATAAAATATAAAAATGGTATACTATTTATCAATTTATTAAATAAAAATCAATTACCTATTTGTCAAGTTTTTATACCTATTTATTAATATAATATTTATATTTCATAAATTATTTGTTATTTATAAAAATAATTATACCATAATTTAGATAAAATAATTATTTATACTTTTCATTTTTATACCTATTTAAAATAGCATTATTTACTATTTAAAAATATAATTTATAATGATTTATTGATATTAGCCAACCAGGTGTTGACACGTGTCAACACCTGGTGCTTTCTTCTTATTCTTCAAGAACAAAGGTTGTTCATTCTGTTCTAACAACCCATCTTCTCTAATTTCTACCCACGCCATCGTTCTTCCAAAATCCAATCTAAACCCTCTCCTCTCCTATCCTAACACCACCCATTCACGCCCACTATTGATCTCCAACTAAACCCCCTTCGATCATCCTATAAAAACCCATTAATCTCAGCCATTAACAAATAACTCTCGAACTTCCAAGTTCCAGAAACCAACCTGGCTGTCAACCCAACTTCTAGCCTTGCTCCACCCTGATCTATAGGTGACAGCTCCATCTGAAGCCCCAGCGCGGTAGAAGGTCGATCAGAGGAGAAGTTCCAAGGCCAACCTTGGCCTTGCATCGCCGCCACCGCCCTGTGAAGCTCTAGGAAAGCTGTTCCGTTGAGCAAATACAATGGAATTATACACTCTGCGTTCCCAGGTTACATCCTCCATCTTTCTCCTTTTATTTTCTCGATTTGCGTACGCCCATTAGTTCAAGTAAGCGCATCATTAGACTCATCTAATCACTGTATCAATCGCATCCATTAGATTCAATTCGAGTTCCATCAAAATTACTCTCAATCTCTCTTCCATTTTCAGTATTATACATTTCCTGGAAACACATCTTGAACTGCAAATCTATCATGATTCTTGGCCGATTTCATTCAAAATCGAGCATATAAATCTCCACCGTAGGCTACTTCATTCATTCGGAGCAACAATCAAGCTTCTGGAGCTTCTCTTTAGATCAATCAGGCAACATCTCCAGCCACAGGGATTTCAAGATCTGTAGTTTAACCTTCACACACAGGAATATCTTCTTTGAAGACTATCAACCAACTCCACCGTCCTCGTCGCCAGCTCACCCGTAGGCAAGCTTGAGGGGTGAAGGCATCACCCCTCTGGCCCTGTAGGAGGTCGGATCTCGCAGCCATTCGCTGGAGATAATTTGGAGAAGAGCACACTGCCGTCATCTACGCAAAAGGGGGAAGAACAACAAGAACACTAGAAGACACATGTGTGCGCCACGTGTTCCGTGAAGAATAGTCTAGATCCACCCGTACGATCTAATCCATGCCGTTGAAGCGAATCGGGAAAATTTACATCATAAGCGCAGCAGCTTCCAGAAATTCAAGCCCACTTCTGCAGTTTTCCAGAATTATGTTTAGGTCCCCGTGTAAGGCGCTAAACGTAACAGCTTTTGTTTTTCTTTCAAATCAGTCCATGCACAAGGACCTTATTGTAACAACTTCTTTTATTTTTCTTGCACTTCTACCCCTGTACTGTAGGGCAATTTTGGACCTTATTTTGACTTTGTGTTTCATCGAATTTTCTAACGTAATTACCCAACTACCCTAGCGAGATTTCTTGATTTTTTTTTGCATATTTTCATCGCATATTTTTCTTGTTCTTGTTCTTGTTAATCTAAACTTGTATTAGATTTGATTTCTTTTCTTGCTTTTTCAAGAAGAAATAAAGATCACGAATTTTCTCTTTCTCTCAAAAGCTGCAATATAGGTATTCTGCCTCCTCAAGTTTGACCCAGGGAAACTTAACTGGATAAATAAATAGTTTAAGGATAAAATAGGAGATCTGACTCTTTATTTCATCTTGTTTCTACCTCTCTCTCCTATTTTATCTGAATTTTATTTGATCAATCAGAATCTGATTTTCACGGTTCTTCTACACTGACATGTTTTTTTATCTAATTATAGGTCAGATTTCAGTTTATCAATACGCAGACCCTCCAAGATTAGATGCTAGAAACCTCAACGATCTCTCTCTCAACCTCCTCCATATCAGTCTATCGGAGTTGATCTTCTACCCTCATCTACAAGATGAGGGACCTAATCTTTCTCTTCCTCTTTCACCTCCTTTAGCCCCTTCGTATCACCTCAAATCCACCCCAAATTCCTTTCTCTTTTGTTCGGCTTTGGTTTCTAATCCTTGCAGGTGCCCATACTCTTCATTAATCGGAGGGAAACATTTATCTCTATTCTTGAGATTTCTCGTCGGAGAAGCTACATTGATTAGCCCTTCTAGGGACGTTCTCCTCTTCCTCGTTCTACCATCTGCATTTCCATGTGGTTTCAAAGGTTACTTGACTTTCACATACACCAAAGGAGGAAAAAGGAGGGGTATCCTCATCCACCATCGCACACAAAGGAGCTTCACTGAAGGAAGAAGTGCAACTACTGTAGGATCTTTCAGATCTGACGGTCAATAGACTCCGTCCAGACCACCGATTCATTCCTCATCCTCGATCTTATCGAGCTAGCACCTGGGCACATGAGTCTTCCGCGTTTGCCCAAGCCATGCCGAAGCAGTCCCAAGCCTCCGGGCACCCCGATCCTCCATCCGAACCTCCAAGTCATGTGCTTTTCGCATGTGGTCGAGAGGATTTTACAGAAGACCCCATACTAGGTTTTGTCTTTCATAGATAATCCCCCACGTGTGTGATATTTGCAGAATAATCCCTAACGACCTTATTATTTGCAATTCAATCCATGTTTGGACCTATATTGCGAAGTTTTTATTATATTTTCTTTTCATTTATGCTTCTACTTTGTATGGTGAATAACTCACGAACACAAATCCAATTTTAATGACTTTGATATAGTTTGAAAGATAATTTAATTCTCTTTGATATGGTATAATTAGTTTCTTGCTTTGACATATCTCTCGTGCATTAAATTTTAGAGATCATACGTTACCTTTTTAGCTCCTTTAAAGTGCTAAAAATGATCTTCATGTTATTTATTGCTCCATTAAATACCCTGATTAATGTTGAATATTTTAATCTGATTAAGAAGCTTGGATAAATCATTAGATCATTATCTCCTGATTAGATAATTATTTAGGATGTTAATGTGATGTTGATCATATTAGGTGTTTAATTAGTGACACATTAATTTATCTAACTATTTGGAGCTTATTTATTGCACATTTAATTGGATTGATTTTATCCTCATTGCTTAAGTTAATTAATTAATTAATTAGAGGCATAATTAGCTATTGTGTGTTGTATTTGAATATTTATTGTGAGTATTATTGCACTGCATATCAACATTCTGTTCATGTAAATCTAAGTGCATCTGAAAATAAAATAAAAAGACGCATGCATTCTGTTGCATTGTCTTATCCTTGATTCGTTGATTATTCACTTAATCAGATATTTAACACCTACATTGAATCAATCTAATTGCTTGTGTCCCTGTATTTGACCATGGACTTGGGATAAATTAAACTGAGTAACTCTTTACATAGATTATGCTTAGATGCTAGAAACCTCAACGATCTCTCTCTCAACCTCCTCCATATCAGTCTACCGGAGTCGATCTTCTACCCTCATCTACAAGATGAGGGACCTAATCTTTCTCTTCCTCTTTCACCTCCTTTAGCCCCTTCGTATCACCTCAAATCCACCCCAAATCCCTTTCTCTTTTGTTCGGCTTTGGTTTCTAATCCTTGCAGGTGCCCATACTCTTCATTAATCGGAGGGAAACATTTAGCTCTATTCTTGAGATTTCTCATCGGAGAAGCTACACTGATTGGCCCTTCTAGGGACGTTCTCCTCTTCCTCGTTCTACCATCTACATTTCCATGTGGTTTCAAAGGTTACCTGACTTTCACATACACCAAAGGAGGACAAAGGAGGGGTATCCTCATCCACCATCGCACACAAAGGAGCTTCACTGAAGGAAGAAGTGCAACTACTGTAGGATCTTTCAGATCCGACGGTCAATAGACTCCGTCCAGACCACCGATTCATTCCTCATCCTCGATCTTATCGAGCTAGCACCTGGGCACATGAGTCTTTCGCGTTTGCCTAAGCCATGCCGAAGCAGTCCCAAGCCTCCGGGCACCCCGATCCTCCATCCGAACCTCCAAGTCATGTGCCTTTCACATGTGGTCGAGGGTATTTTACAGAAGACCCCATACTAGGTTTTGTCTTTCATAGATAATCCCCCACGTGTGTGATATTTGCAGAATAATCCCTAACGACTTTATTATTTGTAATTCAGTCCATGTTTGGACCTATATTGCGAAGTTTTTATTATATTTTCTTTGCATTTATGCTTCTACCTTGTATGGTGAATAACTCGCGAACCACAAATCCAATTTTAATGACTTTGATATAGTTTGAAAGATAATTTAATTCTCTTTGATATGGTATAATTAGTTTCTTGCTTTGACATATCTCTCGTGCATTAAAATTTAGAGAATATACGTTACCTTTTTAGCTCCTTTAAAGTGCTAAAAATGATCTTCATGTTATTTATTGCTCCATTAAATACCCTGATTAATGTTGAATATTTTAATCTGATTAAGAAGCTTGGATAAATCATTAGATCATTATCTCCTGGTTAGATAATTATTTAGGATGTTAATGTGATGTTGATCATATTAGGTGTTTAATTAATGACACATTAATTTATCTAACTATTTGGAGCTTATTTATTGTACATTTAATTGGATTGATTTTATCCTCATTGCTTAAGTTAATTAATTAATTAATTAGAGGCATAATTAGCTATTGTGTGTTGTATTTGAATATTTATTGTGAGTATTATTGCACTGCATATCAACATTCTGTTCATGTAAATCTAAGTGCATCTGAAAGTAAAATAAAAAGACGCATGCATTCTGTTGCATTGTCTTATCCTTGATTCGTTGATTATTCACTTAATCAGATATTTAACACCTACATTGAATCAATCTAATTGCTTGTGTCCCTGTATTTGACCATGGACTTACTTGGGATAAATTAAACTGAGTAACTCTTTACATAGATTATGCTTAGTTCTTATAAATTGTTTAAGCGACTGTATTACAACGAATACTTATTAACATAATCGATTAGTGATTCGTCGGTAACTACCAAAAATGACAAAGTCCCTACAAAAGGAGACTTTAGCCCATTCATTACATTCAGTCTATATATGCTACATGTTAGCTCTTGTTTATCTAAGTTGTTTTAAAGATGACACACACACACATCGTAGTCTCTCACATGTATACTATGTTTGCAAGACTACATATTGCTTAATTAAAGAAGTTTTCAAAAGAGGACTTCAGTTGGCAAGTTGTAGAAGCGTGAAAGTCTTTCTGTTGTTCTAAATTTCTTTTTGCAGTATTTACATTCTTTTTTTATGAAAGTTGTAATCTCAACTTACCCTCGGAACTTCCAAATCATGTCAGGTTAAAGAACTCAACTCTGATCAATTAACTCTTGATATTTGTCGACCATACATTGACTTATCAACTACTTCTGCTTATCGACTATTTTGTGATCGATCAACCTTACTTGCAGATCGATCGTAATTTGGATGATAGGCAATTCAATAATCATCAAATGATCGACCAACACTTTGGTATGATAGATAATTTTGATATGATCGATCAACCATTTGCAATGATCGATCATACTTGCAAATCTCCACTAATTTCTTGACAATGACTTTATTACACTTGAATTCATAAAAGGGACATCATACTCATGTTAGAAGATACATCTCTCAAAGCAATCATTCTCATTCTCAAAGAAATTCTCTCTAGGTGATATTGTACAATTATGTCTCTTGTTCTTCAAGTTGTTCGATATTTTGAGGAGAATTTGTTCTCAAGATTGCCCTGTGCAGGAAAGCTATCGAGCTAGCAACATTCGATTCGCCTCTGAGTCTTCAAGTTTGTCTAATAAGAATCATATGTCTTTTTGGTATGAGACAACTCTAGTAATATTTATAATGTGTATTTATTTGCTTTTTCAGCTGTGTTATCTATGAAATTATTGCATTTGCTTATATATAAAGTATTTATTTGCAATTATTCTTGTTTCTTATTCATGATATCACAATGCTTACATTTGAGAATTATTATCAATATTTATGTAAGAGAAAACTTATTGCAAAATAATGTTTCCTTCCATAATATTTCGATGTAGATACTTTTGGTGTTTGATCCATAAGTTTGCAGGAAGCTCTTGAATTTGCAGGTTTTACACTCTCCAAGAAAGTTAGAGGTCAGTTAAAGTCCATCTATCCTCTTACTGCATTATTAAATATGTAGGGTTGATTTTTGTGTCTGATCTAGAATTGTTAAATAATGTGTTTTGTAGATAGTTGAGATATACACGTAAATATCTCAGGATTTATAGGAAACTATTGGTTGGTTCGGCTAATCGGAAATCCTAAGTCAAATGATGCAAATCATGGTTTTCACCTGATTGGGTTTCTGTGGTAAAATAATGTGTAGTATGCTTTTTTATCTTGTTTGATCAATTGTGACGTGCTTGGTACAAATTACGCAAAAAAGATTTTAAACCAACTTAATATGCAATTTTCCCCAGCTTCAGAGGTATCATGGTCCCTACGAACTCACATGTGGTATCAGAGCGTGTTACGTGCCTCAACATAAATACTCGGCAACACTTATGGAAGCATCAATAAAAACTAGTTATGCTCAGTTAATGGCGCTAAACAACGATGAGGTAACCTCTAACAAACCCTCTTTAGAAGAATTACAAGGCATTGTTATTATTTTGCATTGTTTAGTTGGTAAATTTAAAATGGAATCAAGTTGTGAATATGTACCATTGTAGTTCAACATGAAAATGAAGTTAGCTTGCTAAAAGAAAACATCCATGAAATTATAATTGTTTTTCCTTATCTGAAGAACATCACAAAACTAAAATTAAAACTCTTAGAATGTGTTTGTTTGGGTAATATCCCCAAGAATAAGGGCATTATTCCCATCCTCTCTCCTTCCTCGTATGACTATTCCCCTCTCCTCCTCTTTATTTCACCTTATTACGCCCCTATTCCTATGTTTATTCCACCTTACCTACCCTTATTTCACCTTATTCATATCCTTTCAGTCGAACATAGATAGTGCCTTATTTCAGCTTATTCTTCACGCTTATTCAAGCTTATTCCCGAACCAAAACACACTCTTAAGTGTAACATAAACAATCTAGAAAAAAATGTATTTGAATTAAAAATAAATACACATACATTAATAAATAACTTAGCAAAATTCACTAAGGTAAGGAAAACCTAGGCAAGATGCTAGGAGATAATTACCAAATAAAAACAAATTTTGGGATCGCGTATGAACCTATTAAAGCAAGTAGCTCTAAAACTGCTAAAATTGAGAAACTTGTTAAACTTGTTTGGACTTACTCTAGTCAAATTAAAGCCGATAAGTTTATTGAGCTATGGAGAAATCCAAGGAACCATTTCAACCCTCCAAGGTCCCAGAAGCAATAGGTACTAAAGAACTCGATCAATTGTTTTGTAGAACCAAAAATTTCTTACTTCAAGAGACAACATGAGCCCTAACTCACGAGCATAGGACACCAAGCACAAACAAATTGGGAAGTGGATCACGAACAATGTCTGCTCAAAGCATATGTCTGCAGACAAGGAAATTTTCCTGAACAACAAAATCAAAGCCAATGGAACAATTACTTTTGCTAAAAACCACAAAGGTATGATCATTAGCGAATGTACAATCAGAAATCTTTTAACTTCTATTAATTGTGTTAACGTTGTTAAAGGTCTGAAACACAACCTATTGAGTGTTTCTCAGATCTACGATAAATGTTTTGAAGTGTTGTTTTCTACCCATGGTTTTGAAGTTCTTAAGGACGATATTGCATAAGAGAGATTGGCACAGAAGTATATACACATTCAGATTCGAAGTGTTCACTGGTAGAATGCATTTTGGCAACACAAAAAGAACCATCACTCTGGCATAAAAGATTAAGTCACATCTATATGAAACTAATCCATAGGCTTAGTAAATATATCCTAGTTAAAGTTCTACCCAAACTATCCTACGAGAAGGTGGACATGTGTTAACATATGGATTAAGGAAACTCCATAGAAAAATTATAAAATCCAAACAGTACATTAGCTCTGCCAGACCTTTAGAGCTTCAACACCTAGATTTATTTGGACCCATAAAATACGAAAGTTTAATTGGGTATTGCTGTTGTTGTGTCATAGTGGACGATTACTCATATTTTACTTGGTTTTTCTTCATTTTATCCAATGACTTAGCTTTTTCTGAGTTTGAAAAGCTAGCTTAGCGGATTTAGAATGAACAAAGACCCACCATCACTAAATTAAGAAGTGATCATGATGGAGAGTTCGAGAATGAAAATAGCCATGAATACTATGCACAAGTTAGGATCGAGCATGAGTTCTCCGTACTCAAAACAACAACTCAAAATGGCATACTTAAATAGAAGAATCACACTCTTTAAGAATGTGCATGTACAATGTTGTGCGAATCTGGCCTACTTAGACATTTTTGGGAAAAAGTCATAAATACAGCCTGCGATATCTTAAACATGGTTTTGATATGATCAATATTAAAGGAGACTCCTTTCGATCTCTAATAGAGACACTCACCAAGGATAGACTATTTTCGTGTTTTTGGAGCAAACGCTATGTTCTTAATACTAAGAACAATCTTGACAAGTCTGATTCGCAAAGTAAATATAGAATTTTTCATAGAATACTCTTCACATAACAAAGATTTCCAGTCACTATCATGGAAGCAAATAATGTTTCTTTTGAATACAACTTGAGTAAGTATCCTCAACTACATGGATTAGAAAAGGAGGAGGAAACTCAAGAATTAGAACTCAAGAATTAGATCCTTCAAGTATATTTGAGAATATTGATTCTTTTGATCTACCCAAGGACTTCAGCTTTTTAGAGATCATACCAAGGATTTGGCGATTGAAGATATCTCAAAAGGAATCCAAACTAGACCGTACTTAAATTCATTTGCTTTATTTCCTTTTGTATCATCTATGGAGCCAAAGTTTGTATACGATGCTTGCAACATTAATTCTTGGTTAATGACAATGCAATATGAACATGTTCAATTTGAGAGAAACCTGCATGTATCGAAGCTTGTACCCAATCCTGAAAACCATACGATAGTTGGAACTATGTGGGCTTTTTATAAGAAATTGGATGAGTCAAGGATAGTTGTTAGGAATAAGGCAAGCATTGTTGCTCAGAGATACACTCAGCAAGAAGGCATCGATTACAAAGCCTATACTTATATTGCATGTGGCTCCCGTCCAGGATCCAAGTTATCCTTTTACATAGTACTCGTAGTATTTCATTCGTTGTCAATTGCATTAGGTCACCCGAAAGTGAGAGAATTTTTTTTTCATTTCTAATGGCATTCACAATAATGTAAACAACCACATAACTAACAACAAGTGTCACCAATTCACATTTGTATTAATTTTCACACACACATATGTGTATATATATATATATATAAAGTTTCACATATACTACATCTTTGTTCATAGTTTAGTTCATCTTCGTAGTTTTTGTAACCAAATTATCAAGGCAACTCGCTTGCATTTCAGTACCTAGTTTTCTCATGCACTATATCCATGTTCATTATTTACTTCATCTAAACTAATTATCGATATGAACCTCAAAGGGAAAATAAAACTCAAGAAATTAATCATGCATAATATAAAAACTATGAAAATCAAGAGTGCATGATTACATCCTAGAGTTGTTTGCTAATACCACTATTGTTTTGGGTAAGATCACCTGGAAGAGTTGATTGCAATAATTTGTCCGAAAGTGATAGAGCTGGTTACTAGAAATAATCTAAATGCAAGGTGGATGTTATATATGTATGATTAAAGGTAGAGGCTCACAATAGTAAATAGGGTATCAATCAAAGAAAAAGTAACCATTGATGGTGCTTAATTAAACCACCATATATATATACCAACAATAAATATCGACAATAAAAAAGAGTTGGATAATATGGCATAGAATTGAACTAATATCCATATCCAACGAGTAGTTTCTAATTTTATAATTGTAAAAATAATTACCTGTGACCACACCGACTGATCATCTCCATGGAATCATCCTTTATGTATACTCTACTATCTATTCATCACTATTAATAAGATTGTCAACCAAAAGACATAGATCTGTACAGTAAACCACAAAAAAAAGAGAAAGAGATGAGTAATCAAACAAGTGAAGAATCAATATTGACTTATAATTTAGAGTGCTAGCCACGGTGACCCTTACACTTGACTGTGCGAGGGTGCAGTGGCCCTTAGCTGGGCGAGAGATAGGAAGCCCAGTTAGGGCAACGTCCACCTAGTACGTGGGCCTAGGATCCCAGTCCTTTTTATAGTTTTACGCGAGCTCACTATGTTTTTATGCTTCATTGAGATCTAGGTTTTCGACCACTTCTGTTGACCCTATTTTAGTAGGAAAGCTAGATAGGAGGACCCTTGGTTTTGGTTTTTAGCGCTCTTTTTGCCCGTACCAATCTGGCATGTTTTCTTGAGCGACTTAATTCGTAAAGTATCTCCCACCCATCTCAGGGAAGTAGTTTGGGAGTGTGCCTAGCCCTCTCCTGGACCACACTTCTTCTGGGAGGATGAGACGGAAGAGTCTCTTAGGAGGCTTCCTCACCGCTAGAGTTTTGGTTACTGTTCCACCAATAAGTCTTGGTGAGGAAAAGGTAGTAATTAGCTGGAGTTGAGAGCTTGGTTACTGTTTAGAGTTGGCTGCATTTGAATTTAGTTACAGTTGAGTTGACACTGTTCTCGAGATTAGTTATTGTTTCGTCAATAGGTCTAGCAAAGAAACTATCGCTAGACAGAAATCATCAATCATCGTTCACCGAAATTTACTAAGAATTCAGATTTGTTGTTACAGATATTAGAAGAAGCTAGTGGACATGTTGGGAACTTGGTTAGGATACATTATACTTCACCTCATGCCTATGGAGGCACCCCAACCCTAGGGCATTCTTCTCGCCTTGGAGTCATAATGTGAGGTCACACTCAGACCAAGACCATAAACTATCCACTATACTTGAGAATTTGACATAGATAAAGTTCAAATCAAAGACTCATCATCCTTAATACCAAGATCCATCAACATGATCCATAAGTGATAACAAGATAATAATCTACATATGGATCATTAAATAATATACAAAAGGTTATATATATGGAAAATTATAGGGTGATGGGTGATCGGGTATTCACATAGAAAACAACTTGAAAACCAATTATCACGCAAGTAGCTTGTTAAATTCAAATATCAAAACCTATCTACTTGTTTCTTTTTGAAACCACTGATATACGTATTTTATTTTTAATAATTTTTTGATTGTACCAACCTTTGTTGACATATCTCTTGTCCCTAACATGCTTGGCAGGTAAGGCGCCCGTATTATAGTAGATTGACAGTTGACCCGAAGCTTCTGCAGATACTCTCGATGGTATACATGTTATTGTTTTTGTTCAGGTTAATGTAAATGTTTTTCTTTCTCTTCTGTTATATTTTGAGATACATGTACATAATGTAATTTCTTTTGTTACATGTAAATATATATAAAATTAATGAAAATGTGAATTTGATGACACTTGTTGTTCTGTGGTTTGTTATTAAATTAGGAATGTCATTCCAATGTGAAAATTTTCCCTCCATTTCTATAACCTAATACGATCGGTAGCGAATATAATAGTACGAATGTAGTGTAAATGGGTAACCTGGACCCGCAGGTGTGACATTGCCAGAATAAATTCAATCAGAATGTTGTTAACATTTGTTGGTTTCAAAGGAATGAATCTTTAGTAAATGGATGTTGAAAACACGTTCTTAAACGACTTCATTAAAGAAGAAGTTTACGTCAAGCAACTACTTTGTTTTAAAAATATCTCGAGACCATATCTAGCTTTTAAGCTCAGTAAACCCCTTTATGAACTTAAACAAACTCCTCGAGCGCGGTATAATTAACTTAAAACTTTTATACTCACCTTATGTTTTAAAGTAGGAAAAGAAGATTGCACTTTGTTTGCAAAGTTTGTCTTGTCTGATTTATTGTTTGTTTACATTTATGTTGACAATATTGTGTTTGATTCTACTAGTGTAACTCTTTGCAAGTTCTGAAGTGATGCATGAATAGTTGAGATAAGTATGATGGGAGAACTGAAGTTTTTCTTGGGCTTGCATATCATTTAAACATGGCTTGTACTTTCTTTTCCCTACAGAAGTACAAGAAGGAGATGCTAACATTTTTCGATTTTGGCAAGTGTTCATGAAAGTCTACTCTGATTTCTCTTGCGACACACCTTGACCTAGACAAATCATGGATGCTCGTCGACTAGAGACTTTATAGAGGTATGATTGGATCTTTACTCTATCTAACTGCCAGCAAACCTAATATACTTTTTAGCATCTTTTTAGATGTATGTTTTCAGTATGCAACTAAATAAAACCATCTCAAAGTTGTAAATTGGTTGTTTTTGCTATCTTGTTTTTATGCAAGACTTAGGCTTGTTTTATCAGAAGTATTTCATGGATTTATTTGCATACAACAACACATATTATGCTGTTAGTCGTGCAAATAGAAAAAGTACAAGTAGCATATGCCAATTCATGGTGAATGCCCCTTTATCGTGTTTTTTGAAAAAAACAAACTTGGTAGTATTTTTGACCACTGAGGTGGAATATATGGCACATCACTAGCATGTTCTCAGTTACTCTGAATGAAGAATGCTCTCTCAGATTTTAGTTTGATTTCAGCCAAAATCAGATCCTCTATGATAACACTAGCTCTATCAACTTATCTAAAAACTATATTAATCACTCTATAGGAAAGCGTATTGATGTTAGACATCATTTTCTTCATGAGTTTTGAAAGGTGAAATTTGTATGGAATATGTTCCTACGGACAGACAACCTATAGACATTTTGATTAAACCCTTAGTTACATCTCAAGTTGAGAAGATTAGAAGAGAATTAGATTTTCTGTAATTGAGTGATATTTATTGAAAAATTTTCACAAATAGGGCACCCCAAAAATACACTTTTGATCTACCATTAAACAAGGTCTGATCGATTAACCCCTGATCGATCACCCATGTTGTATGATCGATCAACCCTTGATCGATCATGTGGACACACCGATCGATCATTCTAGATGAAATTTGGATTTCATATAAAATTCAAATTCTTGTGGGAATAAAGTCAAAAGTGTATCTGATGACCTTTAGGACTTACTTTTTAGGCAACTGTTAAACCTACAACCTTCTCTCCATGTTTTGTTAAATCAATTTTTTATTTGTCATTTTTGGAATCTTTCTATTTATTTCTACCCACAAAATCTTCCATTTATCTCATCTACCACCTTGCTCCTCTCTTTATTAGAACCCATAAGGATAAGACATCATCTCATACCTCTCTCAGGCCATAGAATTCCCAGAATCGTCTTAATCTCTCCCCTACTCATAGTAGAGGCTGGTGGATCAACATGGATGCTTGACCGATCACTATATGATTGATCAACCAGAGGCCCTAATTGATCAAACTAAATTTAGGCTATTGTTTTCTCTATTTTTTGAATCTCATGTTGATTCCAAATCTAATAGGAAATAAATACTTATAAAAATTTCTCTTCTTTGGTTATGGTATCCAGAAGGTCCAGTAAAGACCCCCTCCTTCGACCAACCTCCATTGGAATTCTCTCTCAATTGGCTCTATGCTTATTCAACTATAAACCTAATGAAATAAAATCGATTCTATGGAACTTGTTTCACTCATACTTTTTATCTTACGATTCAATCTTCGATCAAAACCATATGTATGTTTTCTTTGATCCAATTTTCTATCTTGGATCACATAATACTCTCACAAACTCCATCTCAAAATCATATGACGTGGAGGCTTATGCAAATCTTTAAGATATTGGTGATGACTCAATGTATTGCCTCTGAACTATCGTCTACGACCACACTTTTATTGTTGACACCTCTGTTATTTCTCAAATCCTAGGTTGTTCTGATACCATTCCTAAACTAAATGACCGAAGATGATGATGTAGGCAAAGGGGTTGGCTTGGGATGAGGTCCTAATCGGACCTCGGGTCTTTTCTTTACAATTACATTCGGTCCTTGAAGATTGAATGTCTGTATTCCAGGATGTGGCATGGCCTGAGAGATATGGGTCTACACTGGAGGCAATCCTCCATCGTTGCTCCTTGATTCCTCATTCCTGTCACGGAGAGGAGGAGAGGGCTAGGGGACGCTTCACATAAAGGTGGACAGACGTTGTAAGTGGAGGAGATGGATAATTTAAAGGCGAAAGGTGGATGTTCTGGGTGGTTGGCG
This sequence comes from Ottelia alismoides, assembly GCA_037367405.1. Lineage (NCBI taxonomy): Eukaryota > Viridiplantae > Streptophyta > Magnoliopsida > Alismatales > Hydrocharitaceae > Ottelia > Ottelia alismoides. The sequence continues at coordinate 184,148 of JAZKJV010008885.1, forward strand.
TTGAGATTTTAGTTGTGTCCAACTTAATGGAGTTAGATGCATAGGGGAGTTAGATGTCCAGTGAGATAGAGGGAGGTTAGGGCTAAAGGTAGGTGTTGTTAGGTGGTTGGGAAGTTGGTTGGAGCAGTTAGTTGAATTTTGGGAATTTAGGAGGTTGGGTAACGACAAGGGATGCTGGGTGAAGGTTGGATGTTGGAGACAAAGCAACATTCGTTGGATCTCTTGATCCAACAATCCAAAGCGAGACATGGATAGGTGGCTGTGATGCAATCAGTAAAAGAGAATCATGCGATTGTGGATCAAGCAGGTGCAGACGGCGGTGATTACTCTGTTCAAGAGATCAAAATGAGGAGGAGAAAACATAGATGGAGTGTTGGTGGCCATCTGATCAAGATGATCAGATGACCCAAAAAATAGGAAGGTGGATAAAAAGGCCGGGTCACTTGGCAACATGTGGTTGTGTCACGTGACCCAATCAGAAATGAGAAAAATGTATAAAACAAAGATAAATATAGGTGCTTCAAATGAAAGCATGTTTAACATGGAAGTTTTAGATCTTTTCAAGATCTACAACTTTCATGTAGAATCCAAAGTTAAATTACATCATATTTATGTTGTATTATTTTTGTAATTTTTAAGGTATTAGAAATACTTATTTTATTTTCTTTTACTATTTTTTGCATTTTGATTTATGTTTAATGTTAAATAAAATATATACAATATTAAAGTAATTTTTATTTGGTTTTTAATAATAAAGAAATATATAAAATATTGGACATAATAATATACTTCTTTATATACAATACTTTGTGTTAATTAATTATAAGAGGTTAATTGTTAAGTTAAATCAACTGTTAATTAATATTAATGATTTTTTAAGTAAGAGGGATTATGAATATAATAAAAGATGATAAATTAGGGATTTATCACCCCCATATACTTGAGCTTTGCCTATTCTCGAGCAAATAAAGAGCGAATAAGTTAGCGGAATCCCTGACTATGCATGTGAATAAACAAGACCAGATCAATTTATAACTCTCAGCTTTAGAGACACTAAAATTCCAAGATGAACCAAATCTTAATTAGAAGGAACTTAACTTCTTTATTCATCAGACTCTCTGTATATACATATAGCATAAGGATATGATTTTTAGTGTAGAATGCATTTATAAGAGTAGAATCGAAGCGTCACTCAAAGTTCAGTCCGAGAGACTCTCCTAGGGTCCCAATTCTCAACACTAGGGAATAAATCTATTCTTACATCCAATCCACAGTCTATTTAGTTGTCATACTTAAATGGCTAGATGGAAAGTCAGTTGATGGGGGGAATAGGATTGTGTCTTTTCTTCTTTCCCTCTCATTGGAACAAGGATTCTCTCGATTGACTTATTAACTCAACACATATATATTTTTGGTGTTGATCAGTGTGTCCGTCAAGAGAATGTTGAATTGTTTGCACTTGTTTTCCTGGGAATGCACCGGGGTGTGTCCCTTTTGAGTATCTAATATACCTTCGACACCCATACTTGTATCACTATACGGTGAAGAGCCCGACTCATAAAAGCCTAAGATGTTGGTCCAATTAGACACTTAAAATGTTGGGAGCACTCGCCTTTGGTGGATGCTCTTTGAATTTAACTTTGTAGTTGTTGATATATCAGTTATCTTCCATATTGTTTTTGTAATTTCTATTTTCTTTATCTTCTTCTTATAATTTGCCCAACAGGTTTCTCTCCTATATGAGAGAACCCTAGGGTGTCATTCATTCTTTCATCTCCACATGGTATCCGAGCGACGATCCTAGACTGGAGTTCTAACCTAATCTCAACTGCTTCCTCAAGCCCTAACTCAGCAAGAATCGAGCATTGCCACTCGGAGGCCACTCTCTCGCAACCATTGCCTGCTGCCGCCGGCCTTACACGTTGTGCACCTCTCTACGAACCCTTTTAGGCCATCATGCCGTTGCTTAGAGGCTCCAAATGCCTCTCTTGCACTGTCAGCCGCCAACCAGGTTACTAGACTCATCACTGATTACCGCCAATAGTCCTCTAGGCTATGTGTGCCGTTGCTGCTACATTATAGGGGATCTTAGGTGCTGATAGGCTCCTTTGGGGCAGTAGCTTGTGGCTGCCAAGGATCTTCAGGCCACCCAATAATCTAATTTGATATGAAAACAATCTGATTTTGACTATAAAATAAACCTATAAATCACATTTCTGACTGTAGCACACATCAAGGATTGAAGAGGATGGTTATATGAGTCTACACATACAACCAATCCTCCATATGATTGTGCAGACTCACTCAGCTTGGTCTACTTCCCAGTCAAGTTCCGTATTTGGTCATTCTTTTATCATGTCAGAGAACAAGGGTGATATTTTTTCTTTGTCCGATTCCTTCAAGGGCCCAATTCCCATTGTAAAGATGGCTGGGACCAATTATGAGTTTGTGGTCCACGAAGTTTCTTACTCTTGTGTCGTGCTACAACAAGGATCACATTTTGATGAAGTCAGAGCTGACAGATAAGATTGGGGACAATGCTTCATGGAAACAAGATGATGCATATGCACGCATTAGCTCTCTAGGACCCTCACCACGAAGATAGCCAATGATTTTTTGAATCATCCCACCACCAAGATGATGTGGGACATTTTGGCATCTATGTATGCCCAAGTAAAGAATGAGGAGAAGATTCTTCAGCTCTAGTTTGATATTTACAGAGTTAAGTAGAATGGTCATCCTCTGCACACGTTCTACGCGCTCCATAACATGTTTGAGAAGCTTCACAGCTTCATGCCTATTACGACATTTACAGAGATCCAAATGGCATACGAGAACTTCACTATAGTTGGGATTCTCTTGGCTGCGCTCGACTTCATTTATGATGCTGCATGTGCACAATTCCTCACTGGGGCAGTCATACCTCCCTTGTAAGAGGACTATAGCCATCTCAGCATGCTTCTTATTCCTCCTGCTGCCACTGCACAACCCTCTTCAGTGATAACCACTTCTCACAACAGAGGAGGGTCCGCCCAGTTTAGAGGGCGTACCCCCTGTGGAAGAGGCGGTGGACGTCGTTGTGGTCCTTGCACCTACTGCCATATACCAGGACACTCGGAGGATTCATGCTACCAGAAGCATGGATACCTTGCATCTGCTCATGTAGCAGAACACATCGAGCCTTCAGAGGCTCCAGCTTTCCACTCCTATCCATGCCTTGTCTCTCGTATACGAGAGATCATTACTCCATTGACATGCACCACCACTACAGGATCTACAGATATCGTAGAAACATCCATAGCCTCTTCGAGCTCCTCAGATATCGCTTATGCTTTTAATGGTAATAGTGGTGCATATATGATAGAGTGGATCATGGACTTTGGTGCATCCCACCATCTGTGTGGAGACAGAGCTCAATTAAGGTCTTACATGACTATACCTCATGGTAGATGAATTATTATTGCTAATGGATTCACTTACCCATCACAGGACATGGGGGTGAAGAGCCACGTACTACCCTTGTTAATTTAATCAAATTAATGGTCAAATTAATGTTGTATCGTTTGTTTCAGTCAGGTAATACTGACTAATCAAAAACCACTTTCAATTAATTTCGAGCGGGAATTTTTTTTACTTGGGCAAGCCCAAGGTCGAACTCAGGGAGGCAGCTGTCTTCTTAGGTAGATTTTAAGTGAGTTTAAGAGCTCGGATTTTCAGAAGATTGTTTTTGGTCTTTTTAAACAATTTTTATGTAATTAATAAAAGACACATGCAAACTCGGGCTAGTTTACAAGTTAATTTATAAAAAGTAGTCAAATTAATTCAAAAAATTATGAAACTTGGCCAGATAGTGGAGTGCAATGAAATTAAGCTAGGCTAATATTTTTAGATTTTTCTGACACTAGATGAATTTACTGTGAATTAAAATGAATGCAAAGTGATTTTGACTAAATTAATTTTAATAATTATCAAATCACAATAATTTCAGATATAAAAATTATCTTAGATAGATCTAAGTGTGAAGAATCTAGGAAAATTAATAAACCTAAATTTCTATGTGAAATGGATCTATTAAAAATTAATTAATGAAATCACAAAATGATTTATTCAGGCCTCAGGATGCATGCAAATGATTTGATTTTTGGGCACAATGTAAACTTAATTATCCTAAGTCTAATGTGATTTTATGAGGATTTTTGGAGCAACAGAGAATTTTCTACAAATTAAAAGGCATAAATGGGAAAATTATGACAACATTCCACCAATTAATTAATAATAAAATCCATTGCTATCATAAAAATATGACAAGTGTCACATATGAAAGAGGACAAATTAATCTACACAATGTAATTTTCAAACTTAAAAAATGATTTCAAACGAATGCCTAAAGATACGTGCAAAGACAGGGGCCTAACTGCAATTACAGACAACAAAATTGCTAAAAATTAAACACGCTGACAGGGACTAATATGAAATTACCTATAATGAGGGGGATATGTATGCAAAATGCCCACAAAACACGTGCGCCTCACGTGGTGCTCCTAGCAGGGACTGGAATGCAATTTCCAAAACCATCAGGGGTCTCAGTGCAAAATACCCAGGCTATACGTGAAAGACACGTGAGGTCCCAGGCTCGGTTGACTTCAGAGGCTCGGGCGGAGGCTCGGGGGCTCTGGAGGCTCGAACTTGGCTCGGTGAAGCTTCAGGGGCTCCGAGCCTAAAGGTCGGGGCGGAGGCTCAGAGGCGGCTACATGGCGCCTGCTGGACCGCTAGATCCGGCGAAGATCCAACGACTCCTGGAGACTGATGCAAGGTGCTGCTGCTACTCGTTGGATCAAGATCGATCCAGCGGTCTTTGGAGCTCGATGAAGATGGATATGTGGACAAGCAGCGGCCGTTGGATCAAGATGAATCCAACGCCATCTGGAGCGCGGGGCGGGTGGCGACGTGGCGTGCTCTGGTGCATAGGATCCTCCTGATCCTATAGCTGCAGAATGAAGGCGACGTGGATCACTCTAAACCGTCCGATCAAGGAGATCGGACGGCTGTTGTCTGTCGTGCTCAAAGGGTCCGTCGCCTCCTGCGGCGGAGAAGGATGCGCTCAAGCGACGAAGCTCTAGCTCGTCCTCCTCCTCTGATCGTCGATGAAGCTTGTCGGCAGCTGCTAAGGAGCTGGGAAGAATCATGGAGGCTTCAGGTAGCCACTGGAGGTCTCAAGAGCGACTGGGATGATCGGGAGAGCAGTGGCGATGAAGCTTGAAGGAGCTCTGATGAGGTGTCCGGCCAATCAAAGATGGGGTACCTACATGGGTTAGTTGAATAGCCGAAGCGCGCACAATGACCGTGGGGTGAACGTGAGTGCCATGAGAGGCCTGAGAAGCGATGAAGGAGGTCCGGTGATGGTGCTCCACCAAGGTGGCGGAGCTCTCGTCGGCGTCAGGTAAAGTGCGTGGTCTGAGAAGATGGAAGGGTGCGTGAGGGTGCCAGCTCCGAGGAGAAGATCGGAGGATGGTCAGAGGATCGTGAAGTTGCTCGAGGGTAATGAATAAATTATGAGAAAATGCAAGAAAAAGAAGACGAGGATCGGAGAGGCGATGGAGGCGTCTACATGGGAAATGGAGCTCGAAGTCGTGCTCTTGGTCGTCGCTCGAAGGACGGTAGATGGTCCTGAGCTCATGCATCTCACGGAGGAGGATGTGGCACGGCGGGGACGGCCATGGATCTCACTGGAGATGAAACTCGATCGTCGCTCAACGGCACTCCGAATTGCTGTCACCAAGATGAAGGTCAGAGCTCGGGGATTCTCTCCGTGATGGCAGATGGGGTCGAAGGTTGTAGATGGTGGAGTATTTAAAGGTGGAAGGTGACGACGTAGGTGACGAAGTGGTGGAGTTGATGGAGGTCGTGGGGTGACATAGGTGGAGGTCATGGCATTCGAGGGGTTCGACGAGGATGAGGGATGAGTGGGGTATGCAACGGTGGTGACATGAGGCGAAGAGGGTGGTCAGAGTGGCTCCCAATATAGGAAGGGGGCAACACACGCACGAGGTGGGCGACGTGGGGCGTGGACACTTCGGGAGGTAGGAGATGATGTCTTCACCGTTGGATCGGGCGATCCAACGGTCAGGAGAAGGGCGGAAGAGGAGGGTTAGGATTAGATCATTGGGGCGAGATCAAGGGCGCAGGGTGCACCACGTGGCAGGCAGAGATGGAGGCGCAGACGTGTGGATGTGATTAGAGCAGAGGGAAGTGATCGAAGGGTCATGATGGAGGCCGTGATGGATGGTAACGATGAGGCGAGAAGCGGAAGCATCGAAGGGTAAGGGTGCAACCACGTGGCGCAAGGAGGGCGTGGCGCTGGCGAACGGCCTGGATTGGATCCAGGGCTTGATCGAAAGGCTGAGAAGCATTGTGGCTTTGGATGGCCCAGATCAAGAGAGAGGGCAGGCGATCGGACGACGGAGATGGAAGGCGCGTGGCATGCAAAGGAGCGGGCCGCGTGGCGCAATCAGAGGGCGCCACGTGGCTTGCTAGGAATGGCTAAAAAAATGTGAACTTAGAGAGAGAAGGAGGCCGAATTTGGAAAAACTCAAAACATGAAAGTTGTAGATCTCGATGAGATCTTCAAGTTTTATGTTGAACAAAAACTAAGATGAGGTCAAATATGATACAAAAATAGAAGAGTACAAATATACATATCTATAGTATACAAAGGGGCCCAAAACCCCAAATTTTGCATACGAGCTCCGAATTGAATGAAATTGGTCTCATTTTAAAGATCTCTAAATGTGTATTAATCTGAAGGTGAGTAGACCTAATTCGAAGGTTGTATGAAGTAGATATTGGCATTCTAAGATCTGGGGTCTCCAACTGGGTCTGAGATTTTTATTGGGTAATTTATAGGCTACGAATTTTTGGCTATTTTCCTTATATTATTAACTAATAATATATACAGTATAAGGAATATTTTCTTGACTTTAGAGGGGGTAATAAAATACAGATAATTAGGTGAATTATTGGTGAGTATTTTACAAGTGAAATAGGCTTCTAATTTTAATGCAAATATGGATGCTATAATGCATGTATTGTGAATGCATGCATGAATGCTATTTATGCAAGATAGAGGGAAATATGCCGCTAAATACTCAGGAACAAGGCTCTATTTTCAACTTTAGAAGTGACGAATCATAGATTCATCAACCCCCTATACTTAAACCTTGCTCGTCCCTGAGCAACTAAATGAAATGCAAGAGTGAAATGATTTTGGGTTCCATACCAAGGCCATGAACAAAGTTGAAAATGGGGCTTGACTCAACCTTTGGATTAATTGTGTGGTGGAACCTCATTGGGACCTGACTTTAAGACCTAACAGACTTCAAGTTCCACAAGCCTTCTATTCAAGACTCATTAATAGTCAGGTCAGAACAAATCCTCAAACACAAATTTCTGATGACTATGATTCTTACTTGTACTGTGTAAGTGAGATATAGCTCTCCACATCGGAAATGGCTTAGAACCATCCTCCTCTAACAAGGTAACTCTAATTACCCGGTCCAGTAACTCTTTCCTCGAGGAGCAGGGTATTCCCTTCTAAGTTCAAGTGCGACCAGCTCAAGAGGAGGGGGTAGAGAAAAGAATGGACGGTAGCCAGTGTAGATACCTATCCTGGGATGCCTGACCAGTGTAGCCAAGTCATCCAGCTGCATTTCTTTACTAATATACATACTCCGACAAGTATTTTATTTTCACTTAGTCCTGTCTGATTTTTTGGAGTTTTTGCATTTTTTTTCAAGTTATATACAAGGTGAAGCATGTACATCAGGAGTTTTTCCTCTTGAACCAGTAGAATATCCCTCTTTTGAAGCATTATTTCAACCCACAACATCCCGTCCTTAGATGTCAACACCACCAGACTAGGCTGAGATGCACTTCCCTCCCTAGAGGAGAACGAATGTTTCTACTCGTATGCTACTCCAAGCTAAAGGATTCTACCTCCTCACCACCTCATCAATGAAGAGCTACGTGCATGGTGCTTGTCCAAGTTAGGTCACTGTCTATGAGAATCATGCATGTGCACGAGATATTATACTTAGACTGATCAAGATGACATGGGAACATAGACTTGCGGACTCAAAGAATTAAGTCACTTGACCCAAGAAATCTTAACTCCAGTTCCTATAAGGTTCCTCTGAAATTAGGTGGATTAAGGTCAAATCAACGAGCTCGAGCGCGGGTGAGGTGAGTTAGAAAGAAGGACACACATCTTTCTCCTTGAACCCACTTTCGGGGAATCTTGCCAAGTGGGACTGACGAAGCAGAGGAGGCAACCGACGAACCAGCCAGCTTCAAGCGCATGTGAGCCTCCGCGCGTCACAAGTGAACGGAAGAAGAGTTTCCGGGAAAGTGGGATTGTTTCAATCAGAACTTGAGAGATATGGGCTCCTCACTCTGTTTCAAGCGATCTCACTGGCTGGTGGTCGATGTCACTGGGCTCATATAGAAGGCTTTTAGGGAACCCTCGTAGGGTCCAGCTCCGCTAGGGAAGCGACCCCGGAGACCTGCCTTCCATATCTATGAACTTGTAGGATTCGCTCCTTTCCTAGGAAATTCATGTCAACTTTCTCCCTAGGGACAAGGACCGATAGCAAAGGAAAGACGGAGGGTGCTAACTATTTCATCAAATGATCTATTTATTTAACTATTTCATCAAATGATCTGTGGTTAACCCTACGGAACCCCCCTTCAAACGTTATCCTATAAGCCCTCTTTCTCTTAGCTCGAGGCAGTCCGTGCACCCACTAGGCACCACTTTCTCAACTGGGCTCAAATCAAGTCCATCCTCAATATCTACTCATAACTTGGTTCCGAACCCACTAGCTTTTCACCTTGCATATGCAAGATATGTAGATGAGATGTAGATGACATGCTATGTAGATGAATGAAAATGCAAGACTCTTTTTCTTTCTTTTCTTTTCTGATGCAGAGATGATATGCAAGAGTAAAATAAGAAGCCTTTAATTTTTCCAATTTTTTTCAAGAATTTGGTATACCTCAAGGGTTTTATGAGTATTATATAGATTATACAAGTGTATTTTTCAAAAAATTTTCTCCAATTTTACCCATCCCGTAATTATTACATAATATATACAAAAATATGTGAAAGTACGAGCTATGGGTAAAGTATATATGTAATATATACATGCCCCCTATACTTAGCGTGTGCTATGTCCTCAGAGCAAGGAAAGCGAGGACAAAGACATAGCTTGTGCTAAGCGTAAGAGAGCCAAAGGAGCGAAAATGTACAGAAGTCGTCCTGCCCCCTATACTTAGGCTCTTGGAAGCCTAATTGTAGAAGAAGATCAAAAATGGGGCGGATGAGGTCAAGAGGAGAAGTGGATGAATATATACAAGGTGGGCATTGGTCCCGCCTGTACTTAATCTCCGGTCAGCCTAAGTATAGGACTAGAGTGAGTATGAGGACCGATGTGATCAGGAGGATGTACAGTGAACATACTCAGTTGACTCATCCCTCCTATACTTAGGATCTGGTCATCCTAAGTATAGTCGTGGATGTAGATAGATGAAGTTAGGGTGAGTTATTAGAGTCGCGGGAGGGAGGGGCAGAATGTACAGGAATGATGGGTATGTACAAGAATCACGGACTGAATCTTTCCAGATGCTGCTGATGGCTAGAGCTCACTGTTATAAGGCCTCATGCGTGGCCGATGTGTATCTGCTGTATCTGTCTCGCGCATGAATACAATCTCCTCAACATGAACTAACTGCTCATTAGGTTCGACGAAGTGTTTCAACAGTTGTCCATTCACTAGGAATGTCGGTGCATCATCTGCGAGATCTGAGATCTCAACACATCCACTATCATGCACCGCACAGACAATGAATGGGCCCGTCTATTTGGACTTCAACTTGCCTTGGAAGACTTTCAGCCTTGCATTAAACAACCATACCTTCTGTCCAGGAACAAAGGTCTTTCGTCTGATATATCTATCGTGCCAATGCTTGACTTTGTCCTTATACACTACACTGTTGTCGTATGCTCAATTTATGACTTCCACAAGCTCATTCAGATCCATTTCTCTCTGCTTCTGTCCTAGGTGTGTGTTCCAATTGACATTCTTGATTGCCCATTCTGATTTATGCACTAACTCTGCGGGCAAATGGCACGGCTTTCCGAATACCATCCAGAATGGGGAGGTTCCTAACGGTGTCTTGTAAGCTATCCTATAAGCCCATAGGACTTGATCCAAGATTTGGGACCGATCCTTCCTGTTTGGGCGGACAAGCTTCTGTAATATAGTTTTCACCTCCCTATTCGACACCTCAGCCATACCATTAGTCTGTGGGTGGTAAGGACTAGCGACACGGTGTTCGATGCCGTAGACCTTCAAGAGTTTCTTCACATCTCGGTTTACAAAGTGGCTACCCCCATCTGATATCAACATTTTGGGGATCCCGAACCTAGAGATGATATGCTCTCTGATGAATTTACAGACAATCCTGCTGTCTGCGGCTCAGGTTGGGATAGCCTCCACCCACATGGACAGGTAGTCTACCACAAGAAGGATGCACTCGAAACCATGGCTAACAGGGAATGGGCGCATGAAGTCGATGCTCCAGGCATCAAAGACATCACAAATGATGACAGGATGCATCGGCATCTCATCCTTGGAACCAACGGTTCCTCCCATTCTCTGACATACTGGGCACGACTTCGCAAAGGTGATGGCATCGCGAAACAGAGTCGGCCACTAAAAGCCACATTGAAGTACCTTCCATGCGATCCTCTTCCCGGAGTGGTGTCCTCCTGCCTCCAAGCTGTGGCATAAAGAAATGACACTCTGGTATTCCTCCTGAGGAATACACCATCTCCAGACACAATCCGGTCCTTCAAAGAAAACAATCGGATCCTCCCAATGATAGTGTCTAGCGTTTGACTTCAGTCAGTCAATGTGGCTCTTGGGTCAATCTTCGGGAACCTTCTTGGAGACAAGATATTTCACGATATTGGCATACCATGGGAGTGAGTCGACAACAAAAATCGACTCGTTAGCATCCTCAGAAGTATTAAAATCTTTGAGACGGGAGAGATGATCGGCTACTACATTCTTCTTTCCAGGTTTATCACGAATATCCAAATCAAACTCCTGGATAAGCAAAATCCAATGAAGAAGACGCACCTTCGCGTCCTTCTTTTCCATCAAGTATCGTAGTGCTCTGTGGTCAGTGAACACAATTACCTTGGATCCGATTAAATGAGATCTGAACTTGTCCAAGGTTAACACTACTGCAAGCATCTCCTTTTCCGTAACTGTATAGTTACGCTGAGCGGTATCAAGCACTTTGCTTGCGTAGTGGATTGCAAACGGGACGCCATCCTCCTCTGTCTAAACACAACCCCAACAACAAAATCTGATGCGTCTGTCATGATCTCAAAAGGTAGAGACCAATCTGGGGCTTGTAGGATCGGGGCATCCATGATCATTCCTTGCAATAGCTTAAAGGCCTCAAGACATTTGTGATCAATAATAAACTCCATGTCCTTGCCTAAAAGCTCATTTAGCGGTCGGGAAATCTTAGAAAAATCCTTGATGAATCTCCGATAGAATCTGACATGCCCTAGGAACGACCGCAACTGCTTAACGTTGGCTGGTGGTTGGACTCGTTAGATCACATCCACCTTGGTAGGGTCAACCTCCATTCCTCTTTTGGAGATGACATGCCCCAACACAATGCCCTCCGTCACCATGAAGTGACTTTTCTCCCAAGAGAGCACCAGATTAACCTCACAACATCTTTTGAGGACTCGATCCAAATTCCTAAGACATGAATCGAAGGAATCGCTGTGGACCGAGAAGTCGTCCATGAAGACTTCCAGGAATTCACCGACCATTTCGGCGAATACAACAATCATGCACCTTTGAAAAGTATCGGGAGCATTGCATAACCCAAAGGGCATGTGCCTGAAAGCGTAGGTACCAAAGGGGCATGTGAACGTGGTCTTTTCTTGGTCCTCCGGAGCTATGACTACTTGATTGTAGCCCGAGAACCCATCCAAGAAGTAGAAGAATTCTTTTCTCGCTAGTCTCTCTAGGATCTGATCAATGAATGGTAGGGGGAAATGATCCTACTTCGTCGCAGCATTCAGGCGTCTGTAATCCACATAGACACGCCACGACATGGGCTCTCGCGTCACGATCTCCTCTCCATCTTCGTTGGTGGTCGTCTGAATTCCCGACTTTTTCGGGACAACATGGATCGAGGCCACCCATTTAGAGTCGGAGATGGGATAAATGAAACCTACGTTGCACCATTTCTCTATCTCCTTCTTCACTACCTCTCGTAAATTTGGATTCAAACGACATTGGAATTCATGAGAGGGTTTAGCTTCTTTCTCCAAGTAGATATGGTACGAACACAGAGTTGGATTTATCCCGTGGAGGTCGGAAATGCTCCAGCCTATTGCCTTGCGGTTTTTCTCCAGGATCTCTAGCAAGCGAGATTCCTACTCCTCGGTCAATCATGAACTGATGATGACCGGATATTTCTTTTCTTGTCCTGCAAGGAAGGCATATTTAAGTGTTGTGGGTAAGGTTTTGAGCTCAGGTAATGTGTTGTCATTGAGGAAGCTGGCTCAATCAAATCTGGTTTAGTGCTGGTAGTGGCTGGATCTGTCTCTAAAATTACTGCCACCAAGTCATTCGGCTCTGGAGTCGGATTGTCAAAGGTTTCCATGCAATCGACAAAAGCCACGTCCGACTCGTCATCCTCATCTTCTGATTGTCCTAAAGAGGGAAGAACTGTCAGGCTCAGCTGAGCCTCTAAGTCATTGAAGATGTAGGGGGATGCAAATTCTGAGCTGTACTCCTTTCTACGAACCTCGCAAACTGACTCATGCACTGGATCTTCTCCGGAAGGGAGGGACTCATCGGTGCTGGCTGGGTTCTGTCTCCATGGCCCAACTGTGTCTACATGGTCGTAGTCTGTTTCGGATGAAGAGTACTCGGTGCTGGATTCAGAATCCGATCTCTGCCATCTGATCTGCTTCATCTCAAATTCCTCATCTCCGCATGGAGTTTGGAACTGGATTTTTCCGATCTTATAATCAAACAAGGCCCCCGTTGTTCTGAGGAAGGGCCTCCTAGTATAATCTGGGAATCTCTCCAATTACGAGGGGTCTCCATATCAAGGACGGTAAAGTCCACCATGTATTCTTGACCCTCGACTTTGATGACAACATTCCTCAATTCTCTTTGAGACCTCTTGGTTGATTTGTCTGCAAACTGAAGGAGAGCTCTGGATTTCCTAAGAGGTCCGAGATCAAGCCACTCACAGAGGGCTGTAGGCATTAGGTTGATGGAGGATCCGTTGTCCAGGAGAGTGCGTGCAAACACAATATCATCAACATGACTCACCACATAATGTGCACCCATGTCTCTTCATTTCCTTGAAAATGAGTTCTTTATTGCGCAAGTCGTGGCTACTGACAGAACGTGTTTCTCAACACGGATTTTGGTCTTCCTGCTAATCCTAGTAGGTGTATATCTCACCTTAAGGTATTTTTAAAATGCAGGTGTCATTTCCACATACTTGTCAAAGGGGATTGTGACCTTGATATGTTTGTTACAAAACTCTACCATCTCAGGATCATCTTTTTGGATTTTTTTTTTATTTTTCTTCTTTCTACCATTAAGAGCTCAGGGTAAAGGGATTATTGACTTCAACTCAGATTCTGAAACTGAAAGATTTTCATTCAAAGTGGGTACTGAGTTCTGTACAGGACTCTGACTATGAAAAGAAAAATGCTGCTGCGAAACCGGTGATGCATCCTCTGCGACTGCTGGAATGTCCTCCTCAGATGGAGGTGCAGGATCTTCATCCGTTTCAGTGGACTCCCTACTGATGCGGTTCCCTTGCTTCTTTGAGGACTCATAAGTCCTCTTCTTATGCCGGTGGTGGTGATGGTTGTGTTGCTTCTCCTCTGCTTCCAAGTTCTCCTCAGGTAGAGACTTGGCAACTTCTTCCTCTGGTACCTGTGCCCGATTAGGTACGATCACAGTCCTTCCGCTCTTGAGGGACATATAGTTTACATTATCGTACGAAAGGATCTCATGTTCAAATGAAGAATTATCTGAATAGTATACCTGATCTCGTGGTCGGTTCTGGACTTGATTCAAGCTGTTCGGGTTGGCCTGAACCTGGGCGAGAATTGGGGTCTTTGGTGCCATCTGCTGGTCCTGGGTACGAGAAACACGATTCAGATCGGTTATCATATCCACATAGTCATTCTAGATCTGTCGGACCCTATTAGTCAGGGTCTGGATCGCCAAGGTGAGGGACTCCAATTCGGTGGGCTGGGTGGGTTGATGCTGACTTGAAGATGAGGTCCTATACTGGCCCTACTGGCCATGCCAATACTGCTGCTGTTGATGGGATGGTGACGGGCCCTGCTGACCATGCCGATACGGCCACTGCTACTGGTGCTACTGAGGCTGGTACCCTCGTTCGGGCCTGGACTGAACAAATAACGGTGCGGGGACGGAGCCATTTTCCTGGTAAGCTAGGGAAGGTCGGTGAGGCTGTGCGTTCCCTATCCCCGACTGTCTGCCGACGGGGTCATGGCTATACCACAGCCTATTGATCTCGAACACCTGCAGAGGCTCCTCGTATCCTGTCTCCACTTGTGGGGGTGCATGCTGGTCCTGCTGAGTGTAAGTCTGCTCCTCTACCTAGCTACTCTGAGGCCATGGTGCCTATTCTTGTACAAGATGAACTCGGTGTACAGGTACAGGGGGTGTAGAAGGGGCATGTAGTTTTATCTTAGCTACCGTCTCAGTAAGTTCCTCCACTTGCTTCGGCAATCTCGAGAGAGACTCAAGGTCAGCGACCCTCTTGTGAATCTGCTCGACCATGGTTAACTTGTCAGCTATCATCCCCATGTTGGGAATGAGGTCCTCTGTCAGATCCTCTACAGTCCTCCTAGTTGTCTCGTTGGATAGGATTGAGGGAGACAACTGATAGACCCTGGTGGCCTGCGACCTGCCTGTTTCTGCCATCTGCTCCAAGATTTTCCATACAACATTTTCATTCTTGTTCAAATAACTTCCTCCACAGGCGATACTGACTAACCCCTGCATCTCCGGGGTCATACCATAGAACAAGGTCTGGGCTAAGATCGCCTTTGAAATGCCATAGCATGGGCATTTCTGAATGAGGTCATTAAACCTATTGCAGGCTTCATGGAAAGGTTCAATGGGTCCCTGGGAGAAACTCGCGATCTTCGTTCTCATTTGTTTAGTCCTACTGAGTGGGTAGAACTTCTTCAGAAAAAGGTCTTTGAACTGCATCCAGGTTGTACATATCACCACGAGATTTTTCAGCCAATGTGCTGTCTTATCTCCTAAGGCAAATGGGGTGGCCTTCAACCGAACGTAATCCTGCCCAACCCTAGGGTGACTCAGGTTGTTACAAACCAGCTTGAAGTCTCTGAAGAAGGCATACGGTTCTTCGTTTGCATTTCCATTAAACTTCGGTAGTAGGCTAAGAAAGTGGGGCTTGAGCTCGAACGTTTTGGGGGGAGCTGCTGGTGCCAACTAACTGTGCATCTCATTTTCTGCTAGGTTATAAGCATCAATCATTGGTCGGTCGATTCCTCCTGGCGTAATGATTTGTCCCATCCTTACCATGAGATATGCATTCTGTTGTTCGATAATGGCGAGGCGAACCAAGATTTGCTATAATGGGTCATCTCTGTGTTCCTCATCATCCGGGTGTTTCTTAGGTGGCATCTTGTCTTCTAGCCCCGGGAAATGGAAATGGTCTTGGTTAGAAGACAAATCAAGGAAGGGATTCTTAGCGAGACGATGGTCTTCCTCGATAAGCACAGAGGAGAGGAAAGGGTTGGTTTGAGAGTAACCACCCTAGGTGTGAGGGATCCAGAACTCAAGAGGGTTATGAGTTCTGGGTGGTCCAAGTTGCGCTTGGGCCGGTGAAGATGAGTTTCGTGGGGGGCTCAAAGAGAGATTGGCAAATAAGGAGTCGATATTCCCCTAGTCAGTCATCTTGGATTGGCAAGAAGAATCGAGAGTTCTAAGTGAAGATAGGATTTTACTCCTACCTGAAGCAAGCATTAAATCCAAACCATGTATTTTCACACTCAACACGGTGAAGGACCCGAAACCGAGTTTGATTAATCTTGTTGATTTTAAGTGTGATTTTCAAGAAAAATAGCAAGGCTTTACGCGGCCTATAGGGAAGTCGTCTCAAAGCCGGATGCATCTTCCCTGTTTAACCTATCGCCTAAGATACCTCCAGTCCTTCCTTTCTTCGCTCCTATCCCAAGTTGATAGATTTAAAGACCTGCCCCTATCTACCTGCAAGCAGGCGGAGGCTGACAAGGCTGGAACTTCACCTCGGGGGGTTACTGGCAACTTGTCACGAAGTACCGCAATTTCACCCCTATCTACCTGAGACAGGCGGATGCTACTTAATACTAGTCAGTGAACCTGAATAATTCAACTTGTGATATTTGCTAGGATCAGTCGGAACATGATACGGAAGGCAGAGATTTGGGCTCTGCCTTAAGGTGTTCACACACACTCAAGTACCCTCACTCAGCCTGAAAACAAGGTAGGGGATTAATCTCCCGCAAGCAGAATTTCTGATTTTATTGATTTTTTTGGTCAATAATGTTAGCAGTCTCGATTTTAAGTCAAGTTATCACTTATTAAGTCCAATCCACACAACACGCCTATCGTCTAGTCTCAATTTCCTTTTACTTAAGTTTGAAAAACCAAGAGAAAGAAATCGAGAAAAGCCGATGCATGGAAAATCAATGATGCTTATGCTGAGTGAAGAATACTTACAGTGATCCCTTCGCTTTTATGCAGGATGCAAAACAGAATTGAAAGCTTTTATACTACATGCAAATGCAGACGACAAAATCTGCTCTTAGACATGCAATTCTATTAGCGAGTGAAGCACACATTGATTTGAGTAGATCTCCGGTCTAAGTGCGTCTTTTAAGTGTAATGTGTGGACCTAATGAATTACGAGCACAAGCAAATCCTAGTGTGGCTCGAGGAGCCGCTAGTGCAAGCCTAGTCTAAAAATTCAGTCCACACAACACATGGGAACACGGTTCCACTATGTTTACACATGCGAGAACCCAAATGGGAACCGCTGGAAATAATGCAAAAATAAGAAAAAGGAAAAAATACAATTCCTCATAAATCATTCAAAAAGTTCAAAAATACAAGTTCCTCAAAGCGTCTTCGACTCCTCGTGTTCCTCACACAAAAACAGATTGAGGTCAGACACAAAAATTAAAGGACAGAAAAATATTCACAAGAAAACCGGGGGTCAGACTACCCTGGGATGGAAAATCAGACACTAAAAAATTAACTACAAATTAACCTAAGCCGTGTCTCCCCAGCAACGACGCCATTTTGAAGAGCTGCGTACTACCCTTTTTAATTTAATCAAATTAATGGTCAAATTAATGTTGTATCGTTCGTTGCAGTCAGGTAATACGGACTAATAAAAAACCACTTTCAATTAATTTCGAGCGGCAATTTTTTTCACTTGGGCAAGCCCAAGGTCGAACACAGGGAGGCAACTATCTCCTTAGGTAGGTTTTAAGTGAATTTAAGAGCTCGGATTTTCAGAAGATTGTTTTTGGTCTTTTTAAACAATTCTTATGCAATTAATAAAAGACACATGCAAACTCGGGCCAGTTTACAAGTTAATTCAGAAAAAGTGGTCAAATTAATTCCAAAAATTATGAAACTTGGCCAGATAGTGGTATGCAATGAAATTAAGCTAGGCTAATTTATTAGATTTTTCTGACACTAGATGAATTTACTATGAATTAAAATGAATGCAAGGTGATTTTGACTAAATTAATTTTAATAAATACCAAATCACAATATTTTCAGATATAAAAATTATCCTAGATAGATCTAAGTGTGAAGAATCCAGGAAAATTAATAAACCTAAATTTCTATGTGAAATGGACATATTAAAAATTAATTAAGAAAATCACAAAATGATTTATTCAAGCCTCGAGATGCATGCAAATGATTTGATTTTGGGTACATTGTAAATTTAATTATCGTAAGTCTAATGTGAATTTATGAGGATTTTTGGAGCAACAGAGAATTTACTACAAATTAAAAGGGATAAATGGGCAAAATATGACAACATTCCACTAATTAATTAATAATAAAATCCACTGCTATCACAAAAATATGACAAGTGTCACATATTAAAGAGGACAAATTAAGCTGCACAATGCAATTTTCAAACTTAAAAAATGATTTCAAATGAATGCTTAAAGATGTGAGCAAAGACAGGGGCTTAATGCAATTACAGAAAACAAAATTGCTAAAAATTAAACATGCTGACAGGGGCTAATATGAAATTACCTATAATGAGGGGGGCATGTATGCAAGATGCCCAAAAAACACGTGCGCCTCACGTGGTGCTAATGGAAAGGACTGGAATGCAATTTCCAAAACCTTCAGGGCCTCGGTGCAAAATACCCAGGCCACATGTAAAAGACACGTAAGGTCCCAGGATTGGTTGACTTCGGAGGCTCGGGCGGAGGCTCGGGGGCTCTGGAGGCTCGGACTTGGCTCGGTAAAGCTTCGGGGGCTCCGAGCCTAAAGGTCCGGGCGGAGGCTCGGAGGCGGCTACGTGGCGCCTGCTGGACCGCTAGATCCGGTGAAGATCCAATGACTCCTGGAGACTGATGCGTGGCACTACTGCTACCCATTGGATCAAGATCGATCCAGCGGTCTCTAGAGCTCGATGAAGATGGATACGTGGATGAGCAGCGACCGTTGGATCAAGATGAATCCAACGGCATCTGGAGCGCGTGGCGGGTGGCGACGTGGCATGCTCTGGTGCGTAGGATCCTCCTGATCCTACGACTGCGGAATGAAGGCGACGTGGATCACTCTAAACCGTCCGATCAAGGAGATCGGACGGCTGCTGGACGTTGTGCTCAAAAGGTCTGCCACCTCCTGCGGCGGAGATGGCTGTGCTCCAGCGACGAAGCTCTAGCTCCTACTCCTCCTCTGATTGTCGATGAAGCTCGCCGGCAGCTGCTAAGGAGCTAAGAAGAATCGTGGAGGCTTCAGGTAGCCTCCAGAGGTCTCAGGAGCGGCTGGGATGATATGGAGAGCGGTGGTGACGAAGCTTGAAGGAGCTCCAATGAGGTGTCCGGCCAATCATAGATGGGGTACCTGCAGGGGTTAGTTGAATAGACGAAGCGTGCACAGTGATCGTGGGGTGAACGTGAGTGCGGGGAGAGGCATGAGAAGCGATGAAGGAGGTCCGGTGATGCTGCTCCGCCAAGGTTGAAGAGCTCTCGTCGGCGTGAGGTGAAGTACGTGGTCTGAGAAGATGGAAGGGTGCGCGAGGGTGACAGCTCCGAGGGGATCAATGTTAACTGAATCTTTAGATGATGAATCTTAGGAGGTGCTAATGGAGCCTAGATATTTTTGGGAGATCGAAGAGTCAAACAAGATCAAACAAACCCGATCATTTCACCAACACACACAGTGAAGTCCACAAATATGGTCTGATTATCTTGTCTCTTTTATTGGTGATAATATAAAATTCACATTCTTTACGAGCAGGTTGAATTAGGGTTTGGGATCTATCCAAGGGATACGTTCTCACCTCTCAATGAATGCATACATATCTGCAAGTAAAGAGGGATTTTCTCTCCCAAAAACAAGGTAAATTTTAGCTCCATTTTATTTACATCAACTTGCATTAACAGTCCCATTTTTAGAGCTTAGATTATCACCTGCACTAAATCTCTGAACACATAAATCATCGTCTACTGTCCAGTCCCTTTTCCATAATATCCTAGGTGATAAATCATGAAGAGGGAAGAATCATACAAACATAAAATCATGATGTCATGCTCAAGAGAAGTACTTATAGTGTCTCCAACTCTCTTCTTGCATATGCTAGATAAAATATAAAATTTTGCTAAATGCATGCAAGTCGATGGAAATCCGCACCTAATAATGCATCTATTAATGGGAGGATATTCAATTTATTTGGGCTAAGTTGAACGTAGATTACATGCGTATAATGAATCTTAGAAATAAGTGAATCTCATAAGATGTAATTAGTGTGCCCTAACTTACGAATCAAGCACATAGGATAATACATTGAAAACAACTCTATGAGCCGTTTGTCTGGATCCTAAATCGGGCACTCAAGTTGAGTCCCACCCAACATGAGTGAAACAAACTCAACACACCAACCGAATAATAAAGTCCAAAGTCTGCGTTACACAACAAATATAAAAAATAATATTCGAAACACTTCAAGGTATCTTATGCGGCTCTTCTTAGCATGAACTCCTTTTCAAGCTCTTGCCTCCATTCTCCACGTGTGACCTCGATAATGGGCTTCCTCTACCACATAAGAGAAAAGTTTAGATATTTCAAAGATTGTCAAAACATAAATAATAATGCATAAAACATCACAACACATGATCAACCTGAATAAAATACAAATCAACTTAACCAAAATATAAAACCTAAATAATTATATTAATGAAGTTGTGTCCCCGACAACGACACCATCTGTTGAATTGCTAAATGCATGAATTTAAATCTATCCATTGTAGCATGTGCACTTAGCTTCTCATACAAAATCGAGAAGAATCTCAGTGATGGGGCGCTCGGCTTAAATTTATAACCTGGGAAGTCCAAGGTCGAACATAAGGACACGAGCCATAATATGATTATTTAGGTCATTAAATTATCTAGATTAAGCGATTGATAATTCATCTAGGTCAAAACAAACAAGCAATGCAGACATGCAATACAAAGTATAATGCACATCACAAATGCATTCATGTATGAGCGAAAATGTGTTTTTTTAAAACATTTAAATGTATGTTAGTAAATAATCACATAATGAACAGAATGATAATACACTAACATATGCAAATATACTCACAAATATGTCCTAAATGATTTGTCAAACATAAGCACATAATCAAGGTAAAATCATGCAGTGTAATCTAAACCAGGTTTCCTTTAAAAGAAATCTAAGCAACTTAATCATCTATAGATAAATTAATAACTCATTATGCATCAAATCAGAGAATAAATTGAGCCATATAGAAGATAAGGAAACATGGACTAAAATGCAACTGAAATTACTTCATTTGGACATAAGATGCTCAAGATATTCAAGTTTGAATCCAGGGGCATAAACGTGATGAAACAGGAAGAAATACTTGCATACACTTCCCTGGAAGGAATGAAATGCAATTATTAAGAACCGACGTTATATTTATGAAATACCCCCTGCGCGGAGGTATTTTTGTAATAATGGAAAACCGATCGGGTAAATGCGTAATTTACCCATGCATGCATGCACAGAGCACACGCGGACTAGGTTCAGATGGCGTGGCATGGGTGGGTCCACATGGCATCACATGGTGCTTCGACAGAAGGCTTGGCATGAACGAAGCTGCAGGATCGTACAAGTCGACGTGGATGAAATTGGACCGTTAGATCATGCCCAATCCGGGCTAATATGATAACATCTGTTCTTTCCCTTCAAACGAGCACCATCGCACATGGTGGGTATGAGGCGAGGCTTTGGGGAAGGCTCCATCACTCTGCTCTGCTTGTGGATAAACCTTGAGGGTTGATGAAGGACCATACATGGCTCACGATGAAGGAGCATATTCTCTGAAGGCCTGCGAGTGCCTGGAAGTAGGAGACGAGGATGACACATCTAAGGCAAAATTCCTGTTCAGAGATCTCTCTCAAACTCTGGCCATTATGATCTTTGTCACATGTAGATGTTAGAACATGCATAAACGAAGCAAAAGAAATGAAGTATGTGCATGTGTGAGTGGGATGAAGGACCTATAAGGGATGTAGAAGATAGAGGTCCATTGGTTCCTCTCTAGGTAGGAGAAGATGATGAATCGAAGTGGACAGATTTCTTATAGAACAAAAATCATAGAGGTTAAGCTCTCCCACGTGGAGGATGAGTCCACAGTGAAGGTCGAGGTCATTTTAGATCAGATTTTGGGTTTATATACTGTGAAGGAATAAGTTGAAGAAACTTGAGCAAACTAAGGCTACCTAAAATGTAACTTTGAAGAAGCTTTGATGGCAGAGGTTATGGCTTGGGTTGAGGCTCGATCTGAGCCTCTGGTCATCGCTTCATCTCCACAGCTGATGGAGAATGCTCAAAAGGCATCATAAGAGGCTGTAGCATGGCATGCTCGCCAGGGGTTGAACCAAAGTAAACCTCCATGATCACACAACGTCAACTCCTTCTTCCTGTCACGAAGAGGAGGAGTATCTAGGGGATACTCCTTACAAGGGTTGACATCCTGCTATTGACGGCGGTGAGGGATTTTTAAAGGGGAAAAGGCTGCAGTTGCAGATGGTTTTTGGCGGTTTTCAATCGCTCAGATCAGGTGATGGAATTAAGATGGAGATAATTTAGGTGGTGGGTGTTAACTCATGGAGGTTAGGGTTAGGAAATAGTGGTAGTTGTTGGACGAGGAGTTACTCGAGACGGTCGGGAAAATTGGGAGACCATGGGGTAGTTAGGCGGTTTGTAGAGAGAAGAGGATCTAGCTAGAGGTTAGGGATAACTCCCAAACCATGGGATATTTGATTCGACGATTATGCTTTTTGTATGAGGTACGGACCTGATTGAATAGATCAGAATCTGATCATACATCTTACAATGAGGTGCGAAGTAATGTCCCAGAGTAATTGTGATCGAAAAGATCAGACGGTTCAGATCTGGGTGCCAACAAATGACTAATATGGAACATAGTAGATCAGACGATAGAAATCAAGGAATAGATGACGTGACAAGATCGGGCCACGTGGACGGCTATGGAGGCACCACGTGGCCCAATCAGAATTGAAGAAAAACAAAGAAATTATAGTAAAATCAAAAAGAAATAGTTAGAGGAAGAATTATGAAAAGTGGTGAACATAATAGTTATAGATCTCGATGAGATCTATAATTTCATTTAGAAGTCAAAGAGATCAGAGGTCATCTATACATAATTAAAAATTAAATACTATTAAAACCCATTTAAAACAATTTTCTTTTTCTTTTTTTATGGATTCTTGTTTTATTTTATATTATTTTATTTATATACAATATTAATCTAATTTTTATTTGATTTTTATTAAGAAGTAAATACATAAAATACTAGACCATGATAGGATTATGATAATATATAATAATTAGTGGTAATTATTTACAACACATTAGTTAGTAGTTAGTGTTAATTGTCAATGAATCTTGTTATTTTACTTAAGCAGGAGAGATAATAATTGTGCTTAATGATGATAAATCTGGGATTTATAAGGTAGCCACTTTATGAATCGAGATATGAGATCTTTAGCTAAGGACTACAAATTTGAGCACAGAGTTACTAGTCCTTACCACCCACAGTCCAATGGCATGGGAGAGGTTTCGAACAGAGAGGTGAAGAGTATTTTGCTGAAGGTGGTTCATCCCGATAGAAAGAATTGATGCAAGCTCTTCGACCAAGTTCTGTGGGCCTATATGACAACATATAAGATGCCTTTGGGCACTTCACCATTTAGAATGATCTATGGCAAGCCATGCCATTTACCTGCTTAGCTGATTCACAAATCCGAGTTGGTAATTAAATATATTAATTGGAGTTGTCACCTAGGCAAGCTTTGTCGTGACTTGAACTTGAGTGAGCTCGTGGATATTTGAAACAGAGCATACGACAATAGTTTGATTTATAAGGACAAAGTAAAGAGATGTCATGATCAACACATTAGGTGCAAGGACTTTGTCCCTGGGCAAAAGGTATGGTTGTTTAATGTCGGGTTGAAGATGTTCTATGGGAAGCTCAAATCTAAGTGGACAAGTCCCTTTGCTGTTAAGAAAGTGCATAGGAATGGAAGTGTAGAGATAGCCGATCTCACAGATGGTGCACAATCCCATGTGGTGAATGGACAATCGTTGAAGCATTGTGTAGATTCTAAGGAGCAGTTAGTCCAAGTCAAGGTCATCAACTTCATGCATAGTGAGCATATAACATATACATCATATTACTCTTCATGAAGATGCAACATCTAGATTCAACAGCTTAGAAGATTCACTCACTCGTGTACATACGATCTATTCATTCTTTTAGAGCTTAGGTTCCTTCTCTTGGAGATATTATCTCCATACTCATGCTATTCAAAGCCTAAGTAAGGGGGGAACCCCTGCTCTTGCTTGTAAATTCATTTTCTCTCTGTATATTCTTTAGATCTCATCGGTTCTCACATTTACTCCTGTCTTAGACTTAGACTGACCAGGGCCTAAGTATATGGGGGACCGATGACCGCCATGTGTATATACTTATCCATTTCTCCTCTTGACCTCGTTCGCCCCATTTTTTTTGTTCTTCTTCACTTAGGCTGACCAGAGCCTAAGTGTAGGGGAGCAGATCGACTTCTATATTTTTTATTATTTTAACTCTCTTACGGTTAGCATGAGCTACGTCTTTTCCTCGCTTCTTGTGCTTTAAGGACATAGCACATGCTAAGTATGGGGGGAATGTATATATTACATATATACTTTACCCATAACTCGTACTTTTATGTATTTTTGTATATATTATGAAATAATTATGAGGTGGGTAAAATTGTTTTTTTTTTGCAAAATACATGTATAGTTGTATAATATGTATATTGTATATGATTTGTATAATGTGTATAAATTTGTAAAATTCTTGTAAATAATACTTTTATAAATTTGTTGTAAAAAAGGAAGTATACCATAAAATAACAAAAAAACTTTCAAAAAAACTCTAAAAAAAAGTTCTTATTTACTATTGCATATCATCCTTGCATTAATTAAAAAATCCATCAAATGTCTTGCACTTCATTCATATATATTGCATGTCATTTGCATTTCTTTTGCATATCTTGCATTTGCAAAGTGAAAAGCTAGTGGATTCTGAACCAAGTTATGAATAGAATTTGAGGATGGATTTGATTTGACCTTAATCTACCTAATTTCAGAGGAACCTTATCGAAACTGTAGTTAAGATTTTTCAGGTCGAGTGACTTAATTCTTTGAGTCCGCAAGACTATGTTCACATGTCATCTTGATTGGTCTTAGTAGAGTAATTCATACACATGCATGATTCTTTTAGACGATGACCTAACTTGGACAAGAACCATGCACGTAGCTCTTCATTGATTAAGTGTTGAAGAGGCAGAATCCTTTGGCTTGGAGTAGCACACGGGTGGAAACATCCATCCTCCTCTAGGGAGGGTAGTGCATCTCAACCTAGTCTAGTGGCATTGATGTCTAACGACGAGATGCTGTAGGTTGCAAAAAAGCTTCAAAAGAGGGATAGTCTACTGGCTCAAGAAGAAAAAACTCCTTATGTACATTCTACACTTTTGTATACCAAAAAAATCTCCAAAAAATTAGACGGGAAAATATAAAAAAAAATCCGTCGGAAAAAAAAAAGAATAAGCAAGGCATATGCTTCAAAGTCTCATACCAAGGAAGCATGTAGCTGGAGACTTGGCTACTCTAGCCAAGCATTACGGATATGTGACTACACTGGTCACAGTACATTCTCTTCTCTACCCCCTCTTCTTGAGCTAGTTGCACTTGAACTTAGAAGGGAATACCCCGCTCCTCAAGGAAAGAGTTACTAGACCCGGGAATTAGAGTTACCTTGTTAGAGGAGGCTGTGTCTTTGTCATTTATGATGAGGAGATCTATATTACACATATACAGTATAAGTAAGATTCATAGTCATCAGAATTTGCGTATGAGGATTTGTTCTAACCTGACTGTTAAGGCGATCAAATTAGAGACTTGTGGAACTTAAAGGCTGTTAAGTCTTAAATCCTCTTCCCAATAAGGTTCTGCCACATTATTAATCCAAAGGTCGAGTCGAGCTCCATTTCACCTTTTGTTCATGAACTTGGCATGGAACCCAAAATCATTTCATTTTTTGCATTTTATTCTTAGTTGCTTGGGGACGAGCAAGGTTTAAGTATAGGGGGTTGATGAATTTGTGATTCATCACTCTAAAAGTCGAAAATAAAGCTTTGTTCCAAGTAGTTAGCTGCATATCTTCATTTATTTTGCATTATTATCATTCATGCAGTTAGCTGGCCCTACTTAATTGTGGGAAAAGGCTTTCTTGTTGTTTGATTCTCATTCATGCATTTAGAATTAATGTCTGCATTTTACCATGCATATTCACATTAAATAAAAAGCCAAATTCCCTTGTAAATATCACTTATATATTAACCATAGTTTCCTTATTTGTATATACTTTTTTCACTAACTCAGAATTGAATAAAATCAACTTTATAGTGTATATATTACTAACACTAATAAAGGAAAAATATCAGAAAATATAATAACTTGTAAAATTGATCAATAAAACCCTAACCCTAGTTTGTGACTAAGAACCTTAAAATGTGAATATATCTCTCATACAATCTCCTATGGACTCCTACTCATTTTTGAATTAATGTGCGTTCAATTACCTTCAAAACAAGATCGAATTAAAAAGAATCGGAGTCCATATGTGAAACTTGGGTTTTGGGCCCCCTTTGTATATTGTAAATTGTACATATATCCCTATATTTTATTTTATCATTTTAAGTATTAAAAATAAAAAAAGATTAAGTTGTAAATATTTATTTCATATTTTCTCTGATTTTATTTTATTTTTATCTTATTTTTAAAAATAATAAAAAATGCAAAAGATAAAAATTGATATTTTATACCTTTAAGGTATCCCCAAAAATACGTTTTGTACAGATGATTTATTTTGATTTTTCATCCTTCACAAAAGTTGTAGATCTCGATGAGACAAGCAAATTTTATGTTGACCACGTTTTGTTTTGACCCCATTTGTTATTTCTTTTTGATTTTTTTATATTTAATTTTTTGATTTTTCTAGGAGCGATACGTGGCAGCTCCTGGAGCAACCATGTGTCACCCCCTTTTTATTTTATTTCCTTTTTCATTCAATTAATTATCTTTAATTTATTTTCTTTTTATCTTTATTTATTTAATTATTTTATTTTAATTATTTATTTTATCTTATTTTTTCTTATTATATTGGATATTTATTATTTTTAGTATTTATTTTAATTATTAGTTATTAAAAATTTAGCTAAAATTTTATTTTTTTAATTTCCCAGCCATATGGCACCTCCACCTCTTCTTCCCCATGCGCGCACATCGCGCAGCTGTGCCTCATGGCAGGGTGCAACCACTCGTCCAACTGCTCGCTCTCTCCCTTCACACCTCACGATCTCCATCTCCCTCTCTCTTCCAACCGTCCCCGTGCCTTGTGCAGCGGTTGCGCACTCGTAGTCCAGCGTGCCCAACTGTCCCGCAACTCGAACGTCCGCTCTCCCAATTCTCTCTGTGCACGACTCACCAACTGACCATAAATTCCCCTCCGCCTCCACTGTCGCAAACCATCCACCATGCTTGGTCAGAGAGAGAGAGCCTGCCTCCACCTCCAATGATAGCGGCCATGCGAGGCTCGAGCAACGACCTCTCCTCTTAGGTGAGATCCATGGGACCTCCATCCCTTGTTACGACACCTATGCAAGTTGCGCAAGCTCCGCATGCCGTCACGTAGAGCGAGAATCGGGAAGCTCTGGCGAGCTTCTCAATCCCCAGTCCTCCATCTTGCTCGATCCCACTTCCATGTATACTTATTCCTTCCTTCCCCTTCTTCCTCCACTTGTGATTCCTCTATTTTTCTTCGATTCCTCTATTTCTTAGTTCTTCCCAATCACCTCCGTTCTTCTTCTCCTCCCCCATTACTCCGATCACCGTTCACACCTCCACCGCTTCACATATTTTCCTCGATCGAGCCCGCTCCACCTTTATGCACTGCCATCTTCTCCACCGCCCTCAATACTTGCACCACCCTCGCAATTGATAGCCCCCTTCGCAGCTGGCCCTCGTTGCTAGCCACACTTCGAGCCTTCGCACGAAGTTGACTCCAACCTGCAGCCACTCATCACCCATCGCCACCTCTATCCCAGCAACCCAAGCGTCGCCACCATCGAACCCACCACCGCCTCAGTTCTCCTCACCCGACCTGCTCGCCACTCTCACTGATCGTCATGCCCACTGGAGACGCCCCTCGACATCAGACCGCCTTGGCCTGCCTGCCCTCGGTCCGCGTTCCAAGCCCCCTCCCCCATCACATGAGCATCATGTGAGGGAGGGGAACATTTGCAGGGCAACCCCCGGAGTCCCAGATTATATCTAAAGCACCCCCACTTGTAGGAGGCACATGCCTCGCATGTGTCCCTTGGTATATTTGTGATCGTGCCCTTGGCCTACTGTCAGTCCCTCAGGTGCGGTGCACACCTGCTCCTGGGAAGTTCGTTGTAAAACCCCCACAGGTTTTGGTAATTATAGAAGCGCTTTGTGTCATAGTGTTTTTTTATTTATTTTCATTTCTGAATTTGCAATTAGACCCCTGTATTTGAGAGTCAAATTGGACATCATTTCATCTTCTTTATTTTAATCAAAATTAACATGTTTTGTGCATCTAATTCTATATCTTTTGGCTATTTAGTTATAATTTTGTGAGTACTGGGTAATTAATTAAAATTATTTTGGTAAAAAATTACATATTTTATCCAATTCATGGTTTCAATTTTTTAATTACTTAATGCTTGCTCCAAAAATCATAAAAAATCAGAAAAGATGCATTTGAATGTGATTTAGTTTGTATCCTAATTTCATCTAAATTGGATATGTCTTGTGCCTTAAATAAATTCTTAAGTGATTTCAGTAAATGATTTTTAATTAAATTCAAAAACATTATTTTTGTGAAATTTTAATCTCTAGATTGCTTATTAAAATATCTTTTTGAGATAAATATCTCCTTAGATAAATTGATTTCGTGGATTTATTAGAGATTAAATACTCACAATTACTCTATTTTCATTAAAAAATTCATACAATGTCAGAAAATTCCAAAAAAACTAGTGTAGTTTCATTTTCACTTCCAGTAATATTTCATATTTTTTGTATTCTGTTTGTATGAAAAATTACAAAAAAAAACCCATAAACATTGTGCATTTTTCACTGTTGCATTTTAAACCCAAAAATTTTTAAAAAATACATTCTATATTCATAATTGGATTAGGTTCTCAGAAAAAATATAACTTGGTTGAATTGGATTAATTTCACATAAAATTAATTTAGCTAAATTGCTTGATTTCTTAATAACCTAGTTCAATCGTATTTTTTTGTATTTGCATTTATACTACATAAATAAACATAAAATCAAGTCAGATAAATTCATGTGGTTAATTTTTGATGGATCCTGATTGTTGCTCGACTACAACAAATTCAAAACATTTAATATAGGGTGATTCGAGGCTCATCAAGAGTGTAGGAGGAAGAAGCCGAAGACTTGGAGGATTTTGGAAAATGATTTTGCACATACATATTTTTTATTTTTAATCTTTTATTTCTATTCTTGTAAAAAATTGTAATAATTATTGGCACCTACCCTATTTCTATTTTTATTTGGACATTAGACTCTCTTGTGATTGTGTGGTAGTTTTTTCCAAGTGTAGATGCACTTGGGGGACCTCACCAATTTTTTTTGTTTTCTTTTCTTTTTTATTTTTATTTTTTTCTCGTAGTTTTTTGCTTGAGCCCTTATAAGTTGGTTCTATTATCTTGGCTAAGCCTGGTAACCAAGTAGGTCCTCATCCCTAAATAAGAATATATGTTCATATAGATTAGTTCGTAGGATTGGACTTCGTCAAATAATGTGTTCTTGCCCGCTAATAGCAGTTGCTACTTTGGAAGATTATCATGCATCATTTAGATTGGTTTATTTTTCTGTCTTTATTTTATGCGAGCATCATTTTGCATGTAGATTTTTGGAGCAAGGTATGCATTTCTTATCTCGTGCATGCCTCATTGATGTCTTCCACATCGCTTTTCTGACTTCCTCTCTTGATTTCCTCACTTAGGAAATAAAGGAATTAGAAAAATCATTAGATCATTTATTTTGAAAAAGTTCAAAAAACGTGATAACCCAATAAAAAAGGATAGGCTAAATCTGCTAGATCTAAAACAAAACATAACAAGCATATTTTCATTGTTTTGGAGAGAGTAACCCCATCATTGTTTACAAGTATTTACCTCCAGACAGAGTGCGTGAGGACGTTGCCTTAAGGTTAGAGCCCAAATCCCTGTACGTGTGTCCTATGCTCATGTACATTACTCTTTGGTGTATAGTTGATATGCAATCACTTTCCTAAGGTGTTACAAAATTGTTTTGGTGTGCTATGCTTCTTATCTCCCTTTGGGCCTGATATTGAACCCGACATCTCAGAAGATGGTTCCATTGATTGGGGAGGTTTGAGGACATATGTTGGGCGATTGAGGTGATATACCATATGTTTGGTAGTAAGCAACTTTTTGTAGATTCACTAAACTAAAATTGAAAAGATAATTGACTGAACTTTCACGATCTTCACTGTCAAATCAGGGGTTTGAATTGTATTTGGTTGATAGTGTAAAGATCCCTCTGCTCTCTTCATGCATTTTCTTCCTTTTCTTCTTGTCTTGACATCGTGTTCTCGTATATAGCCTTTTGTCATCAAAGATGTCGGATTAGAGTATTTCATGTTCGGACTTTAGAGCTCATCTTTTAACACTCCAGTTCGGTTGCCTTTGATGCGGGAAGACTCACTTCCCGAGTATTCATCTTTCCTACATCACCAGTCTTTTCACTAATAAATCTCTTGTTTGAGATTAACTTTAGTATCGAACTTTCATTTGAGACTCCATTTTTGAGGACTGAACAAGTGTCGTGTACATTTTCAAAGACATAATATGAGCACTTGAAGCCACCAAAGGGCAAGAATCCCATGGCAGAATATAGTGAGATCAACAATACAATGTTAGCTTCTATTTCGGCTATTCAGGCATAGTTGACTGAGAAAGATGACATCCAGGTTAGACTAAGAGATATGATCTTCGAGCTAAGGAATGATATAGCAGATAGGAGAGGAGGGTGAGCAAATGAATGGAGGTGGAATGGGGGATGTGAGCAGCAACCAGAGCTAGTGGCTAAGCTCACACTTAAAGATGCCTATAACCCAAGCGCGAGACAGACTGATACATGGATTCAGATACCTGTGATTCATGGGCATTTTGAGCTGAAGCCCATGATTTTACCTTTACTCCCGATATTCCATGGACACATACATGAGGAACCTTACATACACCATCAGTAGTTCTACTATATTTGCAGCACTATACACTATCCTAACGTTCCGTTAGAGGTAGTGAAGATGACAACCTTCCCGTTCAGTCTGATGGACAAGTCATTGCATTGGATTAATCATTTAGGGAAGGTTGTCACGTCCTGGGAGGAATTGAGGTTTGCCTTCCTAAGTAAGTTTTATCCTCTAGGAAGACTTAATCAGACGTGATCATTGATAGCTAACTTCTCCAAAATGTCCCATGAGATGATTCAGAGGCATGCGAACATTTCAGAGATTTGACGGAGAAGTGCCCCCATCACGATATACCAAAGATTGGCCTCGTGCATAATTTCTTTGGGGATCTAAGTTTAGAAAATCAGATATTGGTAGAAGCCACTTGTGGAGGGGTCCCACTTCAACAAGGATGAGTATGTCTGATGAATCCACGATTCATCATCTCAATATCTTGATCTTAGCAAAATCCCCAAGTAAAATCCCAGAAAAATGTACATAAATTCATTAAATTAGCAAAGTGTCTCTTGTAAAATAAACACACTAATTATTGTATATTAGATTGTACAAAATAAATTACACATAAAAAGCCGCAAAAATAAATGAGTTTCATAAATGTAAATAGCCCAAAACTTCATGTAATTTTAATAATTTCACTTCAACTCCTTTTTGGCTAATTCTTTCTCCAACGTGTTCATATCAATGTCTATAAAAATACAAAAATACAAAATAAATTTTACCTCAAATAAATGCTCCTAGATCCCAAAGGGAAAAAGCCGTAAAGACCAACTTCCAAGCCAAATTCCCGCTCCGTATGAACTCCGAATTCACCAAACTCACTTTTAAAATTCAAGTTAGAAAATTATCTATCCAACGGAAGTGGTTTCATTAAAATCGGAGCTCATTTGCAAAAGTTGGGTTTTGGGACCTAGATGTACATTGAATATTATGTACATATTCACTTTTTTCTTCATTTTTATTTTACCTTTCTCATTTACTTAAAAATCCAAAAAAATCATTGTTGTGTTGCATTTTAATTATATTATTTTATTGTATTTTTTCCGTTGTAAACATCTCTTATTAAAAAGACAAAAAAATACATATTAGAAAAGCAAAAAAAATATACGTGTTGTATGTATTCACTTGTCACCACTATTTTTTCCCTTCTTCATTTTTATTGTATTTAAAGTAGCCTACTTTATATCATTATTTATTTTATTATTTATTATACATTCTCTACAATAACCACCATTCAACTCTTTACCACCAACCTCCATTCAACCCCATCATTTTTTAAACCTCCCATTCAACTCCATTAATAATATAACCTTCCACCACTTTAATAACCTGTCATTTCATCTTCTTTATATACATCTCATCCTCCTCAATTTGCAGTTGATCCATCTTTATGTGAGGAGAGCCTAGTTCCCAGAGTTGAATCGGTTATAACGACGCAACCGCAGTCAAGCGATGACAACCCTCTCTCCGGTGAGATCCGTTGGCTTTTTGGCCAACATCGCAGCCGCCTCCGCGCGCTGCTCGAGCTCATCGCTCGCCGGTGATTCAAGCGAAGACCGTGCTCTCGTGAGCACATCATAGGCGACTGTCTCCGTCGTAGGTATTTTATTTTCATCTTGTCATCATTTGTCTCTTTGCAAATTTTTTTAGCACACCACATATCATCCCTTCCATCACCACCATCATAACACCATCATTTTTTCCCATTTGGTTAGTTCATCATCACAACCACCAATCCATCTTATTATTTTTCATCATATTTCCTGTTTAAACAAAATTACAAAAAAAATGAAAATCTAAAACAAAAAAATATCACAGCAGAAAAAGAAAAAAATTAAAAACAATTCAAAAAAATAAGGGAGGAGCAGCAGTGGCTCCGCCGTCGCCCCACCAGCCAGCGCGGCTGCCGTGCACCCGCTCCAGCAGACGGTCGACCAGCAGCGATCCGCCACGCCGCCCAGCGGCGAGGTCGCCGCCCCTCGTCTCTCCTCCAAGCTCGTCCCCAGCCGCGCAAGGCGGAACCCCTCCGCCGCGTCCTCGCGGCTCTGCCTCCCCTCCGCCGCGTCCTCTCTGTTCCAGCCGCCCATTCTCTAGTTCCTCCTCGTGGCCTTCGTGCTCGGCCGTGCCCCCATCACCGCCGACCGCGACCGCTCTCCGCCGACCTCTCTGCCACCCATGGCTGCGCGCGGGCTGCCACCGCTGTCCGCCCCCCGTTGGGTTCATCCCTAGCAGTCCATGCAAGAAAGGAAGAATGTGTTATTTTTTATTTTGTAAAAATTGCATATGTTTTCCTATAGGATTTTGTAATTACGAAACAGTCCCTGTGCATGTTTTCTTTTGTAAGTTATTTTCTGGAATTTGCATGAACACCCCTGTCTTTATGGATTTATTTGGATCTCAATCTTTCATCTTTTTATTTAATGAAAAATGCCATTATGTTGAGCAACTAATTGTCTATATTTGGAATATTTATTCATATTTTTGTGAGATATTGTGAATTAATTAAAAATGTTCAACTAAAATATTGTATATTTTACTCAAATTGAGCTCTTAAATTTATATCTCACACATGGTTGCTCTAAACATTACACAAAAATTAATATTGATGCTTTGATATGTGATTGAGATACTACCCAAATTTCATCCAAAGTGTAGTTGACTTGTGCCTGAAATAAATTGTAGAGTGATTTTAGTATTCAATTTTTAATTAAATCCATGTACATCATTTTTGTGAAATTTCAAATCTCCTGAATTATATATGAAAACATCTTTTTGGGATAATTCACACTCTGATTAATTTGACATTGTGGATTTATTAGGAATTAATTACTCACTGTCGCTCTGTTTTGCTTAAAAAATTCATAAAAAATTCATATTTTGTCAAAAAATTCCAAAAACATTAATGTAATATCTTTGCATCATGTTTTCATTCCAGTAAATTTTTATTATTTTTGCATTCTGTTTGTGTGAAAAATTGTGAAAATACCCATAAAAATTGTGCATTTTTAGTTGTTGCATTTTAACCCTGAAAATTCTAAAAAATGTGTCTTGCATTCATCACTGGATTAAAATTCTAGGAAAAATATGATTTGGCTGAATTGGATTAATTTGACATTAAAATTAATTTGGCTAAGTTGTGTAATTTCTTAGTACTTAATTCACCTGTATTTTGTATTTGACATTCATTTTGCATTAAAAAATCTAAAAAAAATACCGCATTGGATATCTAAATTTTAATTTTCGAATTAACCCCAAAGTTGTTCCTTTGCCTCCCTGTGTTCGACCCCGGACTTGCCCGAGATATAAATTAAAGCCAAGACACTCTTCACGGAGATCTTCTCTCGGTTCTAACTGATTCGCTAAGTACACGTATTACAACGAACCCAAATTAAATATCGTATTTAGCGACTCGTCAGATGGCGTCGTTGCCGGGGAGGCAAACGGCTTAGGGACTAATTGGAAAATTTGGATTTAGATTTCACTTACTCGGGTTGTCTGACCCCCGAGCCACTTGTATTTATTCCATTTTTTGCAATTATTTCTCTTCATATTTTTGTATATATTTTGTTTTTTTATCTCTCTAACATAAATTTTATTTTCCTTACGAGGGCCCGGTGGACTTGGAGTGCATCGGAGGTCGACGGACGTGACGCACACCGACTGTTGAAGATCAAAGAATTGCCAATTTATTTTCGAGAGAATTTTTTGTAAATTCTTGTAATTATTTTGTTGTAATTATTTAGGTAGTTTTCTTCTTTATAGCAGCTCTGGTTTGAGAGCTCGTGCGTGTAAAAAGACTTGGACATTATTTGTGGTGTGTCGAGGCCTGTTTCACTCTCCGGTGAGGGTGGGGCTCGACTTGAGTGGCGAACTTAAGGATTAGGCACACGGTAGTTTAGCATCAAATTTATTTGTGCCCATCGTAAATTAGGCCACACATATCTTAGAAGATTCACACATCTTATAAGATTCATAATGAGACACATATAGATACGCACTACTTAGCTCAAATCAAATCAATTCTTCCCCGCTAATAGTATACTGTTTAGGTGTGGTTTTCTTGATATGCATGCATTTAGTGTAAAATTTACAAATTCAGTTTTGCATAATGCATGGAGAGTGCTGGGATTCACTATAGGTATACCTTCTTCTGAGCATGCATCATAGTTTCTCGTTTGCATTCTGATTTCCGACTCCCTTCTTATTTTACAACTTAAGGTCAAAAAGGAAATTGGGACTGAACGGTAGACGTGCTTTTGTGTTCAGATTAATTTCAAGTGATAACCTAACTCTAAAATTAGGACTGAATTGAGCAGGTCGATTTAATTAATTAGAATAAAAAAGACCCTTGTTCTCAGGTGCATAAAGCCCTCATTGTTTGTTTTACTTGCTAGTGAGAGAGAGACGACCCTAGGATAGAGCCAAGCCTTGATTTCTTACTTACTACTGGTTCTTTCTTTTTAGGCGATTAGCTACTCTTCAGTGAGGAATACGGGAAGCCGGTAAATGGTTCGGACTTCCTTAGTAGAGTGGGAGGTTTAGAGGATGCCTTAATCCTTAAGGAACGGGTAGCCGTATTTATATGATTCGTACTTACTCCTATACTGGATGAAAGTAAGTCAAACTAGTCGTAAGAATCGGGCTAGTCTGTAGGAAAATACGGGTACCTAACAGCTCGTTAATCTTTCCAAGATTGTATTCTCACCAACTAAAATTGACCAGATAATTCGGCCGAACCCTTACGGCCATCACGTGTTGAGTTGGTGAAATTGAGGGTTTGAATTGTGTTTGTATTGTGTAAGTTCACTCCGCACATTTACGTGCACCGTAGAACTAGTGCTTCATTGACTATCGTGATCTATTCTTTTGACATCGAAGATGACTGATTGGGCGTATATTTATTCAGACTTTGCGAATCTCTCATTGAACCCTCCAAGAAGTATGTCTTCACAGGTCCATGCGCAACTTGGACCAACCTGGACTCATGACTCTCTCGAGCCCAGGATCATCCACTCTCGGGATGGTTACTCTCAAACCATTCCATTTCTCTCTTCCCACCTCACCGAGGAAGACCTTCGCATCGGTGAGAATATCTTGATTCATAAATCCTCTTCTAATCAAGAACACCTTGTTGATTCAGGCTATAAAGAAGATTCAAGTAAAATGCCTCCAAAGAAGAAAGAAGAGGAAGAAGAGGACCATGAAGACCCAATGAGAATGATACTTGCCAGATTAGCTGCATCTGAGCAGCAACACACACTTCTCAGAGCCCAGTTAGGACAACTCAATGTTGGGGTCGAACCACCAATGGATGCGACGTACAACCCTGGACAATATCAAATTCATAACTACTTGAGTCCGACCGAACCCACTGTTGACTTTGAATTGAAGTCGCATTTTCTGAACCTGCTGCCACATTTTGATGGGAATGCTTCTAAGGAGCCATATGCATTTCTTAGGGACTTTGAGCTCATCTGTGCTAACCTCAAACATCATCATATTAGCCAAGATTATATTAGGCTCAAAAACCTTCCATTTTCCTTGGGTGGAAAAGCCGATTACTGGGTGAAGAATCTTGGAATCACCGTCACCACTTATGCCCAGTTCAAGGACCTGTTTCTGAAGAAGTTCTACCCGTTGAGTAGAACTAAGATGATGAGGATGCGTATTACGAGTTTTTCCCAGTTACCCCACGAAGCCTTCTGTGATGCTTGGGAAAGATTCAAGGACATCCTGCAGAAGTGTCCCTGTCATGGATTAGATGACAACATCTTGGTCCAATCGTTCTTCACTGGTCTCAACCCTGAGATGCAGGGTTTAGTGAGTGTTGCCTGTGGAGGCAGCTATACATCACGAGGAGCGGATACCGTCTGGATGGTATTCGAGCAGATGGCTGAAACTAGCCGTTCACAGATGGCCATCAGGGCCTATACACCATCCCCCAATTCACTCTCATATGGAGGGGGAAAATCAGTTGTAGTCGATCTCTCTTAGGACGTGATCCCTAGCATGGGACTCCTTGCTGACAAGCTTACTGCAGTCGAGAGGATTGACAGGAGAATTGATGAATTAGATCGGAGCGTCTCCAAACTTCCAAAAAGATGGAGGAGTTGACTGGGAGGGTATCTAAGATAAAGATACCTGCCGTGACTGCACCCTCTACTCCGTATACCAAGTTCACCATATTCAGGAGCAGTTGGTGTCAGGGCAACCACAGCCGTGGGAGCAGGATCAATCCTACACCCACTCTTTCCAGTAGCCACCTCCATTAGCTGAGACAGTTCAGGAGGAGCCTCCACCGATATGGGAGGTGAATGGAGTATGGTATACTCTGGACCCTACCAGGCATGGAAGTTCGGGAGACCGACAGACCTACCAGCGTCCCCCGACCTTTTACAACACCGCATTCACCTCTGCACCACCTCCTTCACTGCAGAGCCCTGGATTCCAGCCACCCCAGCAGCAGATTTTCATCTGACGGGTCGCTAAATACGTGTTTTAATTCGGACACGTTGTAGTACGTGTACTTAGCGATTCAGTCACAACCGAGAGAAGGATCTCCGTGAAGAGTGTCTCGGCTTAATATATATCCCGGGCAAGTTCGGGGTCGAACACAGGGAGGAAAAGGAACAACTTGGGTTTAATTTAACAATGAAGATTTTAGATTTCCAATGCGTATATTTTTTTATTTTTTAATGCAAAATGAATGTCAAATACAAAATACATGTGAATTAAGTACTACGAAATCACAGAACTTAGCCAAATTAATTTTAATGTCAAATTAATCCAATTCAGCCAAATTATATTTTTCCTAGCATCTTAATCCAGTGATGAATGCAAGACACATTTTTTTTAGAATTTTCAGGGTTAAAATGCAATAATTAAAAATGTACAATTTTTATTAGTATTTTCGCAATTTTTCACACAAACAGAATGCAAAAATAATGAAAAATTTACTGGAATGAAAACATGATGCAAAGATATTACAATAATTTTTTGGAATTTTTTGAAAAAATATGAATTTTTTTATGAGATTTTTAAGCAAAATAGAGCGACAGTGAGTAATAATTCCTAATAAATCCACAATGTCAAATTAATCAGAGTGCGAAATATCCCAAAAAGATATTTTCATATATAATTCATGAGATTTGAAATTTCACAAAAATGATGCACGTGGATTTAATTAAAAATCGAATACTAAAATCACTCTACAATTTATTTCAGGCACAAGTCAACTACACTTTGGATGAAATTTGGATAGTAGGATTGGTCCTGCTCCCACGGCTGGGGTTGCCCTGTCACCAACTGCTCCTGAATATGGTGAACTTGGTATACAGGAGCAGAGGGTGCAGTCACGACATGTATCTTTATCTTAGATACCCTCTCAGTCAACTCCTCCATCTGTTTTGGAAGTTTGGAGAGGTAGCAGTACTAGCAGTATGGCCGACAGGGCCATTACCATGCGGGTCAGCAGGGCCCGCAACCCCAGCAGCAACAGTAGAGGCAGTACACTGGCCATCAGGGCCAATCTTCCCGTTCTTCTTCCCAGTCTTATCCACTTCCTTCTTCGTCTAGTCCCGTGGATATACAGCAGCAGATACTCGACGAGCTACGTTCCTATAGGAACGAGATTCATGACTTACGGGTGGATGTCAACCGCCTGTCTAGATGGCGAGACGAGAAGACTACACCCTCTACCTCAATCCCAACCCAAGTTCAGGCTAACCCCAATAGCCTGAACCGATCTAGTTCTCAACAACACTTTGGTCAGGTATAATATTCAACATCTCCTAAATCTGAACATGAGATTCTTTCATGTGACCAGGCTAACCACATGTCATTCAGGAGCGGAAGAACCGTGACCATACCTGACCGGGCGAGGGACACGAGGAGGGGCATCTCTGGAGCTCTACCTGAGGAGTCTTCAGAGGACGAGGAGGAGAGGCAGCATATTTCGGAGCCCCATCAGCACTATTCGAGGATTTCTACTCAGGTAACCGAGAGGAGAAGGAGAGCACGTACGCAACATCGACAGCATGGATACACTTCTGATTCTACGAAGGACCTTGCATCTCCGGTTGTGGCGGATACCACTCCAGCTTCTATTCCACAACCTGTAGTAGATAGTTTTCATTTCGATTCCATGTTGCATTAAAAAGATTCATGTATGAAGAACTCTGTTTCAATTAATGCAAAGAATGATCTTTCAATTCATGATTCAGACTCTTCATCATCTGTTTCCCTAACTTCAATCCCTTTCCCCCGTGCTCTTACGGCAGGAAAGCGCATCAACAAGATTCAGAAAGATGACCCCGATATGGCACGATTTTGTAAAGAGAACATCACTGTAAAGGTGTCGTTCGATGAATATGTGACTAACCATCCTGCATTCCAAAAATACCTTAAGGTAAGATGTACACCTACAATGGTTAGCAGGAAGAAAGATAACCGAAATATAAAGACACATGTCTTATCAGTAGTCACAACCTATTGTCTCAAGAATCAGACATTGCCAAGGAAAAAGAGAGACATGGGTGCTCACTATGTGGAGAGTCGTATTGACGACATTGCATTTGCACGCAAACTCTTAGATAACGATTCTTCGATCAACTTACTTCCCTTAGCATTATATAAGAAATTGGAGTTGGGACCACTTCGCAAATCTAGAGCTTTACTCCAATTCGTAGATCGTTCAGTGAAGAGACCTAAGGGAGAAGTGAAGAATGTAGTTATCTCGATTGAGGGGCAGAACTATCAGGTTGACTTCACAGTCTTGGACATGGAGACCCCCAATCATTGAAGAGAATCTCATATCATTCTCGGACGACCCTTCCTTAGGACCGCAGGCGTAGCTTTCGATTATGGTACGGGAATGATGAAGTTCCATTCTCCAGGCGGAGAAGTGAACCTTGAGATGAAGCAAACCAAGTGTCAGCGACCCGATTCAGAGAGTAGCACAGAGTACTCATCATCAGAGGCAGATTGCAGAATGATTAGCACCGTTGAGATTTGGGGACAGATTCCTTCAGGACAGAGCGAGACCCTTTCATCTGGAGAGGACATAGTGCATGATGCAGTTTGTCATATGTTGTCTGATCTTGTTAGAGATGAATCTACCTATTCCTATGATGACGTAGAGATCCATTTGGATCTGTCAGTTCCATCCTCTTCGGAATAATCATGGGACATAGATGACGAGTCGGACGTGGCTTTTGCCGATTGTTTGGATATTTTTGACGATCCGACTCCCGATACTTCTGATTTGGTGGCGAGTACTACTCAACTTAGCCCACCTTTATG
Source organism: Ottelia alismoides (assembly GCA_037367405.1). Classification (NCBI taxonomy): domain Eukaryota; kingdom Viridiplantae; phylum Streptophyta; class Magnoliopsida; order Alismatales; family Hydrocharitaceae; genus Ottelia; species Ottelia alismoides. Next base: position 224,788 of record JAZKJV010008885.1, read on the forward strand.
CAGCACGGAACTAGATTCAGATTCATTCAGTTAGATTTGCTTGATGATACCACATTGCCAGAACTGAAATCACTACCTCTTACACTCAAGTATGCCTTTCTTGCGGGACCCAAAGAGAGATATCCTGTCATCATTAGCTCAGACTTGACTTTAGAACCAGAGTCTAGGTTGTTAGAAGTCTTAGAGAGGAATCACAAAGCAACAAGCTGGACAGTGTCGGATCTCGTGGGCATCAACCCCGCTCTCTGCTCGCACCACATTTTTACTGAGGATAATGTGAGACCTTCCCGTGAGTTCCAAAGGAGACTTAACCCCAATCTACAGGAAGCGGTGAAGAAAGAGATTGAGAAATGGTGCAAAGCAGGGTTTATATGCCCTATTTCTGACTCCAAGTGGGTGGCCCCGCTTCATGTTGTCCCGAAAAAATCGGGAATTCAGATGGTCACCAACGAGGAGGGGGTAGAGATCACGACACGAGTACCTATGTCGTGGCATGTCTGTGTTGATTATAGGTGCCTGAATGCTGCGACCAAGAAAGATCACTTTCCCTTGCCTTTATTGATCAGATCCTGGAGAGACTCGCAGGGAAAGAGTTCTTCTATTTTCTTGACGGGTACTCAGGCTACAACCAGGTGGCCATATCCCCTGAGGACCAGGAAAAGACCACATTTAAATGTCCATTCGACACTTATGCTTTCAGGCGCATGCCATTCGGGCTCTGCAATGCCCCGGGCACATTTCAGCGGTGCATGATAGCCATATTTGTCGAGATGGTGGGAGATTTTTTGGAAGTGTTCATGGATGACTTCTCAGTCCATGGTGATTCTTTTGATACATGTTTAGCGCACTTGGACCGAGTCCTCACAAGGTGTAGAGAGGTGAATCTGGTACTCTCCTGGGAGAAGAGCCGCTTTAGGGTGACGGAGGGTATCATGGTGAGGCATGTCATCTCCAAAAGGGGAATGGAGGTTGACCCTGCCAAGGTGGAGGTGATCAAGAAACTCAATCCACCTACCAACGTTAAGTCAGTGCGGTCATTCTTAGGGCATGTTGGATTCTATAGGAGATTCATTCAGGATTTTTCAAAGATCGCCTGCCCACTGACTGAGCTCTTAGGGAAAGACAGAGTCCGTTGTAGATCACAGGTGTCTGGAGGCCTTTGAGCTCTTGAAGAGGAAGATTTGTGCCTCGCCTATCCTACAAGCTCCTGACTGGTTTTTCCCCTTTAAGATCATGACCGATGCTTCAGATTTCGCTATAGGAGCTGTGTTAGGACAACAGCAAGAGGGGATTACATTTGCGATTCACTATGCGAGCAAAGTTTTAGATCCTACACAGAAAAATTATACAGTGACTGAAAAGGAAATGCTCACTGTTGTATGGGCCCTCGAGAAGTGCAGATCATATATTTGGGGCTCTAATGTGACAATATATACTGATCACAAATCCGTTCGATACTTAATGGAAAAGAAGGACGCGAAGGCGCGTCTTCTTAGTGGATTTTACTCCTCCAGGAATTTGATTTGGAGATAAAAGATAAACCTAGAATGAAGAATGTTGTGGCTGATCACCTTTCTCGGATTGAACTTAAGGATTCTCCTGATTTTGAGCGGATAAGAGAGACCTTCCTAGATGAGTCAATTTGTGTTATTGACTCACTCTCGTGGTATGCCAACATGGTGAACTATCTTGTCTCCAAGCAGGTTCCCCATGGTTGGACTAGGAGCCGCATTGATTGACTGAAGTAGGATTCGAGGAGATACCACTGGGACGATCCTTTCCTTTTCTTCAAAGGACCGGATTGTGTTTGGAGAAGGTGTATTCCTCAGGAGGAATACCAAATTGTCCTCACATATTGTCATTCACTTGAGGCTGGAGGACACCATTCGGGAAAGAGAACCACTCACAAAGTACTTCAATGTGGATTGTATTGGCCGACCTTGTTTAGAGATGCTATTGACTTTGTACGGTCGTGCCCGATCTGTCAAAGGATGGGAGGGACAGTTGCACAGAGAGATGAGATGCCCATGCAGCCGGTGATTATTTGTGATGTTTTTTATGCATGGGGCATAGATTTTATGGGTCCCTTTCCCAACAGCCAAGGACATGAGTACATATTGTTGGCGGTTAATTATCTATCTAGGTGGGTGGAGGCTATCCCAACCCGAACCGCAGACAGCAAGACTGTCTGTAAGTTTGTGAGAGACCATATTATTGCTAGGTTCGGGGTGCCAAAAGCTTTGATATCTGATGGGGGTAGCCACTTCGTGAACCGAGACATGAGATCTTTAGCTAAGGACTATGGATTTGAGCATAGAGTTATTAGTCCTTACCACCCACAGCCCAACGACATGGCAGAGGTTTCGAACAGAGAGGTGAAGAGTATTTTGCAGAAAATGGTTCGTCCTGATAGGAAGAACTGGTCTCAGCTCTTGGACCAAGTTCTGTGGGCCTATAGGACACCCTACAAGACATCATTGGGTACTTCACCATTTAGAATGATCTATGGCAAGCCATGCCATTTTCCCGCAGAATTGATTCATAAATCCGAATGGGCAATTAAGAAGATTAATTAGAGTTGTCATCTAGGGAAGCTTTGTCAAGACTTGAACTTGAACGAGCTCATGGAAATCCGAAATAGGGCATATGACAACAGTTTATTTATAAGGACAAAGTGAAGAGATGGCATGATCAACACATTAGGTGCATAACTTCGTCCCTGGACAAAAGGTATGGTTGTTCAATGCCAGGTTGAAGATGTTCCATGGGAAGCTCAAATCTAAATGGATGGGTCCCTTTGTTGTTAAGAAAGTGCACGAGAATGGAAGTGTAGAGATAGCTGATCTCACAGATGGCACACAATCTCATGTGGTGAATGGACAACTGTTGAAGCATTTTGTTGATTTAAAAGAGCAGTTAGTCCAAGTCAAGGTCGTCAACTTCATGCAGAGTGAGCACAGAGCAGATACATCATATTACTCTTTATGAAGATGCAGCATCAAGATTCAACATCTTAGAAGATTCATTTCTCTTGTACATTCTCCCTTCTTTATATATTCTCCAGATCACATCAGTTCTCACACTTACTCCTGTCCTATACTTAGGCTGACCAGAGCCTAAGTATAGGGGGAACCGATACCCTTCATGTGTATATACTCATTATTTCTCCTCTTGACCTCGTCCGCCCCATTTTTGCTCTTCTTCTATACTTATGCTGACCAGAGCTTAAGTATAGGGGGCGGATCGACTTCTATACTTTTTATTATTTTAGCTTTCCTATGCTTAGTACGAGCTATGTCTTTTTATCACCTAGTGCCATGAGGACACAATACAAGCTAAGTATAGGGGGGCGTGTATATATTACATATATACTTTACCCATACCTCGTACTTTCACGTATTTTTGTATATATTATACTATAATTACGAGGTGGGTAAAAATTGAAAAAAAAACTTTCCAAAAACAAAAACAAAAAAAACTTTTTCAAAAAAAAACAAAAACAAAAATCTCTTAAAAAATATTTCAAAAAAATCCCTTATTTTGCTTTAAAAAAATTTTAAAAAAAAGGTCCTTTCTTATTTACTTATCTTTTAAAAAAACACTTTTGAAAAAAAAGCAAAACTTTTTTCTAAAAAATAACCTTTCTTCTTTTCCTTTGGTTAAAAAAAACTCTCTAAAAAAATCACAAAAGAAAAAAACACTAACTAATAGGTTGGTTTGATCCCTGACACTTTCACATTCACACAAGACTAGTGATGTTCAAGAACACTTGGTTTATGAGCTCTTGAGATTTTGAGTTAATCAGCCTTAGTCATTAGGGTCATTGACTTAATTATTCACATTTCCCTAGTTTGAAAGTTTTGTGTGCTATATTGCATGCTTAGTCTCTACCTTAAGAATATGATCAGCACCTCACATACACGACTACGGTTATGATGAGATGAGTTGAAATTTCACTTGAGGAACTGGGACGAGGGATTTGAGTTTGGACTTGATTTGATGATGCTTGAAGATGGGATAAAATCAATGAAGGCTTCATGAAACCTGAGTGTCAGCATCTTTAGCTAGTATGAGAACATGGTTCTTGTACTATCTCTTGACATTTACTTGTGCCAGGGTGTGATAAAAATTAAAGAATTATTGATCAGTGTGCGCCAACATTTGGTAAAAGCAGTGGAGCTAGCCAAAATACTACAAAGCAATGAAATGTTATAGAAAAGCTCTCAGTCCACAAAGTCAATTATCAAAAGAGCTTCCACCAAAGGCGAGCGCTCTCAACCATTTCAAAGTGTCCACTTGGACCACCGCTATTAGGACCAGGAGTCAGGCTTGCACCAAAAAAGGGCTCTGCATCGTAAATGCTACAAGTCTGGGTGTAGAAGGTATAATAGATACTCAAAAAAGGCACACCCCGGTGTACTCCCAGGAAAACAAGTGCAGATGGCTCCAACTTCTCTTGACGGACGCACTGATCAACACCAAAAATATGCGTTAAGTAATAAGGCACTCGAGAGGATCCTTGTTCCAATGAGAGGGAGAGAAGAAATGACACAATCCTATGCCCTCCATCAACTGGCCTTCCATCTACACTTTCAAGTCTGACAACTAAAGAGACGGTGGATTGGATGCAAGAAATGGTTTATTCCCTAGTGTTGAGGATCGGGTCCTTAGGAGAGTCTCTTGGACTGGAACCTTGGGTGATGTTGTGACTCTACTCTTGTAATTGCAGTCCACACTTAAGTCATATCCTTACTATATATGTATACAAAGAGAGTCTGATGATTAGGGAAATTGGATACCTTTTGACTGGAGCTTGGTTCAGCTTAGAATTTTAGGATCTCTAAAACCGAGAGTTCTTGAACGGATCAAGTCTTGTATTCACATGCACAGTCAGCGGTTAACCCAACTTATTCATTCTTTATTTGCTCGAGGACTAGCAAAGTTTAAGTATAGGGGGTGATGAATCCACGATTCATCATCTCAATATCTTGATCTTAGCAAAAATTTCGAGTAAAATCCCAGAAAAATATACATAAATTCATTAAATCAACAAAGTGTCTCTTGTAAATAAAACACACTAATTATTGTATATTAGATTGTACAAAATAAATTACACATAAAAAGCCACAAAAATAAATGAGTTTTATACATGTAAATAGACCAAAACTTCATGTATTTTTAATAATTTCATTTCAACTCCTTTTTGGCTAATTCTTTCTCCAACGTGTTCATATCAATGTATATAAAAATATAAAACAAATTTTACCCCAAATAAATGCTCCTAGATCCCAAAGGGAAAAAGCCGTAAAGACCAACTTCCAAGCCAAATTCCCGCTCCGTATGAACTCCGAATTCACCAAACTTACTTTTAAAATTCAAGTTAGAAAATTATCTATTCAACGGAAGTAGTTTCATTAAAATCGGAGCTCATTTGCAAAAGTAGGGTTTTGGGACCTAGATGTACATTGTATATTTATGTATATATTCACTTTTTTCTTCATTTTTATTTTACCTTTCTCATTTACTTAAAAATCCAAAAAAATCATTGTTGTGTTGTATTTTAATTATATTATTTTATTGTATTTTTTCTGTCGTAAATATCTCTTATTAAAAAGACAAAAAATTACATATTAGAAAAGCAAAAAAATGTACATGTTGTATGTATTCACTTGTAAATTCACTACTATTTTTTTCCCTTCTTTATTTTTGTTGTATTTAAAGTAGCCTACTTTATATCATTATTTATTTTATTATTTATTATACATTCTCTACAATAACCACCATTCAACTCTTTACCACCAACCTCCATTCAACCCCACCATTTTTTAAACCTCCCATTCAACTCCATTAATAATATAACCTCCCACCACTTTAATAACCTCTCATTTCATCTTCTTTATATACATCCCATCCTCCTCAATTTGCAGTTGATCCATCTTTATGTGAGGAGAGCCTAGTTCCCAGAGTTGAATCGGTGACAGCGACGCAACCGCGGTGGAGCGACGACAACCCTCTCTCCGGTGAGATCCGTTGGCTTTTTTGCCAATATCGCAGCCGCCTCCGCGCGCTGCACGAGCTCATCGCTCACCGACGATTCGAGCGAAGACAATGCTCTCGTGAGCACATCATAGGCGACCATCTCCATCGTTGGTATATTATTTTCATCTTGTCATCATTTGTCTCTTTGCAAAAATTTTTTAGCACACCACATATCATCCCTTCCATCACCACCATCATAACACCATCATTTTTTTCCCATTTGTTTAGTTCATCATCACCACCACCAATCCATCTTATTATTTTTCATCATATTCCCTGTTTAAGAAAAATTACAAAAAAATAAAATCTATAACAAAAAATATCACAGCAGAAAAAAAATAAAAATAAAAAAATTTCAAAAAAATTAAGGGAGGAGCAGCAGCTGCTCCGCCGCCGCCTCACCCCCCTTCCTCCTTCCACAGCCACGCCACCACCGGCTGCTCGCCAGCCAGTGCGGCTGCCGTACGCCCGCTCCAGCAGACGGTCGACCAGCGGCGATCCGCCACGCCACCCAGCGGCGAGGTCGTCGCCCCTCGTCTCTCCTCCAAGCTCGCCCCCAGCAGCGCAAGGCGACGCCCCTCCGCCGCATCCTCGCAGCCCTGCCGCCCCTCTGTCGCGTCCTCGCCGTTCCAGCCGCCCATTCTCCAGTTCCTCCTCGTGGCCTTCGCGCTTGGCCGTGCCCCCATCACCGCCGACCGCGGCCACTCTCCGCCGACCTCTCCGCCACCCGCGGCTGCGCGCAGGCTGCTGCCGCTGTCCGCCCCCCCGTTGGGTTCATCCCTAGCAGTCCACGCAAGGAAGGAAGAATGTGTTATTTTTTACTTTATAAAAATTGCATATGTTTTCCTATAGGTTTTGTAATTACGAAACAGTCCCTGTGCATGTTTTCTTTTGTAAGTTATTTTCTGGAATTTGCATGAACACCCCTGTCTTTATGGATTAATTTGGACCTCAATCTCGCATCTTTTTATTTAATGAAAAATGCCATTATGTTGAGCAACTAATTGTCTACATTTGGAATATTTATTTATATTTTTGTGAGATATTGTGAATTAATTAAAAATGGTCACTGAAATATTGCATATTTTACTCAAATTGAGCTTTTAAATTTATATCTCACACATGGTTTCTCAAAAAATCTTACAAAAACTAATAATGATTCTTTGATATGTGATTGAGATACTACCTAAATTTCATCCAAAGTGTAGTTGACTTGTGCCTGAAATAAATTGTAGAGTGATTTTAGTATTCGATTTTTAATTAAATCCACGTACATCATTTTTATGAAAGTTCAAATCTCCTGAATTATATATGAAAATATCTTTTTGGGATAATTCGCACTCTGATTAATTTGACATTACTGTCGCTCTGTTTTGCTTACTAAAAAAATTCATATTTTGTCAAAAATTCCAAAAATATTACTGTAATATCTTTGCGTCATGTTTTCATTCCAATAAATTTTTCATTATTTTTGCATTCAATTTGTGTGAAAATTGCAAAATACCCATAAAAATGGTGCATTTCTAATTGTTGCATTTTAACCCTGAAAATTCTAAAAAAATGTGTCTTGCATTCATCACTGGATTAAGATTCTAGGAAAAATATAATTTGGATGAATTGGATTAATTTGACATTAAAATTAATTTGGCTAAGTTGTGTGATTTCTTAGTACTTAATTCACCTGTATTTTGTATTTGACATTCATTTTGCATTAAAAAACTAAAAAAATACCGCATTAGATATCTAAATTTTAATTTTTGAATTAACCCCAAAATTGTTCCTTTGCCTCCCTGTGTTCGACCCCGGACTTGCCCGGGATATAAATTAAAGCTGAGACACTCTTCACGGAGATCTTCTCTCGGTTCTGACTGATTCGCTAAGTACACGTATTACAACGAACCAAATTAAATATCGTAAATAGCGACTCGTCAATGTCCTCTATCATGTTTTGAGGAGATGGTAGAGAGCTTTACAACACGTTCTTCACATTCTTTTCAGAAGCATCATGTACCTTCTCCTTCAATACCCCACAAAGTCGTCAACATGATGACATTTCACGATGTGGATAGGGTGGACAGTGCAGATCTGACCATCATAGGAAATCACCTATCCAAAGTAGATGTAATAGAGAAACGATCCAAAGAGTTTGAAAAGTTACATGTGATCAAGCAGGGGACAAAGAAATCGGATAAACTGGACGAGATTACAAAGCATCTAGAGCTTCTTGTCAGTACAATCCATTCATGCCAGAGTGCAAGTGCCGCAGCCGATACTTCTACTCCTGAGACGACATCTTCCACAACTTCAATATAACAGAGCACCGGAGCACCATCCACTATTAGACACGTTTACTATGTGCAGACCCTGGATTAGGTCCCACAACAGTCACCTCCAGCATGTATGGTATCGTACCACTAGGAGCATCCCTACAATTCCGAGCAGTATTTTCCACCCCACCTCCCATTTAAGAGGTGAACGACATTTGTTTTGACTGAGAGCATACCTAGCCCCATCCATCTGGCCAAGGTTAGTTGAGTTCGCAGCCGAGTCAGAGGCCCATCCACCACTTTTATGGAGGGAGACCACATCGCCATCACCAACAACTACATACTCATTTTTCATCTCCACCACACTTTCAGACTTGGAGATATAGACAACAATAGATGCAACCTGCGTATCCTTTCCAACCTTATTATTAGTAGCAGTCTGCATAGTTATCACATCCTCCTCCTCCTTATACATATCAGCCACAATTTGCATATTCTGGGTATCAACGGACTCTGCACTACCAAACTCAACAACAACGCATTATTGAGTATCCAGAGGCACCTTTGGTAAAGCCAGCATTAGATCATCTTGCACTTCTGATGAAGAACATGAATGATTTGACTCAGAGACTTGACGACCTGATCACCACAAAGACATTGAAACTGACCTAGGTTGAAGCTAATCCCGACAACTTCAGATGCAAGGAGCAGGAGCGGTCGGAGATTGCAGCCGCTCGCACAGCAGTTGGTATTAGGAGATCAAGCAACTGAGAGAGCTACACCGATTACATCATTTTCTTTAATAATTGAGCAACGATCCAGTGTTGTAGATCCAGAGCATGGAGTATCATCATAACCTTCTTGTTCTTCACTGCCATTACCATCACCATTCAGTAAAAGCCAAAAATATAATAATGCATTGTCGAGTCAGCCATAAAGGAGAACATACCCATCTTGGAGTATTCTTCAGCACTAGCAGATCATGCATCCTGTCTAGTTCTCCCTTTTTCTTCTTCTACACATGTATTGGATGATATTGTACATATTGATTTTGATCATCCACATATACATGGTGATTCTGATTTGAATAAGAGAAATGAGCAGTTTGATGTTTCCTCTAATTCTGTTCCATTTCCTTATGCTTTGAATAAAACTATAAAAATTCAAAAAATTAGAAACAACACTATCTGATCCTGTAGTGGTAGAGATACTTCAAAACATCTTTCTAGAGATGCCACTCCTTAAGGCCATGGAGTACATGCCTGTAGTTAAAAAGGGAATAAAAGAAGCATGTACTCAAAAGCGTCAACCAAAGCGGGATAGATGAAAGAAAACAGAGAAGCACATATTGGCCACGGCCACAGTTCATGCCATCGATAACCTCCCGCCCAAAAAGAAAGATAAGGGAGCACCTCACATCCCTTTCCAGATTTTTGATCAAGAGTTCGATCGTACTCTACTCTATGGATCCTCCATTAATCTCATGTCATCGTCGCTACTCATTGAGTTTGGGTTGTGGCCTCTTAGATCCACCAGGATGATCCTTCAATTTACTGATAGATTGATCAAGAGGTCTAGATGCATTCTCAAGGGTATTATTGTAATGGTGCAAGTAATGAGATTCCTGATTGATTTTGTTGTCATGGATATGGATACCTCTACACCGCTACTCCCTACCCCGATCATACTTGGTCAGCTATTCCTTCGAACAGTCGAAGCGGTATTTGATCATGGTACTAGAGAGATTACCTTTCACTCCATCTGTGATAAGGTTATGCAGAGACAATCCCAGATCCAAAGCCTTTACTGCCACCGACATTCAACAAGAGAGAGAGAGAGAGAGCCAATAATAACAGATTATGAGGACTGTGATTTTCTTGCCGAGATACATGATACATATATTTTTATTTATTTCATGGACACCCATGAGTTCCTTTCCCAAAAGGAACCTCTGGAAAGCACAATCGACTTTAGCTCCCTTGTTGATTATTTTGAGTTATCAGTTGATGGATTGTTTGAGCTATTTACTGAGGATCATACTGAGTCTTTTGGGTTGACTTCTGAGGTACATTATGATGAGATTGCCGAGATAACTGAACATCCTATTATGCCATAGCATAGATTATTCATTGAAGACCTTTCTAAGATTTTCATGATGAGCTTATAGTAGCCACGATGGACAGTACACATAGTGCAATTACAGAGGTAGTTGTAGAGCTGATTCAGACCCTACCTGAGCTCAAAGTTTTACCTTCAACACTAAAGTATGCCTTCCTTGAGGGTTTGCCCCGAATGTTTTAGGTGATCATCAGCTCACAGTTGACCGATGACCAAGAATCTCTCTTGTTAGAGGTTCTCGAGAGAAACTGCAAGGTCATAGGTTGGAATATTTTGGATCTCTATGGATAATTCTAGCTTTGTGCTCGCATCATATCTACTTAAAGGATGACAACAAACCAACCCCTGAGTGTCAAAGCCGTCTAAATCCTAATTTTCAGTATGTTATCATGAAAGAGATCAGGAAATGGTGTGATGCTGGCTTTATTTATCCTATTTCGGATTCCAAGTGCGTCAGCCCATTACATGTGGTCCCAAAGAAATCCGGGATACAATTGTGACAAGTGACTATGGTGAGGAGATTCTGACTCGTATACCTACTTCATGGCTTGTCTGCATAGATTACCGATGCCTGAACTCAACGACCAAGAAAGATCACTTTCCACTGCCCTTTATTGATCAAATTATTGAGAGGTTGGTAGGGAAGGAGTTCTTTTGTTTCTTGGATGGGTACTCAAGACATAACCAGGTTGCAATCGCTCCTAAGGATAAGGAGAAGACTACATTTACTTGTATGTTTGGCACCTACACCTTTAGATGGACACCCTTTGGATTGTGTAACACCCCCGCTATATTTTAGAGGTGTATGTTGGTCATTTTTGCCAACATGGTGGGTAGTTTTTTAGAGGTCTTCATGGATGATTTTTTGATCTACGGGGATAGTTTTGACACATGTCATACTCATTTAGATCAAGTACTTTAGCATTGTTGTGAGGTGAACTTAGTCCTCTCATGGGAGAAGAGTCACTTTATGGCGACTAATGGAATTATATTGGGTCATGTCATCTCCAAACATGGTATGGAGGTTGACCCGACAAAGACTGATGTGATATCCAAGCTAGAGCCACCGTAGAATTTGAAGCGGTTGAGGTTGTTCCTTGGTCACATTGGATTTGATAGGAGATTCATTATAGACTTCAACAAGATCGTCATGCCTTTGACCAAACTTGTGCAAGAGTGAGTTTATAGTTGATGAGAAAGTCCTCCTTGCATTTCATCATATAAAAGACTTGGATACTAGAGCTCCTGTCCTTCAACCACCTGATTGGTCTCTTCCCTTTGAGATCATGATGGACGCGTCAGACTATACAGTTGGAGTTGTTTTAGGGCAGAGAAGGGATGGGATACTGATGAATCTGTAATTCATCACTCCTAAAGTTTAAAATAGAGCCTTGTTCCCGAGTATTTAGAATCATATTTCCCTTTATATTGCATAAATAGCATTCATACATGCATCCATAATACACGCATTTTAGCATTCATAATTGCATTAAATAAGAAGCCAATTCATCTGTAAAACTCACTTGTAAATTATTCACATAATTATATGTATTTTATACCCCCTCCAAAGTTAATAAAACCTTCCTTATACTGTGCATCTTACTAGTTAATAATATAAGGAAAAAGGCCAATAATTCCTAGCTTGTAAATTACCCAATAAAACCCCAAACCCAATTGGAGACCCCAGACCTTAGAATGACAATATCTACCTCATACAACCTCAGAATTAGGTCTACTCACTTTGAGATTAATACACATTCAGAGACCTTTAAAATGAGACTAATTTCATTAAAATCGGAGCTCGTATGCAAAACTTGGGTTTTTGGACCCCTTCGTGTACTATAGGTATGTATATTTGTACCCTTGTATTTTTTGTATCATATTTGACCTCATCTCCATTTTTGGTCAACATGAAACTTGTAGATCTCATCGAGATCTACAACTTTCATGTTTGAGTTTTTCCAAATTCGGCCTCCTTCTCTCTCTAATTTCATTTTCTCTTTCAGCCATTCAGAGCAGGCCACGTGGCGCCCTCTGATTGCGCCACGTGGCCTGCTCCATCACGCGCCACACATCCCTTCTTCTCCATCGTCCGATCATGCTCTTTCTCTCCTGATCTGGGTTGTTCATCTTTGCAATGCTTCTCGGCCACTTGATCAAACCTTGGATCCAATCTAGACCGCTCGTCAGCGCCACGCTCTCCTTGCGCCACGTGGCAACATCTACACCCTCCGATCTTCGCCAGAAGCTTCCAATCCTGGCCATTCACCTCGCTTTGGATCTCTACCGTTCGATCAAAGCCAATCCATCATCCCGACCGCACTCTAGTGCCTTAACCTACGCCCTCCACGTGGCTCCATCATGACCCTTCGATCTCGTCCCTCTGATCTAGTCACAGCCGCCCCATCACGCCCTTCTCCTGACCGTTGGATCGCTTGATCCAACGGTCAAGACATCATCTTCTACCTCCCGCAAGGCCCGCACTCTACGTCGCCCATCTTGCGCGCGAGCCGCCCCCTTCCTATTTTGGGATCCACTCTGGCCACCCTCCCAGCCTCCTGTCACCGCCATTTCGTACCCCACTCTTCCCTCATCCTCGTCGTCCCCCTCGAACTCCATGAATCGTGCCCACATCGCTCCACGATATCCACCAACTCCATCACTTCATCACCTACGCCGTCACCTTCCACCTTTAAATACTCCATTTCTGTTAACCTTCGACCCCATCCGCCACTCCAGAGAGAAACCCCTAGCTTCGACCTTCATCTTGGTGACAACAATTCGAAGTGATGTTGAGCGACGACCGAGCTTCTTCTCCGGCGAGATCCACAGCCATCCCCGTCGTGCCGTAGCCTCCCCCGTGAGCTGCACGAGCTCAGGAACCTCTATCGGCCTTTGAGCGACGACCCGAAGTTCAATCCCGAGCTCCAATCCCCAAGTAGACGCCTCCATCTCCCCTTCGATATTTGTCTTCATCTTCTTCCTTCTTCTCATAATTTATTCGCTGCCCACAATCATCTTCACCTTCTTGTGATCATCCTCTGAGCTTCGCCTCGGAGTTGGCACCCTCGCGTGCTATTCCATCCTCTCAGATGACACACTACACCTCCCGTCGACGAGAGCTCTGCCACCTTGACGGAGAATCATCACCGGACCATACTCACGCCACCTCAGGCCTCTCGTCGCCCTCATGATCACCCCACGATCACTGTGCACGCTTCGGCTATTCAAGTAACCCCTGCTGGTACTCCATCTTTGATTGGCTGGACACCTCATCGGAGCTCCCTCGACCTTCATCACTGCTGCTCTCCAGACTACCCCAGCCTCATTTGAGATCTCCGGCGGCTACTTGACGCTTCCACGATCCTTCCCAGCTACTTGGGAGCCACCGGCGAGCTTCATTGATGACCGGAGAAGGAGGCAGAGCTAGAGAAACATCACCGGAGCGCAGCCACCTCCGTCGCAGGAGGTGGCAGACCCTTTTGAGCATGAAGCCCAGTAACCATCTGATCCCCTTGATCGAACGGTTCTGATCCAGACACGTCTCTATCTCCCCGCAGTCGTTGGATAAGGAGGATCCCATGCTCCGCAGTGCGCCACGTCGACTCTTCTTCGAGCTCCAGATGCCGTTGGATCCCTCATGATCTAACGGCCCTCGTCCGTCCACGTAATCATCTTCATCGAGCTCCAGAGACCATTGGATCGATCTTGATCCAACGGGTAGCAGCATGCCACACGCTAGCCATCAGCAGTCGTTGGATCGTCACTCGATCCAATGGTCCAGAGAGTGCCACATCGCCGCCTTCGAGCCTCCTCCCCGACCTTTAGGCTCGGAGCCCCCGAAGCTCTCCCGAGCCAAGTCCGAGCATGTAGTACACCCGAGCCTCTGCCCGAGCCTTCAAAGTCATCCGAGCCTGGTACCTCACATGTCTTTCATGTACGGTCTGGACATTTTGCATCGAGGCCCCTGAACATTTGGGAAATTGCATTCCGGCCCCTGCCAGGAGCACCACGTGCGGCGCACATGTTTTGTGGGCAATTTGCATACATGTCCCCCTCATTATAGGTAATTGCATTATAGTCCCTGTCAGCATGTTTCAATTTTAGCAATTTTATTTTCTGAAATTGCAGTCAGGCCTTTGTCTTTGCACGCATTTTTAGGTATTCATTTGACATCATTTTTCAAGTCTAAAAATTGCATTGTGTAGCTTAACTTGTCCTTTTTCATATGTGACACTTGTCCTCTTTTTATGATAGCAGTGGATTTTATTATTAATTAGTTTGTGAAATTTTGCTATATTTTGCCCATTTATGCCTTTTTATTTGTAGTAAATTCTTTGTTATTCCAAACATCACCAAAAATTCACATTAGACTTAGGATAATTTAGCTCACATTGTATCCAAAAATCATTTCATTTGCACATATCTCGAGGCCTGAATAAATCATTTTGTGATTTCCTTAATTGATTTTTAGTAAGTCCAATTCACATAGAAATTTAGGTTTATTGATTTTCCTGGATTCTTCACACTTAGATCTATCTAGGATAATTTTTATATCTGAAAATATTATGTTATGGTATTTATTAAAATTAATTTAGTCAAAATCACCTTGCATTCATTTTTAATTCACAGTAAATTCATATAGTGTCAGAAAAATCCAAAAAAAATTAGTGTAGCTTAATTTCATTGCATTTCACCATCTGGCCAAGTTTCATAATTTTTGGACTTAGTTTAACTATATTTCTGATAAAACCTGTAAACTGGCCTGATTTTGCATGTGTCCTTTCTTGGGTTGCATAAAAATTGTTGAAAAACAAAAAAATACCTTCTGAAAATCTGACCTCTTAAATTCACTTAAAATCTACCTAAGGAGACAGCTGCCTCCCTGAGTTCGACCTTGGGCTTGCCCAAGTAAAATAAATTTGCTGCTCATAATTAACTCGACCTTAATTAAAAGTGGTTTTTGATTAGTCCGTATTGCCTGGATACAACGAACGATACGACATTAATTCTAATCTTTAATTTGACAGAATTAACAAGGGTAGTACACGGCTCTTCAGATACCATTTGCAATACACTATGCTATCAAGACTCTAGATGAAGCACAACACAACTATACAGTTACAGACAAAGAGATGTTAGCATTGGTGTTTGCTTTATAGAAGTTCCTCTCTTACCTATCGGGTAGCAGAGTTATCATTTACATGGATCACACTGCCATATGGTACTTACATGCAAAGAAGGATGCCAAACCATGCCTTATTAGGCAGATCCCTGATGAATCTCCATTCCATCACTTTTTATTCTTTCATTTTAGCCCTTAAACCCTAGCTAAATGCATGTAAATATCATTATTTTGCATAAATTAACATCTATTAGTCATTGTGTAAATATTGCATAAAAGATCATATTTAAATACAAAATAAAAGAATAAAGAAAATAACATGAAATAAAATGCAAAGATATTTTATGACCTTAAACCTCGAGACCTAGGCATCACGATGGCTGGGTTTACAAGAAATAAAGTGGGGGAGATAAGGGCCAATAAATACCATAAAACCCTAATTTTTATTCTTCAATAATCCATTTTTGTGACCTATTTTATTATTTATTATTTATTCATCAAATCAATAATCTTTGTACATGAAAGTTGTAGATAAAAATACATAGAAAAAAATTGATTTCACATAAAAATAATACACAATATACATTATACACTCAAAAAATCTCAAAACCCAAACTTTACAGACTTGTATCTCCTCCATATGAACTCAAAATGCACCAAAATCACCTTTAATTGTATACATCTTTTAATAAACTATTTAACGAGCGGTTTCACTTAATTTGGAGTTAAGATGGAAGAGTTAGGTTTTGGACCCCTATTTTGTATAATGTATCAGGATAAAATATTCATTTTATTCATTCTTTACATTTTTTATTTTATATTTTTATAATTTTGTAAATATTATTTATAATATATTCACATAACTAGAATAAAATAAAACCATTAAAAATAGACTAAAATAAATAGGTGTATAGAATACATAGATGAATTACCTATATATATACCTATATAATAAATGCACCTGTTTATTTAAGTATGTAAAAAAATACAAAAAATACAATAAAAATATATTTAAGTGTATTTAAATAAGTTATAAATATACAAAGTATGTATATAAAATAATAAAATATAAAATATAAAATAAAAATAAAATACATAAAATATAGGTAAATATACCCATATTTAAACATTTAAAAATTAACAGGTAAAAATTAACTCTATAAAATAAATAAAAATAGGAATTAACTACTTTATAAATTAATAAATATTTTTATTTTATAACAAAAAATCAATTAATTCATTTGATATTTTTATTGAATTTACAAACAATTTCAGAGTATCTTTTTCCTGGTTGGTCAACGTAGACCAACCGGGGCCTTTCTTTGGTTGATTTCTGGTCAATTGCGCCCCTTGACACCTTTGTTGTGTCAGAACCATCAAGTCCCCAGATTCTCCCTAATTTCTCGGGGGATCCATCACCCCATTTTGATCAATTTTTCGTGCAATCTCTACCTTACGGTATCATGATTCATGCCTAAGCCTCCCATCCTATGTGTATAGCCCTGATTCATTAGAAACCGTAGGTCAATAATCCTCCTCAGCCATATTTATAAATAAACCTCCCGCACACATTTTTTGATTTTGGCTCGCCTTCGTTGGCTGGAATCCTCAGGCCATTGCACGACCGCATTGAGCTCCATGATAGCTCGCTCGGCGACCGGACTGGAGCATGCATGAGACCATGTTTGGTTTGAACCCCGTCACTGGAGTTGATCTGGTGATGTCCTATGCTCCTGGGTTTCATCACTAGGTTTGAGCTGTTATCAAGGAGAATTCACCGAGTTTCCAATCATTCTCAGAAAGCCATTGTTGGCATTAGCTAAGGCAATTATTGAGTGCGAGACTCGGGAAATCAATTTTACAGCCTTGTGAGCACTTCGATCTCACCCAGTCTTCGAGGAAACACGATATCCTGAGGCAACCCACGAAGCCATCAACAACCGTAACCATCAAGCAGTAGATGAGCCCTACCCAACTACTACGCCTGAGATAACAGCTGTTGAGGAGACTATTGGTTTAGACTCATCTCATTGCTCCATTTCCTGCTGCTCTCACCATGTGAAATGACTTCTTCTATGATCCTGAGACATATGCATGGGCACATCCTGAGTCGGTCGAAATCTCCTCTG
Source organism: Ottelia alismoides (assembly GCA_037367405.1). Lineage (NCBI taxonomy): Eukaryota > Viridiplantae > Streptophyta > Magnoliopsida > Alismatales > Hydrocharitaceae > Ottelia > Ottelia alismoides. Next base: position 242,466 of record JAZKJV010008885.1, read on the forward strand.
ACCACTTTGATTAAATCAACCTGACACGGGAATGCACCAACATAAGTCAATTGAGAACGAATATGCGGGGCATGCACTAACAAGTAGTTTAGAGACTCATCCCATTATTCCATTTCCCGCTGCTCTCACCAATGGAAATGACTTCTTCTATGATCCCGAGACATATGCATGGGTGCATTCTGAGTCGACCGAAATCTTCTATGATCATATTGACCAAATAGTTAGACTCAGGAGTGCACCAACATTAAGAAAACTAAGAATAAAGACACAGGACGTACACCAAACAGGGAGAAGAATTTCAATGGTTATTCATCTAGAGACTCTATTATCAACACCTCACTCCCAGGACCAGCACCTTTACAGACAACATGAAACAAAATAGCTTCTCCTTCATTTAAAAAGAAAGTCGCCTTTGACATGCCGAAAAAGGAATCTTCTGATGATTCCTCATCAGGTCCGGACAAGGTAATCTACATGAGTGAGGTATGTTCGGCAGTTCTGAAACCCTATCTACGCAAGGATCCAAACATCGATTCCTGTTGGACGACTCCTATTCCTTAATATTATTCATCCAAAGCTGATTCTCCTGGTCTCATTAAATATACTAGAATAATTTCTTATCAGCTGACTGAGACTGGCGCTTTTAAATATTCATCCGAGGATGAATCGCTTGACCCCAAGGCTAAGATCAAATTGATAAAGCAACTTAAGAATAAGAATATCTGAAGTGCCTCCACTTTCAAATACTATTCCTCTGAGGATAACTCCGATAATGGCATGATATCATCTAATTCAAATGCTTCATCTACTCTCCAGCATGATTTTCTAGGATAACACTGACAATGGTTGGGAATCATATGCTTCATATTCTTCGTATCATTACGATCTCCCACCACAGGCTCACAAAAAGATTGACTGAAAACCACCTTAATCAACGGCTACCCTTCCTCCCTCCTGACCCCGTCAGTCTCCTTATACATTTTCTTCCTCTACTTAGGCCAAGGCCTAAGTATGGGGGGGGTGCGATGCCATATGTATGTACCACTCTCTTCAATCTAAGCATAGGGGGGCGGGCCGACTTCTATTGATTTTCTTTTTCACTCTCTTACGCTTAGACCGAGCTATGTCTTCTCTACGCTTCTTGTGCTCTGAGGACACAACACTCGCTAAGTATAGGGGTGTGTGTATATATATACTATGTACATATTTTACCCATAGCTCATACTTTCACGTAAGTCTATATGTATTTACGGGATGTCTAACTAACTTGTAAAATATTTAAAAAAGCAAAAAACAAAAAAACCAAAAAGGAAGTTTTGCTACTAACACTGACTGTGTCCAATCAAAAAAATTGAAAAACAGCTTCTTAAAAACCTTTATATTAAAAAAATATATCTCTCAAATTAAAAAATCACAAAAATAAAAAAATGTGTCTGCATTTCACGCACTTGCACTTCATCTAGCATTACATGCATTTGCATTTGTGAAAAGCTTTTGGGTTCTGAACCGAGTTATGAGCAGAAATCGAAAGCGGTTTGGATTTGATCGTAATCCATCTAATTTTCAGAGGAACTTCACCGAGAAAGAGGATTTTAGAAGCTTCAGGTCTATGACTTAATTCTTCGAGTTCCACATGACATTGCACAACGTTTGACTCTTAGTGCCTAACCTGGTCTCTTTATTCTGAATACGACTCTGGAATATGGATTAATTTGTACTCTCACACTATGCACTTAGCTCAACTCAGATGGGGTGTTATAAGACTGTGTGAGTCTCTTTTCTGGTAGCGTGCACATCTAAAGACTGGAGTACATGTTGAAATAAAGCTTCGAAAAAAAAGAGATTGGGGGTTGGGCACAATTTTTTCTAAGACCCCAAAACATGTACGGAAAAAAGATTCCATATCCGTAGGGGCACAATAAGATCCAAGCAGAGCTACCAAAAATCCAAACACAAAGAAGCCACTACCAAATAAATATATGACTAGAAAAAGGTCCAAGCTTCAAGAAAACCTGCATATCTTGGTGGAGACTTGGATAAACTAGCCGGCTTCACAACGAGAGGTGACTATACTGGCCACCCTCCGGTTTTTTTTCACTTCTTCTAATTTCTTCCTCTATTCGATTATGAATACAGTGTGACTGACCTTAGAAGGAAATACCTGACTCCCCAAGGACGAGTTATTGGAGAGGAGATTTGCATGGTAGTCTGACATTCCGGATGAGAAGAGCTAAAACCTTCCACACACATGAGTCGATTGTTCAATGTTCATGGGGTATGCTTTGGGAAGGGGATTGATCTAAGATGACTTCTGAGCTGAAACTATGACAATGATGTGTAGATCTTGAAGGCTGTTGATTTTAAAATCCTAAGTGTCACAGAAGTACGCCAAACTAATAATCCAAAGGTTGGGTCTAGTTTCATTTTCACCTTCAGCTCATGGTCTTGGTATGGAACCCAATCTCATTTGACCTCATTGCATTTCTTTAGATGCTCGGGGACGAGCATGGTTTAAGTATAGGGGGATGATGAATCTCAGATTCATCACTCTAAAAATGATTAATTAATCTCAAATCCCCAAAAATTCATTGGCATTTCTTTATTTATTCTACATAATTAGCACTCATGCATGTATAATTAATAATTGCATTTTATCACTTATTATTGCATTAAATAAAGAGGCAAAAATCCTAGCCCAATTGACCTTTAAAATAGTTAAACTTCCCTGATTTTTAACTAATTCATGCTAACTTCAAATCACCTGAAATCACTCCATTGTGTACATATTACTAACAAGAATAAATAAAAAATACAAAAAGTCACTAATATAAATAAATGGACCTGAAAATCAAAGCCTAATTCAAGGATTTTCAGACTAAAATGCTGATATCTTCCTCATCCAGTGTCCATTTGATTCTACTCACTTTTGAACTAGTGTACATTCAATTACCTTCAAAACAAGACCAAGTTCACGTGAATTAGAGCTCATATGTGAAGTTGGGTTTTGGATCTCTTTTGTACATTTTGTATTTTACCTAATTTTAACCTAATATTTTATATACATATGTAACTCATTTTATTTTATTTCTTTTTCATTTATTTTCTTGGACAAAAGTTTTATTAAAATGCATAAAAATCCAAATCCAAAATGAGCTTGAAATCAAAGAAATTAACTGAGTCCGAGTCTTCACTAACAGTCTGTACAAAAGTTATCGTTTTCATATTTTATTTTACTTCTTCTTTTTCTTAATTAATAAAAATACAAAAAATAGAATAATGTGTAAATATCTATCTTTAATTTTATCATATTTTTCCGGATTTTTATCTGGTTTAAAAATAAAAAAATGTTAAATCCAAAAATCAAGGTATTCTATGTACATAGAGTATCCCAAAAATATCACTTTATGCAAATGATCGATTTTGGTTTTGTCCTCTTCATGAAATTTGTAGTCTCGTCAAGATGAAAAACTTTCATGAAGAAAATATTTCGATTCGAGGTCATTCTCTATTTCTTTTTGAATTATCTTTGTATTTAATTTTCCGAATTTCTTGGGGGCTGACACATGGCAGCTCCTGGAGCCGCCATGTGTCACACATTTTTGGATTTTATTTTCCTTTATTTTTATATTAAAAAATTATTAATTAAAATTTAAAAAAAGGGGACCGCATGTGCAGCGCACGTACCTCCTTTGCACGTGTCCTTCATGTGCATCCGTTCTCCCTCTTCCTTCCAGATTTTGGCGTCGCCGCCATTTCCCAAATCGCGCGACCACAATTCCCAACCCCCGTATCTCCTCTCTGATCTCAGGTCTGTCAATCCAATCTCCTCCCTTCTCAAATCCTCACTGCCTTCCATCTTGGGCTCGATCACCTGATCAAATCCCCTCTCTCTGATCTCCATCAAATCCTTTCGTTTTTGCCTCCCTCGTCAATATCGTCGGCCTCCATCTCCTCTCCCACTTGCCATCTCCATCACACCACCTTATCCTCTATTTAAGATACTGACTCATCTCCCCCATCCTCCAATAAGCGCTAAGTACGCAGAGGAAGGCAGCGACAATGCCTCCCTCCCCCTTCAACTCGGTGAGATCCGACCACCGTGGTCGTTGCAGTCTCCCCAACAGAGTTGCTTTGCTCCGGCCTTCTTCACGCTGTCGAGCCACCCATGCCTCTTCACGTTCACCTCCTCCACCTCTCATTTTATCACCTTCACACCATCACCTGCTACTCCACCTTCCATCCTCCAACAACTCTGTTCCACCCGACACCTCCCTCCTCCATCATGTTCATCACAACCATAGAGTTGACAACCACCGCTTCCACCTCTGCGTATCTCCAGAAATCTGATCCACTTACGCTTCCAGGAGTTCACCGCACCCCGCAAGCCTTCGTTGACAGGAAGGAATCATCGGGTGGGCTCCTTCTCCGACATGCTGCAGCAAAGGCGCACCTCTTTGCTGACTGCTCCACTGCCATCTGTCCTTCACCTCCACCTACAAAGGGGGAGAGGACCCTTGTCGCTGTCAACCGGTGCTGCTCCGAAGACATCTCCATCCTCCTCGAAGCACTGCTCCACCTTTTCTGGAGGGAGCTCATCCTGTAGCTTCTCGGACTTCAGATGAAGGGGGTTGGCTGCTTCCACAGGCCCCTGCTTCCACCGTCTTCTCCACCACTCCAACAACCTTCGACTCCAGCCATCCTCGAAGCTTCATCACTCGAGCATTCGTCGAGCTCTCAGCCACGCCTTTGCTTCACTACCAAAGCGCCACCGAGATCAAGGCCTCAGGGGCCCTCCCCACATGTGAGACACGTGCACAGTAGGGAACTTTGCACTTCAATCCCTGGAGTACGCCATATCGCACTCTTGGGAGATTTTGCAAAGGCACCCCCGAGGATTGCCATATTGCAGAGAGAACCCACCTCCCAAGGGACACGTATCACGCACATGAGTCGGACATTTTGCATAAAGCCCCTCCCTAGGCTTGGTAATTACTTTTAGGCCCCTCTCTGCATTTTTCTATTTTAATTTAGTTATTGTAATTTGCATTGAGACCCTTGTGTTCCTCTGTTAGTTTAAGCCTCTCTTTTTCATTATTTTATTACTCTAAAAATACAACTTGGTTCTACCACTAATTCTCTAAAATATGGCATACTTGTAATATTTTTACTCTCTGTGGATAATTAATAGTTAATATTCTTGTGATAAATTGCATATTTTACCCAATCTGTGCTTGGAAGTTCATAGTTAATTAACCATTGCCTGAAAAATTGCCAAAAATTCAAGAATAATAGGATTAATTGTATTTAACATTGTGCCTAATAAGAATTGAATTTGCATTCATGGTTTTCTCAATAAAAATTATTTTGTGGATTTCAATCTTTAATCTTTAAAAGGTATTAAATCTCGTATTTTTAAGGTTTAGGATTTCTCTGAGATAAATCACATAATGATAGATCTTGGATTATTTTATCCCTTGAAAATAAATAGGTTTAGAATTTATTATAATTAATTATTGAAATTCACTTTATTTGCTTTCATAAATTCATAAAATATTTATATTGCATCCAAAAATTCCAAAAAAATTTATAATGTGTTCATTTCATCGTATTTTACATCTCGGGCAAATTTCATAATTTGTGGACATCGTTCGATTGAAATTGCAATTTAGTCCCAAAAATCGATCACATTTGCATTTTTCATTACAAAATTGCATAAAAAATACCAAAAAATACCACCTCAAAAATCGTGCATGAACTGTGATAGACATAATTTTAGGTTGTTCCTTTGCCTCCTTGAGTTCGACCTTGGGACTTGTCCAAGTAAAATAAACATAAAACCACTCCGATTAAAATTGAATAAATTTATTGTGGTTATTTCTTGATCGATTCCGAATTCCCACCTACAATGAAATGACAAATTTAAATGATAATTCACGTAAAATAAAGTTGGGAATTTTTGGCTCGTCAGTAAGCGTACAACATACTTAGCAAGATCACAGTTCCTTCATTAGCCTCCTCTTAGACCTCATCGACGATGGTTGCGTCTCGCGGTAGAGAATGATCTTCATAGTTCAGAGGATGAGGTCTACATGACAGAGGAACATGTCGTTCACGATCCTCATCCTCGTGCACTTACTGGCACCACTCAGGTCACTCCAAGGACATATGTTATTCTAAGAATGGGTTTCTAGTATATGTCTAAGTTGCCAAGCAAGTTGAGATGCTTTAACCTACCACTGCTTTGATTAGAGACTCGGTGAGTTAGACGGGAGATCATGCCTCCTACTTTTAGATATTCTAGTGCTCCATCTGGCTCATCCAACTTCAAGGCCTCTGCTTCTGCCAGTACTTTATGTACCGTTTTTGCCCTTACTACTTGTCACTAGGAAGATCTCTCGAAGTAGATCATAGATTCATGTGTTATACATTCCCCAATTACTGGACATGGGAAGATCATACTAACACAATCCATGCACCTACAGAATGTTCTTCATGCTACTGATTTTCTAATGAATTTATATCTATTATTCAAATCACTAAGGATTTACATTGTTGTACCATCTTTAATTCTTCTCTTGTGTTTCAAGATACACTCACGGGTAGGGTGATTAGATGTCGTCGTAAGCAAGGGGGTCTCTACAAACCGATTCAGTCTCCATATGTGGGTACCTCTTCCATTTCCACTGGGTCAATCTCTCCCTACAAGTGGCATATTCTGTTCGGTCATTGCAAAAGAAGTGTAGAATCTTCCTCATATTCCTTCCAAATCTACTTTTCCGTGTGAGGCTTGCCAACTTGGGAAGCATCATCATTCTAGTTATCCTAATCGTTAGTGTTGTAGTAGTAATTTATTTGAGTTAGTACATTTTGATATCTGGGGTCCTAGTTGTGTCCCTAACCATCATGGGCATAGGTTTTATCTTGTAGCTGTGGATGATTACTCTAGATTATCATGGGTTTTTCTTCAGAAAAAACAAGTATGAGGCTGATTTTGTCATGCAATCGTATATTTATGAAATAAAGAATCTTTTTTCTGATACAATCAAATATATTCACTCTAATAATGCCTTAGAATTTTATATTATTCGATTATCTCATTTCTTCAGGTCTCTTAATTAGCATTATACATCAAACTTCGTGCCCCTGCACTGCTGACCCCTATACTACTCAGTAGAACGATGCTGCAGAATGGAAACACCATCATCCTCATGATGTGACCAGGACTCTTCTCATTCAGAGTCGTTCTCCCCACTCTTTCTGGGGGATGTTGTTCTTATTACATGTTACATGGTCAACATGTCTTCGTTGTTAGGTGAAAATATTCCCTTTTTATTGTGTTTCTCGATAATGACCTATTCTCGCTAACAACTCATGTCTTTGTTTCAGTAGACTTTGTTCACCATATGTCCCCTGGTCATGACAAGATCTTCTACATAGATCTCAAGTGCATCTTTGTGGGATGATATCGGACCAGAAAGGGTGCCACTACTTTGATCCGGTTAGATAGAATTACTATGTTAATGCGGACATCATTTTCTTTGAGTTAGTTATGTACTTTACTCCTGCAGTTGATAAGACGATTGTTTTTGAGTTAGGGGAGGATATGCATGTCTCACCTCCTCCCTCTCCACCACCACCGCCTCCAGTGGTCCATCCTACTCCTCCACCATCTCCACCATCACCTCCTACTGTAGTTGCACCTTTGTCCCCACGACATAGTGCATTAGCTCTGTTTTTTCCTCGCTTTTACATTCGTAGGACTCCCATTGATCCCCCAGCTCATGGGCCTTCCTCATCATCAAGCACACCCCAGGTATGTTATGAACACATTATTTCTACTTATGGCATTGGTGGTCTGTCTATGCATCATGTTATTATAAAGGAAAAGCATGCCTCTCAGAAGGCTAGTTTAAAGACTAAGGAGGCTGCAAATGACCTAGATTCTAGAGGTTTGTAGTGGGTCTTTTTAGTCGTAGAAACTCCACGAACATACTAGGGGACCTTTCGATAGAGTCGGTGATGTCTTTCCATGGAGGAGGAGATGGCTGTGTTACAGTCACATGGCACATAAAACCTTGATAATCATTATATTACTTGATAAACCCAAGATTTATCATCATAAATTATATCTATTATCCCTCTTACTTAAGCCATTCAATGACATTAATTAACTAATGGTCCCATATTGACCCGGTGAGCTGGCTCGAGATAGGTCGGGGGGGGGGGGGTAAGATGGAGGGAAGAAGGTGGGTTGGTTGGCAATTTCCAAGGCTCGATGTGAGTTCAGACGAAGGCAGATCACATGGCTTCAGGGGGAGGTGCCTCCATGTTGGAGATGGGGTCACCATGCAACGATCTGTCATGACCCTATTTGTTGCTTCGTTTGTGGAGGAAACGTCCACCGCGGCCTCCGATGCCAGACGAAGCGACCAAGTACTATAGAGAAGGTTGTTGGTGATGCAGGTGGAGAGGAGGTGGGCCGATTCCTAGTGTGCATTCATCGAAGGGAGGGACATTGTTTTGTTGACGTGATGGAGGATATCAACGATGTAGTTGGGAACGACTTCGGAGGAGATGTTGTTCAACTCGAGGGCTCGATGGTGTGCACTTGTGGTCTCTTGGTGGAGGAGGATGGGAAGCTGCTCGATTTCTTGCATAGATCTGTGGGTTAGGTGCACTGGATGTTCCCGTTGTTGCAGGATAGTGGGTGCGATTAACAACAGAAGAAGAGATTGGTTTCAGTTAGAGGCATTCCTCTCATGGGGTGTGACCTTATGGCGGTTTGAGGGATGTCGGAGCCATTGTTGAATGTAACATGCATCATCTCCACCAGCCTTAGATGGGGTCAGCACACATGGATGCTGGTGAAGGGGTCTGAGCTCGAGCATCCTTTGTCAAGGTTTCTTGAGATGAATTTCAGGGGGGTCTTTATCTTGGGGGTGCATGACGAGGGGTTGGTGGTTGAAGTGGGATGGAGCTGGCCAGAGATGGAGATTGCATGGTGGAGAAGGAAGGTGATGAATCTCCATTTCATCACCTTTATTCTATTATTTTGGCCTTAAAAACCCTAGCAAATGCATGTAAATAGCATCAATTTGTACATAATAGCATTCATTATTCATTGTATTAATTGTATATAAAATAAGGTTTTTAATGCCAAAATTATAGAATAAAGAGAAGAAAAGAAAAAGGAATAAAATATTGCAAATATTTTATGACCCTAACCCCGAGACCAAGGCCAGCATGGTATTGGTCGACAAGGAATAAAGTAGGGGGAGATAAGGGCCGATATACAATAAATACCTCATTTATTTATTCATCCATTTATGCATTTTTGACACCTATTTTGTACATAATTATTTATTCATCAAATAAAGAAACTTTGTACATGAAAGTTGTAGATAATAATGTAAATAAAAATACAAAATTGAGTTTGTGTAAAAATAACACTCAGTGTACATTTTATACACAAAATAAAAAGCAAAAATCTCAACTTCACAGACCCATATCTTGCAAATAAAAACTCCAAATCACCCAAACTCACCTTTAATTGTATATAGCATTTCATAAACTATTTTATAAAATTGGTTTCATAATTTTTGGAGTCCATCTGTGAAAGTTAGGTTTTTGACCCTCCTTGTATATAATATTGATTAAAATATTCATTTTATTCAACGTTTATTATTTTCACAAATTCATATTTTTAGAATCTTGTAAATAATGTATAGAATACATTTATATATTGAAATTAAAAGAAAACCAAAGAGAGTTTGTAAAATAAAATAAGTCTATAGGCTACATAGACAAAAGGCCTATGCTACCTATATATAAATAAAAGGGGAGTTTATTCTGTTATTCTTTATTCATCTACATTTTGATAATAATGTATATATTATATATAACTTACTAAAAATACAAATCCAAAATAAAAACAAATAAAATTCATTTAATAAATAAAATGTATATAATATACAGATAAAATACCTATAAGTATACCTACATATACATATACTTATTTATTTAAAAATGTAAATAGACTCATAAAAATTAAATAAAAATACATGTATACTCACAAAAATTAGTTATAAAATTATAAAATAAGAAACTAAAATAATAAAATAAAATAAATAAACTAAAAATAAAATACACAAGAATACATGTAAATACATACATATACACATTATTTTAATAAAACCGTAATAAAATACTTCAAAAAAATAAATAAAAATCATAAATAAATACTACATTAATTTATAAACATTTTCTATTTTTTAAGCAAAATCTAATTAATTCATTTATTAGGTTAAAATAAAGAGTCAAATTCGGGCTGACATGGACCAATCACAGCCCTGCCAATGTTGACCGCGGTCAACTGTCCCCTCAGCCTGCAGCCCGTCAAATCTGTCCAACCTTGCGTTTTCACCGAATTTTCTCGATCAACCTGTCACTCTAATGACATAGGTCTCTTCACGGAAATTACTCCCAAAAAAGTGTACATACACGCCCATGCCTTGTTTTCCTTGTATATAGCCTCGATTTCTTATTTTTAGCCGGTCAATAAGGGCTCCCATTATGTTCAAAAATAAATCAGCCTCCAGCCCGCTAGATTTGTCAGACCCCTCGTCTTCTCCCATTTTTCCCGGCTGCCCCGTCCATCGATTGCCTTTGCTTCCTTCACAAGAAATGCTCCTGGTATCTTGTACATCCACGCCCCCATGTTAAATCTAATGTATATATCACCGATTCCTTATTATTTTCCGGTCAATAAGGGCACATACACATGTTTATAAATAAACCTTCTTCCTCCTCCAAAATTTTTTGGCCATTTCCCTAGCCCTAGAGCTCCCCACCTTCGGCCAAGAGTGCATCCAGGTGACAGATGGAGGTCCCCTGAAGGTTGTGGAAGCTCATGGAGGAAGGAGATGCGCCCACGGCGGCGCTCCGGTAGCCGTCCTGCTCCTTGGCCCTCCGGCCAAGTCGAGACTGCGCATTTATGATTTTTAGGTAGGTTTTCGTTCCAGCATTTTATTTATGTCTTTTATTTCGCATTTAGATTACTAGTGTGTCTTAGATTAGGTAAATCGAGCTCCGGCGACTTCGCCACTGTGTTTCCGACCGTTTTTTCCGACGCCATTTCGCTTCCATTTCGTTCCTCTCCGTGTTCTCCACCTCCCAGCCACCTTTGTCCAACCAGATCTGTTCCAGATCTGCGAATCGATGCTCACCTCCTCCGCTTCGCCGGAGCATCGCCACCCCATCCATTTTTTCATGCTAACAGCTTCGATTTTTGGTCGAGGAGCATCGCCTCGAGCCATGTGGTCTTTCTGTGCAGGTCTAGTGCGCCAAGATGCACCAGGAGATGAAGTACACGCCGGCGGAGGTAACTGGAGCACCTTGCCTTTTCCGACCTCGCAAGGGCGCTCCAGTCGTCCTCTGGCCGATCTGAAGCCTCCAGCAGATAGAGTGGAGCACCTGCGACGTGTGGGGACCTTTGGGAGCAGCAACGGGCGTTGGGGAGGAGAGATCTCACCGGGAGAAACTCGCAAGCTGCGAGTTCCTCCCCTGTTCTTCCAGCACCTCTCCTCACTGTCGGATGAAGATGAAGGCCCCAGTTCGAGCGCCAGCCGTCCGATGGAGCCATGTCCAGACCGTCGGATCACCCCAGGTGATCTAATCTTCACTGCCCATCGTCGAAGCGTCATCGGCTCACGTGGAAGCGCCACGTGTTCAAGTCACGCACATCAGCCGTAGGATCCAGCGCCTTTGGGGGTAATTTTCACTTATGCCCCCGCCTTTTTGTGTATTTAATATTTAGTTTTGTAAATAAATTATAATGTTGTAAATAATCTGTGAATTTCGCTAAAGGACCCCTGTACTTCCTTAAATTGCCTTTTGGTCCTTCCGCGCCTCACGTGCAGTCCCACGTGAGGCGCGCGAATTTTGCACTATAGCCCTGGCAGTTTCTGTTAATTGTAAAATAGTTCTAAAAATTAAAATAAATGTTTATTTTTGTAGGTATTTTTGCATGTATGCCCCTGTTACTTATTTTATTTGCAAAAATACCCCTGCCAGGCAGTTTTATTTTTGTGTCTTTATCTATTTATTAAAAATACCCATTGTGCTTCTAAAAATTCATAAAAATTAGGATAAATGCTCCATGCCTTGTACTTCCACGCCCATACTTTAGTTTGCATTTTTTGCATTTTTCCTAATTATTAAAAATGAAAAAGAAGCCATTTTTGTACTGTCTAATTTATAGAATACAAAAAAAATTAGAAAATGATTTTGAAAAATTCCAAAAAAAATTATATATGGTATATTTATACATATATTGAGTCCAGAAATTGAAAAACCCTAAAAATATGAAAAAGAAAAATAAAAAAAATCAGAAAGCTCCAAAATCTAACAAAAAAATTAGAAAAATATTAAAAAAAATCTATATATATTTTAAGCATTTATATCTATATATATCTATGTACTATATTACTCCTCTCTCTCTTCTTATATATATATCTCTTTATACATATCTTTATATATATATATTTATTTATATAACTAAAAATATAAAAAGAAAATATAAAAAATAAAAACAACATAAAAATTATAAAAACAAAAATATAAAAAATATATATAAAATCCGAAACCCACAGAAAAAATAAATGGACATGAACAATGGATTGAATAAATGATACATCACATACATTCCCTTCGCCTCCCAGTGTTCGACCTCTACCTGTACTTACACCTATACACATTTACATGTAGAGTTATAATAAATTTTAACTCCACATTTTTGGATATTCATTGCATATATTTATTGTGGGTTAATTGTTGATCGATCTGGGGATCTTTAAGTGGTCAATTCAGCGACTTGATTTCTCGCCTCGTGAGATATCTAGACCCTTGATTTTCCCCTATCATCAAATGGCGCCGTTGCCGGGGAGGCAACGAAATTTGTATGATTTTGTGAGCTTATTTGTTCAATTATTCAATTATTTGCTCATGTCCATGATTCATTATTTGTATGGTTTTTATTTCTATTTGATATTATTTGATTGACTGCTCTGACCATCTTCTTTCTTTGTCTTTGATGCGAGGGACCGCCAAGCGAAGGAGGACCTCCTAGGAGGACCTATGCACCCAAGCATGGTGGAGTTGGCTCTGCTATGCCCAACCAACAGGAGAGAGCATCAAGGATAGATGAAGGAGGATTTTTGGAAGACAGTCCACACTTTTGATGCATTTTATTTTATTTCATATTCATGTGAGAGAGTGACACTTAGAAACATGTAATAATACAGGACTCTCACAGGTACGCTCCGACTCCCGAGGTCCATTGCCCGAGGGATTGTTCCCTTGGGGGCCTCGATGATTTTGACTCTTTTGCTTTTCTTTATTTTTATTTTTACTATTTTGTGTGAATGAGCCTTAGCTTAGGAGTTGCTTGCTCGTAGAGTTAGGTCCAAACACTCTAACATATATTTGCATGTACCTATAGTTTGCATTGGACCTAGATCAAACTCTAAACAGCCGCTCATTAATCTCTTAACCTTTGTGCCACAGCGAGCCCCGCAAAGCGCTTTCTCCTAAGCTCAAGTGTGTTGAGCACAGAGGAGGGGTGAGCCAAGACCGGACTTTTTGAGGCTAAAGACGAATGAGCGACTTGTGGTGCTTCACGATAATAGCAACTTCTGAACCTAGGGCGATTTCTTCGGTTTGCATTTGCATATAGCGTAGGTTTCAAATTCTGTTATGCATCCCGCATGGAGAGAGCTGGGAGGCACTGTAAGTCTTCTTACTTAGCATGCATCATCGTTTTCCGACTTGCATGGCTTTTCCGATCTTCTCCCTCTGATTTTGTCAACCTAGGATGCTTAATTGAAATTGGAACCTTGATAGGCACGTGCATTGAAAATACCCAAAAAAGTGATAACTTAAATAAAATCGGGACTGCTAACTCTACTGGACTTAATAATAAAACGTAATGGATTCCTTGTCTTGGGGAGAGCAACCCCCTCATTGGATGCGTTTTAAGTGCTCACGTACACACTAAGGAGTAGAGCCCAAAATCCCATCAGAGCCTCCTAATTGTTTGTACAACTTTGTGATTCTCACCTCACTCTAAAATCAAAAAGATAAATGACAGTCACCTGACGATCTTCACTGTGTTGAGTAGGTGAATTGGGGTTTGCCTTGTGTCTTGATTGTGACTTGGAGTCCATTGTGATTTTCATTCATTACTAGAGTAGTCGGTCCCGCCCGTGTGAGTCATGCATTTTCATCTTTGAGTCTCTCTACCCCTCTTATATATATATATATCTCTTCATTGTGCATCGAGTCATGATATTGACGCTTGAGCTCAATCACTATTCGCCAAGTCCTTTGTTTCCCGCTTCTTCACCATCTTCTACGTATCCATCGTACCATCTTCTCTGGTTCGGAGAGACCGCTCTTCGGACCGCAAGTTTGACAGTGTTTCCGCCTTGTGTGGAACACCCAATTTTGTCTATGTACCGATCTTCTAGCCCGCCCTCCTCATTCCCTCTGTATCACCTTTCTACCACCCATGATATTGGCACGCACGCTCAATCAGCTTCTCCACCCCATTGTGTACCCTTCTTATCCATCTTCCTCGTGTCCTCCGTATCATCTCTCCCTTTACCCGGGAATGCTGTGCATTTTGATGAAGCCCGCATCGAGGATTATGTATACTGATTATCTATGTAAGTCGGGCCATGATGTTGAGGTTGCTGAGAGTGATCTGGTGGATTTGATTTTGGATACAAGCATATGAGCTTATTGAGGATTTTTGATGATGCATAGAGCATAGGTGTGATGCATTCTTGAGGAATTTTAGTTCTCGCACACCGGATTAAGGATGAGATACGATGCGATAATTCGATGAAGACTTCATGAGTATTGATTGATCTATCTTTCTTGAGGTTCCAACCATCTAGATTTTGAGGATTAACTGCTTATTTTGATATGGAGTGCCTGATAGAGGTGTACGGACCTTGCATGATCTCTCATCTTCCTATTAGACCCATCCTTGATCTCCTGACTCTCTGATCCACCCTGGCACTTAGAGGATTCCTGACTATTTTTCGTGCCATCTCAGCTGACTGGATTGACCCAAGGGATGTTTGGTGAATGACTCGATTATTTGCTCCCTTGCTTGATCTTATGCCTTCCAAATGATTGAATGATGTATTGCTTTTGAGGACCTGAGATGACTAGTCAGCATTCCCATGACCTATATCGATCTAGCTCGCATTCCTCCCCGAGGACTATCTGCAGGAGAATGCGACAATTTGTAGGACTGCGGTTTCATTCACTGCCTGGGTCGCCATTGTGATGGGACCCGGAACCGAGTCAGATAATATGCTTAATTGGCTTCCCCCTGTGATTGTGTGCCTGACCTGTCAAGACACGAGGCCAATGTATTAGACTCATCTGAGTCTGCTCTCCTTGACGGTCCTCGCAAGGCAGAGCTCCACTTTTCTGATTATTCCATGCCTAGCTCATAGCTCCCCGAGGGTTATCTACGGGAGACTATGACATATTTCTGATCTGATTGGTCTCTTCTGTTGGTAGCCGATGTGTCGACTACTGAGACCACTGTGTGGATCCGTCTAATGGATCCGGCTCCTTTGAGCCCTCGTCTCTCCTTGACGACCCTCGCAAGGTAGAGACACGTTCTGACTATTCTTTGCTTAGTTCGCAGTACTCTCCGAGGACTATCTGCGAGAGACTGTGACACTCTCTTTACGCTCGGTTCCCACTGCTGACTGTGTCTCCGATCTGCGGAGCATGGAATCAAGCTGTCTGATATACATGACTCTTGGTCCCATCTTGAGTTGCCTATCCGATCTGCGGATCATGGGACCTATCTGATTAGACTCCTTTGAGTCTGCTCGCCTTGACGGTCCTCGCAGGGTTGAGCTTCTGATATCTGCCATTCCCTTGACTAGTTGGCATCCCGCTCCCCGAGGGTTATTTGCGGGACGCTGCCACACTTTCTCGAGTTGACGGTCTCTTCTGCTGGTAGCCGATCTGTCGCCTACCGAGACCGTTTCTATGATCCGTCTGATGGATCAGGCTCCTTTGAGCCCGCTCTCCTTGATAACCCTCGGAAAGGTGAGCTTCTGTTCTGATTATTCATTGACTAGCATGTACTACTCCCTGAGGGTTTTCTACGGGAGAGTACATCATTTTTTAGGTACCCGGCTTCATTTCTGCTGTCTCCTGTTTGTTGGGTCACGAAGCCGGGTCTTCTGACTTTGTACTCGGTCTCCTCCCTGGTGGTGTCTCCTGTCTGATGGAGCACGGAACCGAGTCCTCTGATTATTCTCTGACTTTGCTCACCTTGAGGACCCTCGCAAGAGTGAGCCACATATTGTGTTGTTCGGTGTATTCTTATGACTTTCAGATTATATCACCACCGTGCATCACACGGTCTCATATGCTTTATTTCATATCTATTTGAGACCATGATTGACCGGAGGAATCTGTACTGCTCTTTCTTCCTCCCGATCTTACGGTATCGGCTATATTCTCCCATGATGACCATATGAGCCGTTCATCTGCTTCATGCTACCGGACCGGATATCTTTGCTTTCTGACCTGTTGTCCCAGGTAGCCGACACCCACCTGACTGCATATCAGGGTGTCTTTTCACCTTCTGGCTGAGTCCTCGTTCTTACAGGGAGACGACGATGATAGTACGGTAGTCGCTTACCAGATACCGTCCTGTACTTCACCGGTTCTTCACCATTTGTATATATGTGTGCCTTGTTCATTCTTTCTCCCGTATGTTATGTGTGCCCCAGATCTATCGCCACATCTTTGTGTCTACACTTAGGACGTACCCTGTCCTAAGTATAGGGGGGCACACACTGAGTTGTTCTTTCCTTGCACTTTTTCGTCACTCATGTTCTTGCCTATACTTAGGGCTATCTCACCCTAAGCCTAGGGGGAGTGATGTGTATATTCTTCACGATCTTTTCATCTATCTGTATATATCCTTCTTTTCTTCTTTTCTTCTTTTCCTTTTCTATCTCTTGTATCTAAATAAAAGGTGTCGCCCCTTTGTGTCAGTTTTCTGTACTTAGGACGTACTTTGTCCTAAGTATAGGGGGGTGCACCCCTGATTTGTTCATCTGTATATTCCCACCCTTGACCCTCCCTACTTTGTGTACAGTCTGCTATACTTAGGATTACTTGATCCTAAGTATAGGGGGGACGGTCAACTTCTATTTCCTTTGTCTCTTATTCTTATTCTTTAGACCTGTCTATACTCAGTACGAGTTATGTCTTCTCTTTTCTTTTCCGATCTATGAGGACATAGCTCAAGCTAAGTATAGGGGGGTCGTATATACTATGTATATACTTTAGCCATAACTCGTACTTTCGTAATAATATGACTAATAATTCTTTAAAATTCATAAAAAACCCTTAATAAATAAAAAAATGGGATTATTCCTCAAATTCTTTTGTATTTACTGATTAATAAATAAGGTGAAAATATTTTTTGCAAAATGTTTGAAAAATAGTTTGAAAATCTTTATGAACATTTATTGAAAACTATTTTGAAAATATTTTGTTACATGTTTTCAACCTGTGTAAAAACGTGTGGTTTGTAAAATTTATTTTCTTTGTGTGAAATAAAATGTTTGAAAAATGATTTGCAAATGGTTTGAAAAATGGTTGCAAAAATATTGTGAAAATCTATATATACTGTTTTGAAAAACCTTTGCAAAATGATTTTCAAATGTGTGTACATGTTTGTAAAAATGTTTGTAAAAATTATTTTGGACTATAGTTTCCAAAAATTATTTGAAAAATGTGTGTCAAATAAGTTTGAGGAATAGTCACATATAATAACTAAAATACTATATTCTTTAATAAGTGTACATATATACCTGTAAATAAAAACTAAATTCTAAATTCTGTAAAAATCATTAAAATAAAGCGGCACGCCCGTGTAAATAATTGTACATATTGTCTATTTTGAGTGCCCAAATCATTTTATTTGCAAGAATTCTTTGTGTAAAAATTCTTCTCTTTGTTTTCAAATTCTTTGAAAAATTGCATTATTCTTTGCATATTTGTAAATAGCATTTGCATAGCATTCATATTCTTACATTGAACTTGATGATTGAACTAGTCTAATAAAGTCGAAGATTGGAGCTTGGTTGGACCTTACTGCACCTAATTGCACTGGAACCTAATGGGAACTAGGTTTAAGGTACTTCAGGTCTATTCAGACTTAATTCTTTGAGAAATCAGGGCTGGGTTCAAGTCACCTCAGTGGACTAACTAGAACTTTTCGAAACACACGTATGACTCTTGTCGACCGTGACCTAACTTGGACATTTGCACCTTTCACTTGGCTCAACTCAGTTAGAGTGGTGAGGGGGTTGGATTTGCCAGTCTGAGACGCACACGAGTGGAAACATTCGTCCTCGTCTAGGGAGGGAAGTGCACCCCAACCTGGTCCAGTAGCCATGAGGTCTAACGACAGGAGAGTGTGGGTTGCAATAATGCTTCAAAAGAGGGATAGTCTTCTGGCTCAAGAGGAAAAACTCCTTATGTAAATGCTGCTGTGAATAGTATGTTGAAAAAAAAATGATGAAGCTCCAAAAAAAAAAGTGGACAGGCTTGTAAACAAAAATAAAAATGCCTGCCGGAGTATGTATATATGTTGTATAGAAAATAAGCAAGCTTGAGCATCAAAGTTATACCATGTGAGCCTGCAGCTGGATGACTTGACTACACTGGTCTTGCATCCCAGGATAGGTAGCTACACTGGCTACCGTCCATTCTTTTCTTTACCTCCTCCTCTTGAGTTGGATGCCACTTGAACTTAGAAGGGAATACCCCGCTCCTCGAGGAAAGAGCTGTTGGATTAGGGAATCATTGGGTTGTCATTCTGGAGAAGTCAGTCTCTTTGTCATTTCAGTTGGGGAGAGCCACCATCACTTACACTGTACAAGTCAGCTTCATAGTCATAAGAGTTTGCGTATGATATAGGCTAGTTCTGACCTGGCTATTGAGGTGATTTGAACCAAGTTCTGTGACTCTCGAAGGCTGTTGTGTTTTAAATTTGGTTCCCTACCAGGTTCCACACACATTTTCACACCAAGGTCTAAGTTGAGCTCCAAACTTTGATTTTGTAAAGATGAGTTTAATAATCATGATCAATTCAATTTATTCTTTAAATTCTTTATTTTTGCCTTTTCTTTTCTTCTTATTCTTTGTTCTTTTTGTACTTATTGCATAAGTATTTGCTAGGGACTAGCAAAGGCAAGTATAGGGGGGTGATGAATATCCATTTCATCACCTTTATTCTATTATTTTGGCCTTAAAAACCCTAGCAAATGCATGTAAATAGCATCAATTTGTACATAATAGCATTCATTATTCATTGTATTAATTGTATATAAAATAAGGTTTTTAATGCCAAAATTATAGAATAAAGAGAAGAAAAGAAAAAGGAATAAAATATTGCAAATATTTTATGACCCTAACCCCGAGACCAAGGCCAGCATGGTATTGGTCGACAAGGAATAAAGTAGGGGGAGATAAGGGCCGATATACAATAAATACCTCATTTATTTATTCATCCATTTATGCATTTTTGACACCTATTTTGTACATAATTATTTATTCATCAAATAAAGAAACTTTGTACATGAAAGTTGTAGATAATAATGTAAATAAAAATACAAAATTGAGTTTGTGTAAAAATAATACTCAGTGTACATTTTATACACAAAATAAAAAGCAAAAATCTCAACTTCACAGACCCATATCTTGCAAATAAAAACTCCAAATCACCCAAACTCACCTTTAATTGTATATAGCATTCCATGAACTATTTTATAAAATTGGTTTCATAATTTTTGGAGTCCATCTGTGAAA
Organism: Ottelia alismoides; assembly: GCA_037367405.1. Taxonomy (NCBI): domain Eukaryota; kingdom Viridiplantae; phylum Streptophyta; class Magnoliopsida; order Alismatales; family Hydrocharitaceae; genus Ottelia; species Ottelia alismoides. Next base: position 262,389 of record JAZKJV010008885.1, read on the forward strand.
GTTAGGTTTTTGACCCTCCTTGTATATAATACTGATTAAAATATTCATTTTATTCAACGTTTATTATTTTCACAAATTCATATTTTTAGAATCTTGTAAATAATGTATAGAATACATTTATATATTGAAATTAAAAGAAAACCAAAGAGAGTTTGTAAAATAAAATAAGTCTATAGGCTACATAGACAAAAGGCCTATGCTACCTATATATAAATAAAAGGGGAGTTTATTCTGTTATTCTTTATTCATCTACATTTTGATAATAATGTATATATTATATATAACTTACTAAAAATACAAATCCAAAATAAAAACAAATAAAATTCATTTAATAAATAAAATGTATATAATATACAGATAAAATACCTATAAGTATACCTACATATACATATACTTATTTATTTAAAAATGTAAATAGACTCATAAAAATTAAATAAAAATACATGTATACTCACAAAAATTAGTTATAAAATTATAAAATAAGAAACTAAAATAATAAAATAAAATAAATAAACTAAAAATAAAATACACAAGAATACATGTAAATACATACATATACACATTATTTTAATAAAACCGTAATAAAATACTTCAAAAAAATAAATAAAAATCATAAATAAATACTACATTAATTTATAAACATTTTCTATTTTTAAGCAAAATCTAATTAATTCATTTATTAGGTTAAAATAAAGAGTCAAATTCGGGCTGACATGGACCAATCACAGCCCTGCCAATGTTGACCGCGGTCAACTGTCCCCTCAGCCTGCAGCCCGTCAAATCTGTCCAACCTTGCATTTTCACCAAATTTTTCCGATCAACCTGTCACTCTAATGACATAGATCTCTTCACGGAAATTACTCCCAAAAGAGTGTACATACACGCCCATGCCTTGTTTCCCTTGTATATAACCTCGATTTCTTATTTTTAGCCGGTCAATAAGGGCTCCCATTATGTTCAAAAATAAATCAGCCTCCAGCCCGCTAGATTTGTCAGACCCCCCGTCTTCTCCCATTTTCCCGGCTGCCCCGTCCATCGATTGCCTTTGCTTCCTTCACAAGAAATGCTCATGGTATCTTGTACATCCACGCCCCCATGTTAAATCTAATGTATATATCACCGATTCCTTATTATTTTCCGGTCAATAAGGGCACATACACATGTTTATAAATAAACCTTCTTCCTCCTCCAAAATTTTTTGGCCATTTCCCTAGCCCTAGAGCTCCCCACCTTCGGCCAAGAGTGCATCCAGGTGACAGATGGAGGTCCCCTGAAGGTTGTGGAAGCTCATGGAGGAAGGAGATGCGCCCACGGCGGCGCTCCAGCAGCCGTCCTGCTCCTTGGCCCTCCGGCCAAGTCGAGACTGCGCATTTATGATTTTTAGGTAGGTTTTCGTTCCAGCATTTTATTTATGTCTTTTATTTCGCATTTAGATTACTAGTGTGTCTTAGATTAGGTAAATCGAAGTTCGCCGGAGCTCTGCTCCGGCGACTTCGCCACTGTGTTTCCGACCGTTTTTTCCGACGCCATTTCGCTTCCATTTCGTTCCTCTCTGTGTTCTCCACCTCCCAGCCACCTTTGTCCAACCAGATCTGTTCCAGATCTGCGAATCGATGCTCACCTCCTCCGCTTCGCCGGAGCATCGCCACCCCATCCATTTTTTCATGCTAACAGCTTCGATTTTTGGTCGAGGAGCATCACCTCGAGCCATGTGGTCTTTCTGTGCAGGTCTAGTGCGCCAAGATGCACCAGGAGACGAAGTACACGCCGACGGAGGTAACTGGAGCACCTTGCCTTTTCCGACCTCGCAAGGGCGCTCCAGTCGTCCTCTGGCCGATCTGAAGCCTACAGCAGATAGAGTGGAGCACCTGCGACGTGTGGGGACCTTTGGGAGCAGCAACGGGCGTCGGGGAGGAGAGATCTCGCCGGGAGAAACTCGCAAGCTGCGAGTTCCTCCCCTGTTCTTCCAGCACCTCTCCTCGCTGTCGGATGAAGATGAAGGCCCCAGTTCGAGCGCCAGCCGTCCGATGGAGCCATGTCCAGACCGTCGGATCACCCCGGGTGATCTAATCTTCACCGCCCATCGTCGAAGCGTCATCGGCTCACGTGGAAGCGCCACGTGTTCAAGTCACGCACATCAGCCGTAGGATCCAGCGCCTTTGGGGGTAATTTTCACTTATGCCCCCGCCTTTTTGTGTATTTAATATTTAGTTTTGTAAATAAATTATAATGTTGTAAATAATCTGTGAATTTCGCTAAAGGACCCCTGTACTTCCTTAAATTGCCTTTTGGTCCTTCCGCGCCTCACGTGCAGTCCCACGTGAGGCGCGCGAATTTTGCACTATAGCCCTGGCAGTTTCTGTTAATTGTAAAATAGTTCTAAAAATTAAAATAAATGTTTATTTCTGTAGGTATTTTTGCATGTATGCCCCTGTTACTTATTTTATTTGCAAAAATACCCCTGCCAGGCAGTTTTATTTTTGTGTCTTTATCTATTTATTAAAAATACCCATTGTGCTTCTAAAAATTCATAAAAATTAGGATAAATGCTCCATGCCTTGTACTTCCACGCCCATACTTTAGTTTGCATTTTTTGCATTTTTCCTAATTATTAAAAATGAAAAAGAAGCCATTTTTGTACTGTCTAATTTATAGAATACAAAAAAAATTAGAAAATGATTTTGAAAAATTCCAAAAAAATTATATATGGTATATTTATACATATATTGAGTCCAGAAATTGAAAAACCCTAAAAATATGAAAAAGAAAAATAAAAAAAATCAGAAAGCTCCAAAATCTAACAAAAAAATTAGAAAAATATTAAAAAAAAATATCTATATATATTTTAAGCATTTATATCTATATATATCTATGTACTATATTACTCCTCTCTCTCTCTTCTTATATATATATATATATATCTTTATACATATCTTTATATATATATATTTATATAACTAAAAATATAAAAAGAAAATATAAAATATAAAAACAACATAAAAATTATAAAAACAAAAATATAAAAAATATATATAATCCAAAACCCACAGAAAAAATAAATGGACATGAACAATGGATTGAATAAATGATACATCACATACATTCCCTTCGCCTCCCAGTGTTCGACCTCTACCTGTACTTACACCTATACACATTTACATGTAGAGTTATAATAAATTTTAACTCCACATTTTTGGATATTCATTGCATATATTTATTGTGGGTTAATTGTTGATCGATCTGGGGATCTTTAAGTGGTCAATTCAGCAACTTGATTTCTCGCCTCGTGAGATATCTAGACCCTTGATTTTCCCCTATCATCAGAAGGTCATGGAAGGGGAAATATCTACTTTTGGGGATTTTGAAAAGAGAAATCCATTTGCAGAAAGGGATGAGATTGCAGTACAAGGCACGGATCGAGGCTCATGGCAGTGGCATCAAGGGTCGAGCCTCCTTCGTAGAAGTTGTTTCCTGGTCAATGGATCGGGTTGAAGAGAGGTAGGTATCATCGAGTTTGGATGTCAGATCCAAGGTGGTGGGTCCCGTATTCTCGAGCGGTGATGACCCGATCCTCACACGAATACATATTGCAAATTGGTTAGCCTTGGAGATTTGGACCCGTTGGTTACGGGTATGTTTGAGGATCCAAAACCGCAGACATATTCTAAGTACATTAGAGCTTCGATTTACGTAGCAGATCACGACCCAGTTCGGCTAACGGGTGAAAATTCTTGGTCAGAGAAAGGAGGGGCTTGTGGCATGGAGGAGGCACTTATATTGGAGGTTGCGGGCCTAGGGGTGGCTTCGAGGGCATCTCGGCCTGTTGGAAGGGAGTTTCCAGAGCAAGAGTTATGTTGTTCTAACGACCTAGGGAGTTCAATGGGCATGATCGAATCATCCTCTACGAAGGTGGGGCGGTGCAGATAAGTGCAGGTAGTGAGGAGATTCGAGCGGCACTATTCGTGATGTAGCCAAAAGGAGAGGAGGAGGAGGCATCAGTCAATGATTTACAAAAGGTTGGAATGGCTCCACGAGGGGGTTACTAGAAGGTGGGGTGGCGATATCTAAGAAATAGTAGGGGCCTGCAGTTTTGCAGGTGCAGTAAGGAGCGATAGGTAGGGGAGGCATGGTGTAAATGGGGGTACATGAGGGAGATATTATGGAGGAAGGGGAGGAAGGTGAGTGCTTGGGGGCCTGTAGAAGGAGGTATTGAGATGCCTTGGGGTTGTACCACCAAAAGGGGTCTCAACTATGTATAAATAAATTTAGTCTCTTGGAATATGAGGTGATTTGGGTTGATAGAAGAAAGGATGGAAATGAGGCAAATGTTGATGGAGCAAAGGACGGACGTGGTGATGTTGCAAGGAACTAAAATCATACATGAGATGGATAGGTTGAGGAGATAAATTCGTAATGGAGGAGGATGAGGTGCAAGGCCAACATTCAGTTTCCATCCTGTTGTGGCGTAAGGTAGATGGAACAAAGATTTTGGCTACTAATGTATATGTCCCTTTTAATAGGGTCAATATTGCTTGCTTGGTGGAGGAGTTTGACTTGGACAGGGCAGGGTTCCCGGATGTGACATGGATCATTAGTGGGTACTTCAATGTGACATTGTGCCTAGAAGATCGGCCACGTGATCGCGGTAGGGAGAGATAGAAGTTCTGCGGAATTGGTTGGGATGGTAGATGAGCTTGTGTTATAAGTGATCAATGCCATGGGATGTCGTTACACTTGGCAGAACTCGAGAGCTAGATCCCGCATTGATAGATTTATGATGTCTACAGAGGTGTTTTTTATGTTTCCTTCGGTTGGGGCACATGCCCTGCCCATGGCACACTTGGATCACATGTCGTTGTTGTGGTCCTCGAGGGAAGGGGATCGCCCTCGCACCTATTTCGGATTCAAGAGGGCATGGATGTTAGAGGATGGGTTCCGTGAGGCTTTTACAGAGGTTTGGGATGGTTGTAGACCAAGGGGTTCAGCAACGTGATGATCGTGAACAAGTTGGATGCACTCAAGAGGTATTTGAGGGCTTTCAACATGATGGACCGATTACAACACCTGGAGAAAAGGATGAAAGCACAAGAGGAGGTTAGCAGGTTGGGCAGACTTGAGGATGAGCGGGTGTTGATGGAGGAGAAGTTGGTGGAGCGAATACGTGTTTCTTTCACGCTATGTCCAGCAGGAAGACAAGCAAGAACATGATACACTCGATCGGCATTGGTGGTGAGGTGTCCAAGGGGGATCGAGCAGTGGAGGTGGCACTAAGGTTGCATTTCTAGAATTTCAGAAGGCGGTGGACGCAAACAAGAAGGGGCTGCTAGGGGAGGGAAGTATCACAGATTTCTGACAAGGATGCAATCCTTTTGTGAGGGATTTTTCTGAGGTTGAGGCAAAGAGGGTGTTGTTTCAGTTGAATGCATATGGGGCATCAAGTCCGGATGTCTTCTCGGTATTCTTCTATAGGGAGTTATAGGAGGTAGTCAAGCAAGATGTGCAGGAAGTGTTGGTCAGGAGGGTAACCGATGGTTTGAAAGATTATCAAGGCTCTTATTTTTTTGCTATTGAAGAAGGACACACTGACTAGGGTGGAGGAATACAGGCCCATCGCATTGTCTAATGCAATGTAACTTATTATCTCGAAAATCCTTGCAAACTGTTTAAGGAAGGTGCTTGACCAGATCATTTCACCTGAGCAAATGACATTTGTGCATGGGAGAGCTATGGTTGATAGGTTAGTGATGGCAGCTAAGGTGGTGGCAGACTGGAAGAGGAACAAGGCTAGAGGTGTGCTTTGGAAGGTCAAATTTTCCCAGATGTATGACTGCGTAGACTATAGATTCTTGTGGTCATCATTAGAGAAGACATGTTGATCAGAAATGTAGATCGCTTGGATCAAGAGATGCATAACGAAGGCTTTGCATGCGACGAGGGGGCATCAGGCAGAGTTATCCGTTGGTGCCACTTATGTCCGTCATTGTGGCTGATGCTTTGATGGTGATGATGAGGATGGCGATGATCGATGGTTGGTGTTCGGGCTATAGGAGGGAGGATATATCCATTTTGATATTTGATGAATCTATGATTCATCACTCTAATTAGCTAAAATAGAACCTTGTCCCGAGAATTTAGGATCATTTATATGTTAACTTCATAAAATTAACTTTCATGCACTCATAATTAATTTGCATAAATTAGCATCCATTTCTGCATTCATAATAATCTTCATATTTTCACCTAACTTGATGCATTTTGAATTAATTCATGCAACTCCAATTGACCTGAAACAAACTCCATTGTGTACATATCACTAACCTTAATCCGTTAAAACTCTAAAAAAATGCTAACTTGTACATATGCAAAATAAACCCAAACAGTTATTTCTGGACAGAGAGACTAAAACTTTGATATCTCTCTCATACAATGTCCAAATAAATCCTGCTCACTTTTGAACTAATAAACATTCAATTATCTTCAAAACAAGACTAAATTCAAGAGAATCGAAGTCCATTTGTGAAAAAGCGGTTTTGGGACCAAACTGTGTTGTTTTGCTGATTTTGACTCATCATTTCATGTTCATATTTCACTCCTTTTATTTTTTTCATTTCTTTAATTCATTCATTGTTTTAATAAAATACATAAAAACAAAATCCAAAAAATCAAAAAAGTAATAAAAATGACATGTTCTGACTTAAGCTTACTCACATAATTCACTTATACACAATTAACTTCCCTAATTTTTCTGACCTATTTAAAACCCATAAAAACTCCAAAAAATCATATTTGAGTCCATTACATTATTTCATAGCATGTTTGATTTTTACATGCATCAAATAAAAAATCAAAGTCAAAAATTGATATTTTATATACATAAATATCCCTAAAGAAATCATATCTTGCATTGTGCATTTCAATGGCACATGAGTCCTTCATGAACATTATATATCACAATTACACGCACATTTTCATTTTATCATTTTTCCATCCAGTCCATTTTCTATTTTAATCAGTTTATATCTGCATTTTAAGTCTGGGCCAATGCATGGACAACACTCATTATGTCACGTGGCATCATGCCACTGGACCACATGGTCCTAGTCCCCTGTCTTTCTCTCCCCCACGTACTAGGCATGTGATACTTGACATCACCACTTCTCACGTGCCTGACATGTGAAAACCTTCCTCCTTGCGATGACCCTCACCACCGCCTCCATTCTCTACTCCACCATCGTTGCTTCTCTCTCCTCCTTCCATCTCAATCGCAATTGTCGTACCCCTGCATCTCATGGTGTTGCCCCTTCTTTGTACAATACCTCCCATCACCCTCTCCCTCTTCCTCTATATTATCTCTTACAACCAATCTATATCGCCAATCCTGACCACCAGCTCCCCAAATCCAAGAACTCATGGCTAAGCTCCTTATCTCCTCCTCAATCTTCGGAACCAACCACTTGACATACCTCCCTTCTTCGCCCGACAACCCCAATTCATTGAACCCAATCTCCAGCCGCCATAGCCTTATCCCCTCTCCTATTTAAGCGTCAGCACTGATCCGCCGATCGGCCGACATCCACCATCTTCTGCAAAGAAGGAGAGAGAAAGTCAAGGGAATGGTTGTGACAACCCGTCCCCTTCGGCGAGGACCCCCTTTCTGGTATGATCCACGAGGAGTTCCACCCTCATGCTGTTGTCGCTACCTTCAGTACAATCGAGCCTTGAGGAGCACCACCGCTCCTCTAAGGTGATAATCAGAGGTTGAGCTGTGCTTTCCCATTTCCAGGTGAAACTACCCTTCTTCTCTTCCCATACAGCTCCTTCTCCCTGCTTTTTCTCTATCCTTCGCTCGCACCCCTCTTCCTCTCATTCCACTACTACTTCATCGACATCTACGTCGATTGCCACCTCACCATCATTGATCCGCCCCGAAGCACCGGGCCTCCATTGTCTTCGCGCAGCATTTGGCTGACCAGCAAAGCCTTCATCATACCCATCCACCACTGACTCGTTGTGCACGAGGTTCAGATCAAGTAGAGAGTCTCCTCGGACGAAGATCCTGCTCCAGGTTCAAAGCAGCCCTTGGATCAAGAACACGAGGGATCCAAGCCATCTAAACTCGCCTAATTTGGGTTCGTTGATTGAAGAAACATCTGATATCTAGGATCATCCCATGCCTTCCACTGAGCCAAACATCCTTGGGCGAACCGATGCTGCCAGCACCAGCCACGCGGAGGTTGGGAGACGCGCCGAACCACCACCCAGACCAAACCTCCCATGTGTGATGCATGCACGAGTGGGGAATTTACACAAGCACCCCCGCTTTCTTTCAGAATTACTAAGAGGCCCAGTCACATATGTTGCACGCATGTCTCTGGGAAAATTGCACGTAGCCCCTTCAAGCTACTGGGAATTACATCAACACCCCTGTCGATGTAATTTGCAAAGGAGGTTCAGTCGACTAAAAATATTTACATTTCAACCCCTGCAAAGGTCTATTCTTCCGATATTTATTAATTTTTATTTACAAATAGGCCTCTGACACTTCATTGATTCATATCTTGTGAACTGTACATCGGATATTTATGTTTTTATGTCATTTTGAAGCTTATTTGATCCTCTATAGTATTGAATACTGGAATTTTATTTTTGAGATATTATCACACTTAAATAAATCGAATGTATTTATGTGATAGTTTTGAGCACCTTTATTTATTGATTCTTTTGCTCAATAACTTGTGCCTTGAATTTCGGGGTTATTTTGGGAAATTACTCAGTGCTTAATTGGATAATTATTTGTTGTGATCCTTGGGGTTCGTGCTTAATTGATTGCTTGGCTTGGCTCTATTTGCTCACCTTACATCATAATTTGCATTTCACCATTTTTGCATCATTCCCATCATCATTTAAAAATCAACAAAAATATTGCATTTGTTTATTCATTTTCCACCACATAGCATATCATCATTTTCTCTTCATTAAAATTATCCTAAAAATTCATGCATCATATTTCTCATTAAATTAATTTCATCTTTTACACTAAAAATACATAAAAAGCTGAAAAAGATTAAAAAAACCTAAAATCTTCCTCTTTCTGAAAACCTAAATTTCTTATATTATTTAATTATTAATCTTACGTCCTCACATTACCTCCCTGAGTTCGACCTTGGGGCTTACCCAAGTAAAATAAAAAATTCGATTACATCAAGATGTGATTATCCATATAATTTCTCGAAGTGATCATTATTGTTGAATCGCTAGATTTCCCGACTACAAGTTCGATAACATCATTACTTAATTCCACAAAATTATTGTAGGGATTTTCGCAGTCATAAAATGGCGTCCTTGCTGTGGAGGATATGATTTAGGATTAATGTTTAGGTTATTTATTTATTTTTAAGTTTTTCCACACTCAGCTAGTCTGACCCTCGGTTTATTGTATTTATTTCTCCATGCATTTTCTCAGCATTTTATTATTTATTTTTATATATTTTTCTGTATACAGCTCTCTAATATTTGATCTCTTATTTTTTGTGCGAGGTACCCGGTAGACTTGGAGTGGCTTTCTCGGAAGTCGATGTAACTCAAAGCAACGAGAAGCACGAAGATTTTTTATATATTAAAGAGAGTGTGTTCTTATTTTATTTTTTAATTAATTTATAATTATTTTGTATATTTCCAGCAATCTTTGTTTGAAGACTCGTGCTTGTATCCGTATTGGACATTCGGCCTATCAAGCCCTATTTTATGGTGATTGATGTAGTTCTATGATTGCACCACATGTATTAGAGCTACTAGATTTCTTTTTATGCTCATAGAACAAAGCCCACACTTTCACTTCAATTAGATGTAGCAGATCGATTTCATTTAGCCAAATTAAATTGTTCTTTCACTCTCTAATAGAAATTCTTGTTATAGGTGTGATTTCCCAAGCATGCACTAGAAATATTTTATAAGTAAAACTTCAATTCTGTTTAGCATCCAGCACGGAGATTGTGTTAGCCATGTGAGCCTGAGGTGAACCATTCCTACAATAAATGTTATTGTAATGTTTGACTTATCAATAAAAGTTATTGGTTATTTCACTCCATGTTTGAGATTAAATGAATTAATGCACTATAAGGTCCCTCAGTACAATTAGGGTTATGTACCATGTCCATCTTGATGATCATACAGTTGTTGATTCACAGATTCACTTGTGAATCTGAAGACGTGAACTCCCTCATAAGGTATTGGGATCGATCAAAATCCATGCGTGGTCATCTTGTTTTGGAAGCATGACAAGAATTTGTAGGTATGATATATGCTTTTGGAAAGTATATGATCGATACCAACTCCCAATGACCAAATGAGAAACTTGATAATGAAGCCCTGGAGATGACAGTGAAAAATGATCTATATCTTTAGGTTTGTTATAGGTCTTCCAGTATGCAGGATGTACATGTATTATGAATACCTGAGGGTGATGTGATCATAAACGATTGTATAACCGTGACGCTTCCATTCCAAGGGAGTGATGAAATGGGTCTGGATTTTAATGACTCCTCTCAATAGAGAAGTCATCAAATCTTGGTCCAAATGTTGGACATTGATCTGAATGTGATTCAGATGCAATGAGAGGATTAGATTTATGATCTTGATTTAATCAAGCATCTATGAGAGGTCCATGAGATCTGTAATTGAGATGCTCAATATCCAAGTCATTATAAGTGGAATGCACAATCGCCATGTCCTTATCTCCAAGTATCTACGGAGAGAGTACGCTATTCTTGAAAGAGTTTAAGAATAATTCCATTGTTGAATTATATCTAAGCATTAAGAAATAGATAATTAAATGTGATTTAATTATCATGAATAATGTAAATTTGATTCATATTATTTAAATGCATGAAAATGATTATCCAATATAATTAAATGTGATTTAATTATTATGGTTAAGAATAATGTGGATAACATTGTCCAAATTATTCATATATATTATAAATGTGATTTATGATATATTAGAGAGAGTCAATTGTAATTTATATTTGTTGATTAAGTGTTGATGTGAATTGGATTCACATCGGACAATTTATTGAAAATATAATTTACATTTCATTTTCGGTTGTGAATGTGATTCACAAATTTTCAATGCCATGATTGCAATGTTCACAAAATAACTATGAATTGTTTGTTTGAATAAATTTACAATAAAAGTTACTACAAACATTGGATATATCCATGGGATAATGTAATCTCACGGAATAAGAAAGTGATAGCCACCTTCCATCTAGAGATGGTTGATAAACCTGAGGATCGCCCTTTTAATAGTGTCGAATTAATATCGAATTTCGTTGTAGGTAGGAAATTTCGGATCAATCAAAAACCATAAATTTAATTATTTATTCAATTAAACGCAAGCGGTCAATTTATTTTTACTTGGGCAAGCCTAATGTTGAACTTAGGGAGGCCATTGTCTCTTAGGTTTATTTAAAGTCAATTTGGAGATTAGGTTTGAAAGAGGTTTTTTTTAATTTTTAAATACAATAAATGATTGACATGAAATTTTGACTAAGTTGAGGGACTAAAACGTAAATTACGTTCAAACAATGTCCAACAATTCTCAAGCTAAACTGAAATGTGAAAAATGATGAATAGAGACTACTATAATTTTTTTGGAATTTTTAGATGCAAAATAAATTATATGAATAAAATATGCAGACTAGGTGATTTTGAGTTAATTAATTTTAATAAATACCAAACGTTAATATTTTCTAGATATTAAATTACCCTAGATAGGTCTATGTAGGGCTGGGTATTGAGTGATGGCTCGATGAGCCAGGCTCGGGCTCAGCTCGATGAGGGCTCATGAGCCCGGTTCATTAGGCTATTGAGCCGAGCCCGAGCCAGTATTTTAGGCTCGATAACTTAACGAGCCGAGCCTCGCTCGGCTCGATAACTCAATAAGGGTCTCGATAAGGAATATATATATATATACACATATATTATATATATAATACAAACAAAATAAAGTAGCCCTTTGCAATTTTCCATCCACTAACTTTGACCCTCCCACGAGAGTAATGACTCAATTCTCAAATCCCATTCCCGTCCACACATTTGCCCCCCCATGCATTAGAAAAGTAGTTTTCTTCTTCTTTTTTAAGTAAATATAATGTTACAATATATATTATAATTAATATTTTGTATACAACTTGGATAGTAGCCTACCGGTAAGGAACACCGTCTTAGATATAGCAGGTCTTAGGTTCGAACCCGCACAAAATACTTTTCCACCAAAAAGTACCCATTTTCCTCAATGAGCTCGACTTGGCCTCGAGCCCAGAACATGATTGATAAGGAGCTCGGGCTCGATAAGTGGCTCGGCTCAAGCCTTATCGAGCCTGAACCGGCTCGATAAGGGGCTCGGACTCATCAAGCTCGAGCCAGCTCGGTTGGGCTTGAACGAGCCCGAGCTTGATTCCGAGCCTAGCTGGGCTTATCAAGCTCGAACCCGAGCCAGAGGCTGGTTCGACTCGTTGGGCTCGATAGCCAGCCCTAGGTCTATTTAAAAGATATCTAGAACAATTTTTTATTCTTAAAAATACTATGTGAGGAATTAATTAAAAATAAATTACCAAATTCACCATTTAATTTATTATGACCTCGATATGCATGCAGATGAGTTGAAATTTGAGCACGAAGTAGAATAACCTAAGATCTACCTCCTGTGAGTTTTTCAAAATTTTTAGAGCATGTAATAATTTAATATTAATTTCAGAATAAACAGTTGGTAAAACATGTTATTTTCCATAAAAATAAATATATTAAATCAAATACTACACATAAAAATGCAAATAACATTCCTTGTGGTAAGGCAAAACTATTCTACAGTGAGCAATTTTTAGAATCATAAAATGATGACAATATGAGACTCGAATTAATGGCAAAAGACATGGGTCAAAATGCAAATACATAAAGTAAAATGACTGAAAGAAATATGCATGAAAAGACTCAGATGTAATTACCCAAACTGAGGAGGGAGGATTTGGCAAAAGTTCCAATAGCACGTGTTGCGTGTATGCTCTCTAGCTGGTGGGCGTCTACATTATTTGCTAATAACACGAGGGTGTTTTTCATAAATTACCCTAAAGCCATGTGCCTCGCACGTGAGATGTCTGGTGATCTTCCAACGAAGGGTGCAAGTGTATGGCGGGCGCCCCCTGCTCTAGGCGATACATGCCCAGAGCTTGAAGGTTTGGCCGGAGAGGGATGACGGTCATTGGAGAGATCTACGACGGGAAGAGGAGCACGACGTGGGTAGTCGAGGTGCGATAGCTTCGTGGTGGTGCGACTGATGTCACTACTAGGGCGTAGCTTGCCAGTGGTTGGTGCGCTACTCCAGAGTGAGAAGGTGGTGAAGAGAAGCTCGATTCTACATCGGCTGGTGGCATGCGAGAGCCGTATAGCAGGGGCTCTAGAATGTAGGTCGAGGGCCACTCAAAGGAGTTACGCCTTGGGGTGGAATGACGAGGGCAAAGGAGCTCGTTGTAGTTGGCTGTTGCGGGCGGTGGCTATTGCACGAGGGCGACGAGCTCACTGCTGCTTCACATGACCGGGGTATTCTACACGCGAGGAGCGGATGTGGGTCTGGATGCGGGCAGGAGGGTCGTTGGCGGTCGATGATTTGTAGATCGAGGAGACGCTGGCGATCAGTGGGGGGCGAAGGCGGGCTAACCTGCGGGGGCTTTAATGATGAGGCAAAGCTGGTCGAGAGCGGTGCAGAACTTCTGTATTAGTGGTGCGGGCATCGTCTGCTGGCTCGGCCAACACATGATCGAGCAGTGACTGAAGGTCGGTGAAGCGGGTGGAGCAGCAGTTGGCCGCGAGCGATGGATCGGTGCAGAAGCGGAAGGTGTAGCTGGTTCTAGTCGAGGCCTATGGTCGGTGAGGATGCTGGGGGTGGTGCTTGAAGGCAGCAGAGCTCGGGGATGGTCAGTGCGGTGGTGATGTAAGTGACGGTTAAGGCGATGGAAGGTGTGATGATGTGGCATATTGGGATGATTTAGAAAAGAAGAGATAGGAGGAAAAGAAGTAAGGCAGAGAAATAGAGATCTAAGAAGAACAAAGGAGTAAGAAGGAAAAAAATTAAAGGAAGAAGAAGTTACCTTGGGTTTGTGGGTGAGGTGCTTGTGGAGTGGAAGCGTGGAGCTTCCAGGTCATAGCTCACACGCCTCGGCAAGGGTACATCTCTTGTAGCTTTCAAGGGAATTGCTGCAACGAGGAGACGTTTCCTCCTCGGATCTCGCCAGAGAAATAAGGATCATCGCTCGATCCAGAATGCCCGTCGCTGTCACCGACGATGCTTCGCAAGCTCTCTCTCTCTCTTCTCTTGCAAGAATGGCAGATAGTTCTGCATGGAGGTGGTGGTGTTGCTTTTATGGGTGGTTGTTGTCGAGTGAAAGTGGTGGAGGAGTAGACTGAAGGGAGAGTGAGGAGAGGGAAAGGTGGAGGGCGAGACACGGGAGTCGAGGGAGGTGGTTGAGAGAGAAGGGGTCGCAGAAGGGAGTTGCTAGGTGGATCTGTAGTTGGCGTGGGTGGCCAGGTTTGGTGGATGGAGCAAGAGGAGGTAGTTGCGATCAAAGAGATAGAAAGGGAGTGGGAGAGGGGGAAGCATAGGAAGTGGATGAGGGAGCGGAGGTGGTTGGGAGAAGAGGGTTGGCGAGCGTGACGGTTGCGTTAGAGGGGGAGATGGAAGAGAGAGAAGATTGAGGGGCACGGGGAGTGGGAGATGGGGAGGTTGTGCTGCAGGTGCGGCCGGCGGTTGCACCCCCGCACAACCGCAGAAGGCGAAGGGATGGGTAGCGCGAGCCGAAGGAGAAGGGGCCATCACGTGCGTTGCATGTGATGGGGAGTGTAAGGAGGAGGCGCCACGTGGCGCACAGGGAGGCGACCACGTGGTGAAATAAATAATAATAAATAAATAATAAGAAAAAATTATTAATAAATTAATGATACAATAAATAAGTAAATAATAATTTAATAAAATAATTAATATTAAAGTAATAAATAAAATAAAAAATGAGGTAACACGTGGCGGCTCCAAGAGCTACCACATGTCGTTCTAGAAAAATCAAGAAATTAAATGTAAAGAAATAACAAAAGGGGTCAAATCAAAAAGTGGTCAACACAAAAGTTGCTCGTCTCGACGAGATCTACAACTTTTTTGAAGGATCGAAAATCAAATGAAATCATCTATATAAAAAGTATTTTTAGTTGGTATCTTATTGGTAAAAAATACCACATGTTGTGTCTTGCAGATGTTTTTATAATTTTAGATAAGAGAAAAATCAAAATAAAAATAGAGAAAAATATTAAAAGAATATTTACAACTTCATTTATTTTTTATTTTTAATAATTAGGAAAATAAAAAGATAAAATTAAGGTATTTTGGTCAATATGTACAATATACAATAGGTGCTCAAAACTAAAAGTTTCACATATGATCTCTGATTTTTATGAAATTAGTCTTGTTTTGAAGTTCTTCAAATTTATATTTCTTTAAAAGTGAGTAGACCTAAATCGGACACTGTATGAGAGAGATATACGCATTTCAAGGTTCATAATCTCAAACTTGGATTTTTGTTTTATTGGACAATTTTACAAGTTAATTTTTTTTGATATATTTCCTATATTAGTGTTAGTAATATATACACTATAGATTGATTTTATTGGATTTGGAGTTAGTATAAAATAGATACAAATGGGTTAATTTAGCTAATATATAGGTGAATATGTACAAGCGTTTTTTGGCTCCTTATTTAATGTAGTTATGAATGCTAAAATGCACATCTTCTTTACGCATGCATGAATGCTAATTATGCAATATAAGTGGAAAATATGCACCAAATTTCTCATGAACGAATCTCTATTTTCAACTTTTAGGGTGATGAATAATAGATTCATCAACCCCATATGCTTAAACCTTGCTTGTCCCTGAGCAACTAAAATGAAATGCAAAAGTGAAATGATTTAGGGTTCCATACCAAGGTCATGAACAAAAAGTGAAATAGATCTTGACTCGACCTTTGGATTAATAGTGTGGCAAGACTTTATTGGGAATTGAATTTAAGACCTAACAACCTTTAAGTTTCACAAGTCTTCTATTAAGGTCCTCTCAATAGTCATGTCAGAACAAATCCTCATACGCAAATTCTGATGACTATGAATCTTACTTGTACTATGTAAGTGAAATATAGCTCTCCACGTAAGAAATGGCAAAGAAACAACCTCCTGTAACAAGGTAACTCTAATTCTCCGGTCTAGCAACTCTTTCCTTGAGGAGCGGGCTTCTAAGTTCATGTGCAACCGGCTCAAGAAGAGGGGGTAGAGAAGAGCATGGATTATGACCAGTGTAGTCACATATCCATGGAGCTTGACCAGTGTATCCAAGTCTCCAGCTACAGGCTTCCTTGGTATGAGATTTTGAAGCATATGCCTTGCAAATATACATACTTCGGTAGACATTTTATTTTCAATCAGGCCTGCCCACTTTTTTGGAGTTCTCTCTTTTTCCCCTTTTATATTCTTCTTTTTGTTGAACTATATACAAGGTGTAACTTGTAAATAAGGATTTTTTCTTCTAGAGCCAGTAGACTATCCCTCTTTTGAAGCATTATTGCAACCCACATCATCTTATCGTTAGACGTCGATGCCACTAGACTAGGTTGATATTCACTACCCTCCCTAGAGGAGGACAGATGTTTCCACCAGTGTGCTACTCCAAGCCAAAGGATTCCACCTCTCTTCTCAAGAATGGAGGATGGTTCTGCATGGAGGTGGTGGTGTTGCTTTTATGGGTTGTTGCAATCGAGTGAAAGTGGTGTAGAAGTGGACTGAGGGGAGAGTGAGGAGAGGGAAAAGCGGAGGGATGTGAGATGTGGGAGTCGAGGGAGGTGGTTGAGAGAGAAGGGGTCACAGGAGGGAGTTGTTGGGTGGATCTACAGTTGGCGTGGGTGGTCGAATTTGGCAGATGGAGCGAGAGGAAGAAGGTGAGGTCAAAGAGAGAGAAAGGGCGAGGGAGAGGGAGAAGCGAAGGAAGTGGACAAGGGAGAGGAGGTGGTTGGTAGAAGAGGTTTGGCGAGCATGACGGTCGCGCGAGAGGGGAAGATGGATGAGAGAGAAGATTGAGGGGAGCGAGGAGACCGTGAGATGGGGAGGTTGCATTGCGGGTGCGGCTGGAGGTCGCAAGCCCGCACAATCGCAGAAGGCAGAGGGCAGGGTAGTGCGTAGGGAGAATGAGAAGGGGCCATCATGTGCATCGCACGTGATGGGGGGTGGAAGGAGGAGGCACCACGTGGCATGTAGGGAGGCGGCCACATGGTGAAATAAATAATAAATAATAAATAAATAGTAGTAAATAGATAAATAAATAAGAAAATGATAATAATAACTAAAATAAAGATAAAATAAATAAGTAAATAATAATGTAATAAAATAAATTATATTAAAATAATAAATAAAATAAAAAAGGGGTGGCATGTGGCAGCTCTAGGAGCTACCACATGTCGCTCCAAGAAAAATCGAGAAATTAATATAAAGAAATAACAAAAAGGGTCAAATCAAAAATTGGTCAACACAAAAGCTGCTCGTCTCGACGAGATCTACAAATTTCAAGAAGGACCAAAAATCAAATGAAATCATCTGTATAAAAAGTATTTTTAGTTGGTATCTTATTGGTATAAAATACCACATTTTGTGTTTTGCGGATTTTTTTATCATTTTTAAATAAGAGAAAAATCAAAACAAAATAGAGAAAATATTAAAGGAATATATACAACTTAATCTAATTTTTAAATTTTTAATAATTAATAAAATAAAAAGATAAAATGAGAATATTTTGGTCAATATATACAATATACAATAGGAGCCCAAAACCCAAGTTTCGCATATGTTCTCCGATTTTATGAAATTAGGCTTGTTTTAAAGGTCTTCAAATGTATATTTTTTTTAAAGTGAGTAGACCTAAATTAGACACTGTATGAGATAGATATAGACATTTTATGGTTCATAATCTCAAAACTGGGATTTGGATTTTATTGGATAATTTTACAAGTTAGTATTTTTTTGATATTTTTCCTTTATTATTGTTAGTAATATATACACTATAGAGTTGATTTTATTGGATTTGGAGTTAATATACAAAAGATACAAATAGGTGAATTTAGCTAATATACATGTGAATATGTATAAGTGATTTTTGGCTCCTTATTTAATGCAGATATGAATGCTAAAATGCACATTTTATTTACACATGCAAGAATGCTAATTATGCAATATAAGTGGAAAATATGCATCTAATTACTCAAGAACGAAGCTCTATTTTTAACATTAACCCCTATACTTAAACCTTGCTCATCCTTGAGCAAGTAAATTGAAATGCAAAAGTGAAATGATTTTGGATTCCATACCAAGGTAATGAACAAAAGGTGAAAATAGAGCTTGACTCGACCTTTGGATTAATAGTGTGGCGGAACCTTATTGGGAATTGAATTTAAGACCTAACATCTTTTAAGTTCCACAAGTCTTCTATTCAGGTCCTCCCATCAGTCAGGTTAGAATAAATCCTCATACGTAAATTCTGATGACTATGAACTTGCTTGTACTGTGTAAGTGAAATATAGCTCTCCACATCAAAAATGGCAAAGAAACCGTCTCCTCTAACAATGTAACTCTAATTCCATGGTCTAACAACTCTTTCCTCGAGGAGCGGGGTATTCCCTTCTAAGTTCAAGTGCAACCGGCTCAAGAAGAGGGGGTAGAGAAGAGAATGGACTGTGACCAGTGTAGTCACATATCCATGGAGCTTTACCAGTGTAGCCAAGTCTCCAGCTACAGGTTTCCTTGGTATGAGACTTCGAAGCATATGCCTTGAAAATATACATACTCCGACATGCATTTTTTTCAATCAGGCATGTCCACTTTTTTGGAGTTCTTTTTTTGTTTATTTTTTTTCTATTTTATCTTCTTTTTTTTCTTTTTTTAAACTATATACAAGGTGCAACATGTACATCAGGAGTTTTTCTTCTTGAGCAATTATACTATCCCTCTTTTGAAGCATTATTGCAACCCACAACATCTCATTATTAGACGTCGACGCCACTAGACTAGGTTGAGATGCACTAACCTCCCTAGAGGAGGACGTATGTTTCCACCCGTGTGCTACTCCAAGCCAAAGGATTCCACCTCCTCACCACCTCATTAATGAAGAGCTATATGCATGGTGCTTCTCTAAGTTAGGTCACTGTCTAGGAGAATCGTGCGTGTATACAAAATATTCTATATAGACTAATCAAAATGACATGTGAACATAGACTTTCGGACTCAAAGAATTAAGTCGCTCGACCTGAATAATCTTAACTCCGGTTCCTATAAGGTTCCTTTGAAATTAGGTAGATTAAGGTCAAATCAAACCCATCCTAAACATCTATTCATAACTTGGTTCAGATTCCACTAATGTTTCACTTTGCATATGCTAGATATGTAAATGAGATGCAGATGACATGTAATATAGATGAATGACGTGCAAGACACATTTTTTTCAATTTTTTACCCACCCCGTAATTATTGCCTAATATATAAAAAATTATGTGAACGTACGAGCTATGGGTAAAGTATATATGTAATATATATACGCCCCCTATACTTAGCGTGTGCTATGTCCTCAGAGCACAAGAAGCGAGGAAAAAGACATAGCTCGTGCTAAGCGTAGGAGAGCTAAAATAACAAAAAGTATAGAAGTCAATCTGCCCCCTTATACTTAGTCTCTGACAGCCTAAGTGTAGAGGAAGATAAAAAATGGGGCGGTCGAGGTCAGGAGGAGAAATGGATGAGTATACACAGGGAGGGCATCCCCCCCATACTTAGGATTAGGTCAACCTAAGTATAGGACAGGAATGGGTATGAGAATCGATGGGATCTAGAGAATATACAAATAGGTCATGATATGGATCTTTTTGATGTTGTTGATGGCTAGAGATCAGTGTTGCAAGGCTTCATGCTCGACTCTATGTGTGTCTTCTGAATCTGCCTCACGCATGAAAACAATCTCAACACAAACTAACAGTTCATTTGGTTCGATAAAGTGTTTCAGCAGTTGTCCATTCACTAGGGATGTCTGTACTCCATCTATAAGATCTGAGATCTCTACACATCCACTGTCATGCACAACACAGACTAATGGACCCGTCCATTTGGATTTGAGCTTCCCTTGGAAAATCTTCATCCTCTCATTGAACAACCATAACTTTTATCCAAGAACAAAGGTCTTTCGTCTGATAAATCTATCGTGCCAATGCTTTACCTTGTCCTTGTACACCAAACTGTTATCGTAAGCTTGATTTCTGATTTCTACAAGTTCATTCAGATCCATCTCTCTTTGTCTTTGCCCTAGATGTGTGTTCCAATTGACCTTCTTAATTGCCCATGCTGATTTGTGAACTAACTCAATGGGCAAATGGCACGACTTCCCAAATACCATCCTGAATGGGGAGGTCCCTAATGGTGTCTTGTAAGATATCCTATAGGCCCAAAGGACTTGGTCTAAGATCTGAGACCAGTCTTTCCTGTTTGGGCAGACAAGCTTATGCAATATGGTCTTAACCTCCCTATTCGACACCTCTACCATACCATTGGTCTGTGGGTGCAAAGGACTAGTGACACGGTGCTCGATGCCATAATCCTTCACAAGTTTCTTCACATCTCTATTTACAAAATGGCTACCCCCATTGGATATCAATACTTTGGGGACCACGGACCTAGAAATGATTTGATCTATGATAAACTTCCAGACAGTCATGCTATCTACGACTCGGGTCGGGATAGCCTCCACCCACCTTGATAGGTAATCTAATGTAAGAAGGATATACTTGAAAACAGGGCTACCTAGGAATGGACCCATAAAGTCAATGCCCAAGGCGTCAAAGACATCACAAATGATGACAGGTTGCATCAGTATCTCATCTTTCGAACCAACGATTCCTCCCATTTGCTGGCATACTGAGCACGACTTCATAAAGGTGTATGTCATGATTTCAAAAGGAAGAGACCAATCTGGGGCTTGTAGGATCGGGCGTCCATGATCATCCCTTGAAGTAGCTTAAAGGAATATAGAGATATGTGATCGACAATAAACTCCATGTCTTTGCCTAAAAGCTCAGTTAGCGGTCAGGCGATCTTTGAAACATCTTTTATAAATCTCCTGTAAAATCCAACATACCCGAGAAATGACCGCAACTGTTTCACGGTGGTTGGTGGTTGGAGTCGTCTGATCACGTCCACATTGGCAGGGTCAACTCCATTCCTCTCTTGAGATTACACGCCCTAACACAACGCCCTCCATCACCATGAAGTGGCTTTTCTCCCAAGAGAGCACCAGATTTACCTCACAACATAGTTTGAGGACTTGGTCCAAATTTCTAAGACATGAATCAAAGGAATTACCGTGGACCGAGAAGTCATCCATGAAGACTTCCAGGAATTTACTGACCATATCGGCGAATACACCAATCATGCACCTTTGAAATGTACCGAGAGCATTACATAACCCAAAGGGCATGTGCCTGAAAGCATAGGTACTAAAGGGCATGCGAATGTAGTTTTTTCCTGATCCTCAGGAGCAATAGCTACTTGGTTCTAGCCTGAGAAAGCAGAAGAATTCCTTTCTCGCTAATCTTTCTAAGATCTGATCGATAAAGAGGAAAATGGTCCTTCTTCATCGCGACATTCAAGCGTCTGTAATCCACACAGACACGTCATGACATGGGTACTCGTGTCACAATTTCCTCTCCATCCTCGTTGGTGGTCGTCTAAATTCCTGACTTTTTCAGGACAACATGGATAGATGCCACCCATTTGGAATCGGAGATGGGATAAATAAAACCTGCATCGCACCATTTTTCAATTTCTTTCTTCATGACCTCTCGTAAATTTGGATTAAACCTGTGCTGGAATTCACGAGAGGGTTTGGCTTCATTCTCAAGGTAGATATGATGCGAACACAGAACGTGATTTATCCCGTGAAGATCAGAGATGCTCCAGCCTATCGCCTTGTGGTTTTTCTCCAACCTCTAGCAAGCGAGATTCCTGCTCCTCGGTCAATCGCGAACTGATGATGACCGGGAACTTCCTCTCTTGCCTCGCAATGAAAGCATATTTTAATGTTGTGGGTAATGGTTTGAGATAAGGTAAAGTGTGGTCACTGAGAAAGTCTGATTGAATCAATTCTGGTTCTGTGTTGATACACTGGATCTATCTCTGAAGTAACTACCCCTAACTGACTCGGCTCTAGAGTCGGATCATCAAAAGTATCCAAGTAATCGGCAAAAGCCACGCCCGACTCATCATCCTCATCTTCTGATTGTCCTAATGAGGAAAGGACAGGCAGACCCAGTTGGGCCTCTGTATCATCGAAGATGTAGGGGGATGCAGTCTCTGTGTGATATGCGCCTTGTTCTTTCCTAAGGATCTCACAAACTGTCTCATGTACAAGATTCTCTCCAGTGGAGAGTGACTCATCGATGTTGGCTGGGTTTTGTCTACATGGCCCAACGGTGTATACATGAACACAATCTGCTTCTGACGAAGTGTACTCAGTGCTAGATTCATAATCTGGCCTCTTCCACCTTGTTTGCTTCATCTCTAGTTCCTCATCTCTGCCAGGAGTTTGGAACTGAATTTTCCCGACCTTATAATCAAATAAGGCTCTTGTTGTCCTCAAGAAGAGCCTTCCAAGAATGATATGGGAATCTCTCCAATTTCGAGGGGTCTCCATATCAAGGACTGTAAAGTCCACCATGTAATCTTGTCCCTCTACATTGATGATAATGTTCCTCAATTCTCCTTTGGACCTCTTAGTGGATTTGTCAGCAAACTAGAGTAGGGCTATGGATTTCCTAAGAGGTCCTAGATTTAGCCGCTCATAAAGGGTTGTTGGCATCAGGTTAATTGAGGATCCATTATCTAAGAGAGTGCGTGCAAATGTACTCACCGCATAATGGGCACCCATGTCCCTTCGTTTCCTTGGAAACACATTCTCAATGGCACAAGTAGTGGCTACTGACAGAACGTGCTTCTCAACATGGTTTCTCTTTTTCCTGCTGACCCTTGTAGGTGTGCATCTAACCTTAAGGTACTTCTGGAATGCAGGTGTCGCATCCACAAACTTATCAAAGGGGATTGTGACCTTGATATATTTGTTGCAAAACTATGCCACCTTAGGGTCATCTTTTTGGATTTTTTGGATTTCTTCTTTCAGCCCTTAAGAGCACGAGGGAAAGGGACTATTGAGGACAACTCAGATTCTAAAATTGAAATAATTCAAACGAGAAACTGAGTTCTCTACAGGACTAGGACTCTGACTCTGCTTCGAAAGAAATTCATGAAAGGAAACATGGGATGTGTCCTCCTCAGATGGAGGTGCAAGCTCTTCATCAGGCTCGCTTGATTCACTGTTGATTATCCCCTTCGTCTTTTTGTCCTTTTTGTTTTTCTGATTTTTTTGAGATTTTGGGGATTTTGAATCCCTTTTATTCTGTTGAAAGGGTTGGTGCTGGTGATGCTGCTCCTCTGCCTCCAAGTTCTCCGTAGGTAGAGACTTGGCGACATCCTCCTCATATTCTCGTGCCCGATCAGGTATGGTCACGGTCCTTCTGCTCCTGAGGGATATATGATTCATATTATAATATGAAAGGATCTAATGTTCAAATAGGGAATAATATGAATAGTATACCTGATCTTGTGGTCGTTGCTAACCCTGATTCAGGCTATTGGGGTTAGCCTGAACTTAGGTGGGAATTGGAGCCCTTAGTGCCATCTGTTGATCCTGGTGGCATGAGACACGGTTCAGATCTGTCCTTATGTCTTGGTAATCATTCTGCATCTGTTGAATGCTATCGCTCAAAGATTGGATGGCCAAGGTGAGGGACCCTAGATCACTCGTGGGTAGGGTTTGTTGCTACTGACTAGAGGATGGGTGATTCTGTTGTCTATATTGGCCCTGCTGGCCCTGGTGATACTGCTGTGGGTGGGTTTATGAGGTGTAAGGTGGTGAGGGGCCCTGCTGGCCTTAGTGGAATGTACACTGTTGTTGGTATTGCTGAGGTTGGTATCCTTGTCTTGGTCAGGACTGCACAAAACATGGTGTGGGGACAGAGCTGGTGTCCTGGTAAGCTAGTGGGTCGGTGTGGCTGACCATTCCCTATCCCCGATTGTCTACTGATGGGGTCATGGTTGTACCACAACCCGTTGATCTCAAACACCTATGGAGGTTCCTCGTAGACTGACTCCATCTGTGGGGGTGCGTGTTGTTCCTGCTAAGTGTATAGCTGCTCCTCAACCCAGCTACTCTGAGGCCCCTGTACCTGCTCCTATATGAGGTGAACTCGATGTACATGCACATGTGATGTAGAAGGGGCAGGTATTCATATCTTGGCTACCTTCTCAGATAATTCCTCCACTTGTTTTGGCAATCGTGAAAGCACCTCAAGGTCAGTGATCCTTTTGTGGATCTGTTCTACCATGGTTATGTTATCAACTATTATCCCCATCCTATGGATTAGGTCATTTGTTAGATCCGCTATAGTCCTCCTAGGTGTCTCATGAGATAGGCTTGAGGGGGACACCTGATAGGCCCTTTGTGGCTTGAGATCTGCATGTTTCTGCCATTTGCTCTAGGATCTTCCATACATCATATTCTTTCTTATTCAAATAGTTACCTCCATAGGATGCACTCACTAACCCCTTCATTTCGGAGGGTCATACCACAAAACAAGGTATGTTCTAAGATCGCCTTGGTAATGCCATGGCAAGGGCATTTCTGTGTCAAATAACTGAATCTATCTCAGGCTTCGTGAAATGGCTCATGGAGGCCTTGGAAAAAAGTAGCAATCTTTGTCCTCATCCGGGTTAGTCCTACTAAGTGGGTAGAACTTCTTCAAAAATAGATTTTTGAATTGTGACCAGGTCGTACATCTAACCCCAAGACTCTCAACCAATGGACAGCCTTATCTCCTAAGGCAAACGGGGTAGCCTTCAGCCTGATGTAATCTTATCCAACTCTAGGATGGCTAAGGTTGTTACATACCAACTCAAAGTCTCTCAAGAAAGCATATGGTTCTTCGATTGCATTTCCATTAAACTTCGGTAGCAACCTAAGGAAATGGGGCTTCAGCTCAAATGCCTCTAGTGGTACCTTAGGTACGAGCCAACTATGTATCTCATTCTCTGCTAGGTTATAGGCATCTACCATCAGTATTTCTATTCCACCCACCTCAATTTCTTGTCCCATCCTAGCCATAAGAGCTGCATTCAGCTACTCAGCTCTAGCTAAACGAGAAAGGATTTGCTGTATGGGGTCATCTCTGTGTTCCTCTTCGTCAGGGTGTTTCTTAGGAGGCATCTTGGTCTTAGGTTTGTCTTCTTCACCTGGATCAACAATGTGGTCTAGATTAGAAGAAGATTTAGGAATGAAGATATTCTCACTGAGGCGAAGGTCTTCCTCGGTGAGATCGGAAGAGAGAAATGGAATGGTTTGAGGGTGACCATCCCGAGAGTGAGAAATCCCAAACTCAAGAGGGTCATGAGTCTAGGTTGGCCCAAGTTTCACTTGGGCCATTGAAGATGTACTTCTTGAAGGGTCATTGAGAGATTCGAGAAGCCCGAATAAATATCCCCCCAATCAGTCATCTTTGATGGCAAAAAGGATCGATGAGAGCAAGGTATTCAATGAGGCGCTAGTTCTACGGTGCACGCAAATGTGCAGAGTGAACTCAAACAATACAAACACAATAAAAAACCCTCAAATTCACCAACTCAACATATGATTGCCATAAAGGTTCGATCGAATTATCTTGTCAATTTTAGTTGGTGATAAATGCAAGTCTTGAAAGATTAATGAGCTATTGGATGCGTGTACTTCCCTATAGACTATCCTGATTCTCACGAAAAATCCTCTTTCAGCCAGTATAGGAGTAAGTGTGGATCGTATAAATACGGTTACCTGTTTCTTGAGGACGAAGCCTTATAAGGAAGGCATCCTCTAAACCTCCCACTCTGCTAAGGAAATCCGAACTATTTATCGGCTACCCATAGATCCTCACTCAAAAGTGATTAATCATTTTGAACTAGTATTCTATATGAAAATCCTGGCTTTGGTTCTATCATGGTGTCGTCTCTCTCTCACTTGCATGTAAATCATACAATGAGGGCTTTATGCACTTGTAAATCAAGGTTCTTTTTATTCCAATTTTGTTTAATCAACATGCTCAATTCAATCCCAATTTTAAATTAGGTTGTCACTTGAAATTTAATCTGAACACAAAAACACGTATACCATCCAATCACAATTTCCTTTTAATTCCTAAGTTATAAAACAAGGGAGGAGTCAGAAATCAAAATGCTAACGTAAAACATTGATGCATTCTCAGAAGAAGGTATACTTACAGTGGCTCTCATCACTCTTCATGTGTTATGCAGAACTGAATTCGTAAAATTTACACTAAATGCATGTAGATTGAGAAAAACCGCATCTAAGCAATATACTATAGGCAGGGAAGAAATTATTTTGATTTGGCTAAGCTGTACGTTGCTATGTGTGTCTCATTAATGATCTCAGAAGATGTGAATCCTCCAAGATGTGTGGTCTAAACTACGATAGGCGTATACAAATTTGCAATTAAATTATCCGGTGCCTATCCTAATATCACCACTCAAGTCAGGCCCCACCCTCACCAGAGAGTGAAACATGCCCGACAAACCACATAATAATGTCCAAGTCTGATTACACATGTGAGATTCCGAACGGAATCTGTTGGAAATTTTGCAATAAAATAAATGCAGAAAAAACCAAGGACTCTACACTCTCTCATGACTCGACTCGGTCTTAAATTTATGTGATTCCTTCAGTATTTTCCCAGAAAATACGGCCTTCTAAGCTCCTAAGTTGCTCAACTTAGCGGCTACTCTATCACGTCAGGTCCCTCGTAAAAAAACAAGACGATGGTCAGAGAGATAGACATAAAATAATTCAAATAAATAAATAAATAAATGCAAAAAAAAATAAATGGAGAAATATTCACAAGAAAAATGGGGGTAAGACTACCCGGGGATGGAAAACCTAATATCTGGATTTTCTAAAAATTTACCTAAGCTATGTCTCCCCGGCAATGGCTCCATCTGATAAACCCGAGGATCATCCTTTTAATAGGGTCGAATTAATATCGAATTTCGTTGTTGGTAGGCAATTTCGGATCAATCAAAAACCGCAAATTTAATTATTTATTCAATTAACGCAAGAAGTTAATTTATTTTTACTTGGGCAATATCAAGGTTGAACTCTGGGAGGCCACTATCTCCTTAGGTTTATTTAAAATCGATCTAGAGAATAGGTTTTCAAAGAGGCTTTTTTTAATTTTTAAATGCAATAAATGATTGACATGCAATTTTGACTAAGTTGAGGGACTAAAATGTAAATTACATTCAAACAATGTCCAAAAATTCTCAAACATGGCCTGAATGTGAAAAATGATGAAATTAGATTACTGAAATTTTTTGAAATTTTTAGATGCAAAATAAATTAACTATGAATAAAATATGTAAACGGGTGATTTTGAGTTAACTAATTTTAATAAATATCAAACGTTAATATTTTCCAGAAATTAAATTACCCTTGATAGGCCTATGTGAGAGATATCTAGAACAATTTTTAATTCCTAAAAATACTATGCGAGGAATTAATTAAAATAAATTATCATATTCACCATTTAATTTATTATGACCTCGATATGCGTATAGATGTGTTGAAATTTGAGCACAAAGTAGAATAGCCTAAGATCTACCTACTATGAGTTTTTTTTGCAATTTTTAGAGCACATATTAATTTAATAATAATTCCAGAATAAACAATTGGTAAAACGTGCTATTTTCCACAAAAATAAATATACTAAATCAAATACTTCTCATAAAATTGCAAATAAATATCCTTGTGGTAAAGCAAAAGTTGTTCTATAGTGAGCAATTTGTAGAATGATTAAATGATGAAAAAATGAGACTCAAATTAATGACCAAAGGCACGGGTCTAAATGCAAATACAGAAAGTAAAATGACTTACAGAAATATGCATGAAAAGACTCAGATGCAATTACCCAAATTGAGGATGGATTTGGAAAAGTTCCAGTAGCATGTGTTATCGGCATGCTCTCTAGATGATGGGCATTTGCGTTATTTGCCGATAGTGAAGGTATTTTTCGCAAATTACCCATAAGCCACGTGCCTCGCATGTGAGATGCTTGGTGGTCCTCCAATGAAGGGTGAGGGCATATGGCAGGCGCCTCCTGCTCCAGGCGACACATGCCCGGAGCTCGAAGGCTTGGCTAGAGAGGGATGACGATCGTTAGAGAGATCTACGGCGAGCACATGAGCACGATGGGGGTAGTTGAGGTACGACAACTTCGTGTTAGCGTGGCTGACACCACTACCGGGGCGTAGCGTACCGGTGGTCGGTGTGCTACTCCAAAGCGAGAAGGCGGTGAACAGGAGCTCGATGCTTTGTCAGCTGGTGGCACGCGAGTGCCACAGAGCAGGGGCTCTAACACACAGGTCGAGGGCTGCTTGAAGGAGTCGCGCCTTAGGGCGAAACGACGAGGGCGAAAGAACTCGCCACTATTTACTGCTGCGGGCAGTGGCTAGTGGACGAGGGTGGCGAGCTCACTGTTGCTTCATGCGGCCGGGTTTTTCTTCATGCGACGAGTGGAGGTGGGTTTGGACGCGAGTAGGAGGGTCATTAGCGGTCGATGATGTGTATATCAAGGCGACGCTGGCAATCTGTGCAGGGTGAATGCAGGCTCACCTGTGATGGTTTACTGATGAGGCAGATCTGGTCGAGAGCAGTGCGGAGCTCCTACGTGTTGGCAGTGCAGGTGTCGTCAGCTGGCTCGACTGACACATGGACGAGCAGTGGCTGAAAGTTGGTAAAGCGGGCGGAGCGGCAGTTGGCTGCGAGTGGTGGACCGGTGCAGAAGCGGAAGGCGTAGCTGGTTTCGATCGAGGCCTGCGGTTAGCGAAGATGCTACGGGGGTGGCGCTCGAAGGCAACAGATCTCGGGGATGGTCGGTGCGGTTATGATGTAAGTGACGATGAAGGCGATGAAAGGTGTGATGATGGGTAGATTAGGATGATTTAGAAAAGAAGAGATAGGAGGAAAAGAAGGAAGGCAGAGAATAGAGATAGAAGAAGAATATAGGAGTAAGAAGGAAAATAATTTTGAAGGAAGAAGAAGTTACCTGGGATTTTTGGGTGAGGTGCCTATGGAGTGGAAGCTTGGAGCTTCCAAGTCGTAGCTCACATGTCTCGGTAAGGGTGGAGCTCTCACATCTATCAAGGGAACTGCTGCAACGAGGAGACATTTCCTCCTCAGATCTTGCTGGAGAAATGAGGATCGTCGCTCGATCCAATGCCCATCATTGTCACCGACGATGCATTGCGAGCTATCTCTCATCTCTCGCAAGAATGGAGGATGGTTCTGCATGGAGGTGTTGGTGTTGCTTTATGGGTGGTTGTAGTCGAGTTAAAGTGGTGGAGGAGTGGATTGAGGGGAGAGTGAAGAGAGGGAAAGGAGGAGGGACATGAGATGCGGGAGTCGATTGAGGTGGCTGAGAGAGAAGGGGTCGCAGGAGGGAGTTGCTAAGTAGATTTGCAGTTGGCGTGGGTGGTCGGGTTTGACGAATGGAGCGAGAGGAGGGAGTTGCGATCAAAGAGAGAGAAAGGGTATGGGAGAGAGAGTGGCGGAGGAAGTGGACAAGGGAGCGGAGTTGGTTGGGAGAAGAGGGTTGGCAAGCGTGACTATTGCGCAAGAGGGAGAGATGGAGGAGAGAGAAGATTGAGGAGAGCGAGGAAAGCATAAGAAGGGGAGGTTGCGTTGCAGGTGCGGCCTACGGTTGCAGCCCCGCACAACCGTAGAAGGCAGAGGGTTGGGTAGCACATGGGCCGAAGGAGAAGGGGCCATCATGTGCATCGCACGTGATGGGGAGTGGAAGGAGGATGCGCCACGTGGCGCGCAGGGAGGCAACCACGTGGTGAAATAAATAATAATAAATAAATAGTAATAAATAAATAAGAAAATAATAATTAAAATAAAACTAAAATAAATAAGTAAATAATAATGTAATAAAATAAATAATATTAAAGTAATAAATAAAATAAAAAATGGGGTGACATGTGGCGGCTCCAGGAGTGGCCACATGTCGCTCCCAGAAAAATCAAGAAATTAAATGTAAAGAAATAACAAAAGAGGTCAAATCAAAAAGTGGTCAACACGAAAGTTGCTCAATCCGACGAGATCTAGAACTTTTGCGTAGGATTGGAAATCTAATAAAATCATATGTACAAAAAGTATTTTTAGTTGGTATCTTATTAGTATAATGTGTTTTGCAGATTTTTTTATCATTTTTAAATAAGATAAAAATCAAAACAAAAATAGATAAAATATTAAAGTAATATTAACAACTAAATCTATTTTTTTGTATTTTTAATAATTAATAAAATAAAAAGATAAAATGATGGTATTTTGGTCAATAGCCTCCTTCATATTATCTCCATGGATGATTGATTTTATTTGAATTAAATTTATATTGATTATTATTCAATATATATTTAATTTAATTAAATTGATTGTTGTTGTGTTTTTACAACACAATCATGGCCATTGAAAGAGACACAAATCAATATAAACCATTGGATTTGTGTTGTCCATGAATTGAGATCCATGGACTACAAAAATACTATATAAGAAGAGGCACCCCTTGCTCTTCTTTTTACAACAACTATTGCTCTCTCTCTCATTATCAAGCCATACGCCAACCTCTCTCTCCATCTTGAATGGTTGTCTACTCTAACCCTAGAGAGAAGGTCACCCCCGTCGTCACATCGCCGTTGTACAGATGCATCGACTACTCATGGATCTCCATCTTCTTCGATGTGCCTCGCTTGTAAAGAATATATTTGATCTCATGAGATGAGATCAGGAGACTCACTGCTTGGATCAACATCTCAGAATGCGAGAAGTATGCGATTCATCTACGCAGTCGCAAGCATCTCCTCCGATAGGTCAGACTTGAGGACCGCACTACAAGAGGTATTCCTTTATCTAATTTGTGGTTTAGATGAAACTATCTGAGAAGTGTTCTTGGATCATGTGATTTCATCATTTAAAATTGTTAAATCCTTTTGCGCTGAGCTACGAGTGTGGCTAGTCACTTTCCATCATATATGATGCGATCCTCACGCTTCCTTGATGCACTTAAGGATTCTTCCATATCCATCAAGTGGTATCAGAGCCTTGGTCAGGCTTTGTAAATGATCCAAAACCCTTGACGATCATGGTTCATATTTTGGATGTGCGGGAAATATTGTTTTTTTGCATTGGATGCAAGATTTGAATTGGTTTTTGATGATATAAAAACCTACTGTTTGTGCACTATTTGAACATGTTTTTTATTAATAAAATGCATTTATAATCTCTAAATATATCCCAAAATAGTAGCCTTTAATTAGTTTTAAAAGTGCATGAAAGTTATTCGAATAGTTCCTATCATGAAAAATTGTTTTGCATGTATTCACAGATCTATAACAAAATTAATTTTGCTCCATTTTCCCATCATGAAACAAAAATAAACATTTGAATTAAGTAGACAATTAAATCAAAAAAACTATATGATTTTATTTCGCATGATTCTAACTCTGTTTTCCATATATATTCCATGTTTAGTGGAGATGGGTCGGATGATGACTGGATCATCGGGATTTCTTTCTTAATTTATTTATAATTCAATGTCACTCAAGGAAATTGAGAATTTGCCATGATTAATTAATGATTAATATTTATTTATATAAATAATTGATTAAACATCAATCATCATTAAATGAGTGTTCTTTCCAAAAAATCATTAAATGAGTGTTTCATGAAAACCCTAGTTTATCCTATAATAGTTGTAGGAAAATCTCTACATGCAAAACTTGGTTACTTGAATAGGATTGGAGATTTGTTTAGCAAATCTTCTTATAATATTATTCAAAATGGTTTTGATAAATATTATATAGTATAACTTTGGTTGAAAGATCAATTATCATCTCAAATACAAAATGATCAAATTGTATTATCCTGACCTAAGGCGGATATGGTGTCTAGTCGGGGAGCGTTGGGCTAGCAGGTTGCTCCGTGAGTAATCTATCCCACTCCCGTCGGTACTGGCCATAACAACGGGTAAGTAAAGGATAATTCTTGATGTGATCATAATGTATTTTTCTAATTATTAAAATTCGAATAATAATTATTTTGAGATTATACTATCCTTCAAGTAACAATCAAGTTTGTTGGTTAACTAAATTGGATTGATGATTGATTTAATATGATTAAATTAAATATATCCAATTAAAAACACTCTATTATGAATAGAGTTGTATTTCCCTTGAAAGAGTTAATTATGTGAATATGATTCATAATGATTAATTAGAATCTGAATATGATATGGATGATCAAATAAGTGACATCCATGGTCTCCCATCAAGGTGAAGGGTTCCGTCGCCAAGGATTGTATGTAGGATACACATGTCCAAAGTGGCAGCTCTTGCATACAAGCGCATCTAGATCGGGATCTTTGCTTCTCAAAAGAGTAATGTCGTATGCGTAGTGAACCCAATATCAATTCATCATATTATTGGGGTGATATTGGATTGCGCTTAGCCAGTGCTATTCATGTTGACGGTTGGTCCAATTCACAACGGGTAAACATCACCATAGGGGTGGTGGGACCGAGTGTTAAAGATCATATAGGGAATGCAAGTTGGACTTGCAAGGCGGAATGTGTTCCCGCTTCTTTTTACCCGAGTTGTAGTTTCTCATATTATTGGGATGTAACTAAAGTAGAAAAAGAGATCTCAGTTCTTGCTAGAGATATATCGGTAAGTATATCTCTTGCTTTGATGGTGATTGCGGGAATGAAATTTCAAAGTTAAAAAGTCAGGACTAATATGATTAAAAATCCTTAATCAAAGATTTCAATTGAATATATAATTATTTATATGTTCTAATATAGTGTGTTCTTAATTTCAGAAAATGAAGTCCATGAATCCACTCTGCAGGCTCCTGGAGGTCAATCAATTGATCAGACCAAATTACACAGATTGGATCCATAATTTGTATCTTATCATATTTGTGGAACGCATCTCTTATGTGTTATCCAAGTACAAGTACACAGACCCTCTGACACAGGAAGAAATTAAATTCAATGAAAAATATGATGCAGGCCATACTTTGGAAAGGTGCTATATTCTGGTCCAATATGCTTCAAAAGAAACATATGGACATGTACACTTGCCAAGACATTATGTTAAATCTGAGAGAAATGTTCGATGATGTAAACCGCACACAGCGTT
Organism: Ottelia alismoides; assembly: GCA_037367405.1. NCBI lineage: Eukaryota > Viridiplantae > Streptophyta > Magnoliopsida > Alismatales > Hydrocharitaceae > Ottelia > Ottelia alismoides. The sequence continues at coordinate 295,851 of JAZKJV010008885.1, forward strand.
ATAATATCATGAAAGAATCTATTCGTTGCAAGATGCAGGAATGGACTTCTGTCAGAGATCATGTGCTCAAAATATTTGGGTACCATTCTGAGATGGAAACCCTAGGGGCTGACATGGACACAAATATGTAGTATGACTTCATACTGTTGTCACTCCCTAAGTCTTTTAATAGCGTTGTGGTCACATTCCACATGAGCAAAGTGAACTATATTAACGTTGGGATATTGGTTGCATTAAAGTATACAGAAGACATAATGAAGAAAGATAGCCCCTCTGGCAATGCAATGGTTGGATAGGTCAAAGGAAAGCGCAGTCGAAAGCAAGGTTCTCAAAAGGGCCCAACCTAGAAGAGAAAGAAGAAAAGTCAAGGTGTTGGCTCATCTTCTAATGCTTCCACTCTGATTGCATCAAAGATGATGTATTCCATCACTGCAAGAAGTTGGGGCACTGGAAGCCTAACTGCCCAGACTATCTGAAATAGGCAGATAAAGGTAAAGCATCAACATGTATGAAATCTACTTTCATCATTGAAACCAATTTTCTCATTGGACGAGAAGGTAGTTGGGTCATCTATTCTGGCCCTTCTATTCATGTATGCAATTTGTTGCATCTATTTCAAGAAACAAGGAATCTTGATGATTGGGAGATAGTCATCTAGATGGGATTTGATGCAACTGTTGCAGCAATCGTCGTCGGGACCTACAGACTATCATTATCCAGTGGAAGAGTCCATCTACTTAAAGAGTGTCTTTATGTACCAGAAGTTAGGAGGAACCTTATATCTATATCTAAGCTAATTAAAAATGGATATTCGTTTCTATTCTGTAATAAACTTGTCATAATAACGTTATGATAAACATATTGCGGATAGTGTTTTGACTTCTGGTGGACTCTATGAAGCATTGATGAAAATGTCATTAATGTTACTACCAATGATAAAAATCCTAAAAGAACCAACGAGGATGGAAATCATTCGAACATGATTTGTCGTCAAAGGCTTAGTGATTTTGATTTATCTGTTGATAGGATCGATAGATTAATAAGGGATGGACCCTTAGATTTTCTACAGGTTCAATCTTTGCCTACCTGCAAACATTGTATTCGAGGTAAAATGACTAAGATGTCTTTCCTTAATAAGGTTACATGATGCGAGGGTACTCTTGACATAATACATACCGATGTATGTGGTCCCTTCAGTATCACAACCCGAAATGGATATTGATGTTATTTGCCATTTAGTGATGACCATTCGTGATACGTGATTATCTTCCTACTATGTCATAAATACGAAACCTTTGAAAAGTTCAAAGATTTTAAGGCTTTGGTTGAGAACCAAATCGATAGGAAGATTAAATGGATTCGATCTGACCGAGGTGGTGAGTATCTCTCAAATGGTGTTTCTAAAAGATGCAACAAGACTATCATGGATATGGTCTGTTCAATGATAAGTAAAGCACATTTACCACTTAGTTTATGGGGATATGCAGTAGAGAATGCAATATATATTCTAAACAAGATTCCTAGCAAATCCAAATCTAAATCTCCTCATGAGCATTGGTATGGAACCAAACCTATTGTTAGACACTTAAGGATTTGGGGTTGCTTAGTCCATGCGAAAATGTGGACGAAAGTAAGCTAGAATCCCACACTCATGATTGCTACTTCATTGGGTATGTTAAGGATGGTATTGGATACTAGCTTTATGACCCTGAGACCCAGAAGTTTTTCGTCTCTAGAGATGTAAAATTTCTGGAGTATGATTTCCTTAAGAGTCAAGAAAAAATGAAGTAAAGGAACTCCTTCGATCCCCTGAGGATACTGAGTTTCCTGAACTAAAAACTGAGGAAGTCAATAAAGATGTAACACATGTACCTCTTTGAAGGAGTTCGAGGGTGGTTGCACCACCTGAAAGGTACGGATTCCATGTGTTAGATGAAAGTGATAATGATCCAACTTCATTTGATGAGGCACTCACAAATCATGGATAGATGGATGCTAGCAATGAAGTCTAAAATAGACTATGTGCATAAAAATGTTGTATGGAGCCTAGAGGATCCACCTAAAGGGGTAAAACCCATTGGGTGTAAATGGATCTTCAAGAGAAAAAGAGGACCTGATGGGAAAGAAGACACTTTCAAGGCACGACTTGTAGCCAAGGGCTACATACAGAGAGAAGGCATGGACTACGATGAGACATTCTCTCCTATGGCTATGCTTAAATCCATCAGGGTGTTGCTAGTTATACCTGCATCTCTTGACTACGACATCTGGCAGATGGATGTCAAGACGACTTTCCTCAATGGATACCTCGAGATGGATATCTATATGGAGCAGCCTGATGTCCTGCCAAGGCAACTCGGGTTAAGTAATATCTAAGGGTCGTTACGACCTGAATAAAGAGGCTCGGTCAATCCAGAAAAATCAAGACGACAATTAAGACAATCACAAGCACAAAATCGAATGTAAGCGATCTCTGATATTTATTTAACCTAGTATAGAGACCAGGGTCAAACACAAGGAGCACGAGTAAAACCTACGAAGTAGTCGAGATCAGAACACTACATACAATTTTTATTTAATTTTGTTTTTTAGCAAATTTTTATAATTTTCAAAATAGAGAATAAACGAACAGGGTAATAAGAACCCTAAGGCACAAGGAAGCCTTCACAAGTTTTATTGAGACTAAAAATATACAAAATTCAGACATAAAAATATTTTTGTGTTTTTCACATATACAGAAGTTTTTGGTGATTTTATGGTATTTTTCTGATTTTTATATGATTTTATAAAAATGAAACAAACACAAAACTGGAAGACAATGTACATCCTGGACTATAAGGCAAATTTAAAATATCAAAAGTCCCAAACATCCTGGTTATGATTTTTATGATAAAGTAAATAAAAAGGTATAATTACAGAAATTGAAATCCTATTTTTTTTATTTTTTTTAGAATTTTTAAGGATTTTTTATAAGATTTTTAGAATTTTTAGATTTTTAAGGTTTTCATAAAGAATTTTGAAATAAAATTGGTCCTGAATGAAAATATAACAAGACAAGACAACCCTAATTGTTTTATAATTTTTGGAACTATTTTTATTTTATTTTTTTGCTATTTTATAAAAATAGACAGTTACATTTTTAAGGGTTTTTTATTTTTATAAAATAAAATGCTAAACAAAATTAATTCCAAAAATCATCATAATTACTATGAACTAACATAATCTCATAGGAATTTTTGGAATTAAATTGATATTTATTTCATACAAAACCAAGCACACAAGTTATAGGGACCTATTTGCAATTATCCCAAAGTTTCCAAAGCAAACAGTAACCCATGCAAAAAATCCAGGGGCACTAGCGCAAAAAGTCCAAGAAATAAGTGCACATGCTCATTAAATCACGCACAGGGGTATTTTTACAATTATCATAAACATTCCATTCAAGACATAACAATCAGAAAATGCAGGACATAGTAAGCAAATAACCCACAAAAACACGTGAGCGCGCACGTGTGTTCAGACTCGGAGGATTAAAGTGCAATTACTAGAAACATAAAGGACTAATAAGTAAAAAGTTTGAACTACAACTTTATTTAATAGACTAGGAAGTAAAGCATAAAAACTGCAGGGAAGATAGCACAAAATACCCCCTCACAGGGCACGTGCGAAGCGCGTAGGGGACACGTGGCGTGCTTTGATGGAAGCGGGGACGTGCGGTGCGGATTGTCTGTTGTCTCAGATCTGATGCTCCAGAGAATGTCGGCTACGTGAGGCACATATGTGTCAGGGCGTCAGATCCAACGGCCCAAAAGCTGCCTCAGTTGGCGGCTTTGATCAGATCTGGCAGGGGTGGGCCGATCCAATGGTAGAGAGCGGGCCTGGAAGAACAAGACCCTGGTGACCTTCACCCGAGTCTCAGATGGGATCCTCAACTCCGATGATCGATCAGAAGGGTCCAACAAGGTCGTGGAAGAACCATGCGTCAAATGGACGGGTCCGATGGAGAAGCTACCAGTCGGATGTGCATGGTAGTGGAGAGGGACCTAGAGCAGCTCCGGCGGATCCTCTAGAGGCGTGCACTGGGCTCTCTGTGTGCGTTAGCACCTGCGAAGGCAAGCTGGACTCGGGGTGAAGCTCCTATCGGGGTTATTGGAGCACGAAAGGAAAGAAGTGATGGAGGAGGGGGGCAAAGTTCGATCTCTGGCGATGAGGGTAGAGGATATCTGTGCCTCAATCTCGACCTAATGGTCGATCCTAAGGGTGATCAGACTGCAGGGGAAGATAGAGGGTGATGCGGTGTGTCGATCTGAACAGATGGGTTTGGATATCGGGGCTCTGACCCACTGGTTGGAGCAGGTGGATGTACGACGGCGCTAGATGGAGCGAATGGATCAAACAAAGAAATGGACAGGAAATGAGGGGTACCTGGAGGTGAGAACGTGTTCCTGAGCTCCAAGCATAGGAGGTCGATGAGATGATGGCCTCGACCACGCTGCGGAAGACGGGGATCTGAACGCAACGGCGCTCACCGACCACGTAGCCGAGCTACGTCTCCTAACCACCAAACCCAATCCGAGGGGTTCCTCTGGTAGCTTTCACTCCACCTGAGGTCTCTAGGGCTGGAAGAAGAGGCGAGGAACGAGCTAGGGCTCTGTGGGGGTGGATGAGATGCTATATAGGTGGCTCAAAGATCTAGAAAGATCGGCGGAAAGTGCAAGACCTGAGATCGATTCAAATCATCAAAGGAATCTGTGAGGATCACGGAGGTCCGAGGAATCATGGGCCCAAGAATTGAGGTGATAGGAGCTCAGATTCGGGCGGGAAAAATCGGAGAACAGGCTCCGGTGATGGGTGTTTGACTCGACCCGAGCTAGGAGGGGCATTGACCGGGGTCAACAAACCCTCCTGGACCAATCAGAAAATAGGGATTTACATAATACTTACAAATTTAATAAAAATGATAAATGATTTTAAATCAAAAGGTTTTCAAAGTAAGAAATGTTTGTTATTTTTCAAGGAATTTTTATGTGATTTTTAATTATTTTTACAAAAAAATAAATTAGGGTATATATAGTATATAGTATTATATACATGTATATTATACCTATGTGTTTTGTACAATTATTTTTATTTTGTTATTTTTATACAAATACCCTCATTTTGTATTTTATTTATTTACAACATTATTTTTGGAGTATAAAATAATTTTTATTATATTTTTATTATTTATTTACAAGTAACTAATAAATAGTGAGTGAGTCATATATACATGTACCTTATACAAGTGAGAGATGGTTTCATTTCTATTTTATTTTTCTTATTTTTGTTTTATTTTTATTGTTTTTTTAGGATTGAATACAAGGCGGTAAAAAGAATATTTTGTTTTGTTTTGTCAAAATTAAATATTTATTTACACAGGTAATATGTACAATTTAGAGTAGGCCCTATCTCTCTCTACTTATTTTTTTTGGCGATCAGGTCAAGGTTTGACATGATGTTGGGATTCGGGTGACTCTGTATTTATTCTAAATACCTCCCTCCTTTTTCTTCTTCTTTATTATTTTATTTTTGCACAAATACATGTTAAATATATATTCTTAACAAATGCATGCAGAATGCTAACTTATTGTATTTACACTTATTTACATGATGCTTTGCCAAGATAAATAGCTAAAATAAAAGAATAAAGAGTGAGAATCAGGGATTCATCACAGCCCCAAAGCTTCATAACTAAGGAAGGTAAAGTATGCAAGTTGAAGAATTCCATCTATGGGCTCAACAAGCTTCTCATAGCTGGAACATCAGATTTGACGAATCCATAAAGAGTTATGATTTTGTGCAGAATCTTGATGAACTGTGTGTGTACAAGAAGCTTAGTGGGAGCACCATTGTGTTCATCGTGCTTTACGTAGATGACATCCTTATCATTGGGAATGATATAGGGATGATGACCAGTGTTACAATTTGGCCATCCCATACCTTTGAGATGAAAGATCTTGGAGAAGCCTTTCACATCGTAGGTCTGAAGCTGTTCAGAAATTGAGAAAAGAGGATATTGGGATTATTACAACATGGGTGCATTAAGAAGATCTTGGATTGTTTCCATATGGAGAACTCCAAGAAAGGTTTCTTCCTTTGAGAAATGGTATCAACCTGTCTAAAGGGATGGCTCCTTAAAATGTTGAGGAAAAGAAAGCCATGGCTGGATGCCCATATGCATCAGTTGTAGGAAGCTTAATGTATGCCATGATGTGTACAAGGCCAGATATATGTCGTGCAGTGGGAGTGGTAAATCATTACCAATCCTACTATGGAAAACAACACTAGAATGTAGTGAAGAACATTTTCAAGTATCTAAGATGGAAACAAGATTATATCTTGGTATATGGATATGGAGATCTTCAATTCTTGGGATACACAAATTCAGACTTCCAGTCAGATATTGATGATCGAAAGTCGACATCAGGTTTTGTGTTCCTTATTGAACAGTGATGTTGTGAACTGGAGAATCAGGAAGCAGGACACTATGACCGATTCAACAACAAAAGTCGAATATATTGCTGCATCGGATGCTGCAAAGGAGGCAATGTGGTTGTGCAAGTTCATCCTGGAATTTGGCGTAGTTTCCTCTGATACTCCCATCCCGCTACTCTGCAATAACACGTAAGCCACTGCCTAGGCGAAGGAACCCAGATGGCATCAAAAGAGCAAGCACGTGGAAAGGAATTACCATATCATTCGAGAGATTCAAAAGCGTGGTAACACCGTCATCACAAAGGTGGCCTCTGCCGACAATGTTGATGATCCCCTTACCAAACCTTTGACACAAAATGTTTTCGACCACTATGTAATGAGTATGGGTTTGAGGATTGTACCTGAATGGTTCTGAGGGCTAGTGGGAGATTGTTAGCCATGTGAGCCCGAGGTGAACCATTCCTAAAATAAATATTATTATTTTACTTGATTTATCAATAAAAGTTCCTGGTTATTTCACTCCATGTCTGAGAATAAATGAATGAATGCACTATAAGGTCCCTCAGTACAATTAGGGTTATGTGACATGGCCACTTGATTATCATACAACTATTGATTCAATTGTTGAATCATATAGGTTGGTGTTTGGATGAATATCTAAAGAGTTAGATTGAGGACTCATCAACCACCGTTGAATGATTGTTAAGAGATGTTCTCCAGACTGAGTAGGAGATGGCAATCTCTTATTTGGCTGTTATCTGACCGACCTCTTTATGCAGGCTTTCTGCATGGGAATATAGATTCGGAGGTGTCAGATTAGTTAGGTCAAAGAGTTGACTTAATGAGATCAAGATAACCAAGTCCTATATTGAATACTATCACGATATAGGCATGCATCCTCTGACCGGGGATAGATGTATTATTATATGTATGAGTATGTACATTTGGCAGACTGATAGGTGGATGGCATAATCAAGGTCTATACACAGGCGAGCTAGTATACATATGAGGGCATATGAGTAATACGATCTCTCAAAGGGATCATATAGATTCACTTGTGAATCGGAAGACGTGAGCTCACTCATGAGGTATTGGGATCCATTAAATTCCATGCATGGTCGTCTTACTTTGGAAGCATGACAAGAATTTGTAGGTATGATATATGTTTTTGGAAAGCATATGATCGATACCAACTCCCAATGACCAAATGAGAAACTTGATACTGAAACCCTAAAGATGACAGTGAAAAATGATCTATATCTTCAGGTTTATTATAGGTCTTCTAGTATGCATGATGTACACGTGTTGGGAATATTTGAGGGTGATGTGATCATAAACGATTGTATAACCATGATGCTTCTATTCCGAGGGAATGATGAAACAGGTCTTAAATTTAGTGGCTCCTCTAAGTAGATATGTGATCTGATCTTGGTCCAAATGTCGGACATTGATCTGAATGTGATTCAGATGCAATGAGAAGATTAGATTTACGGTCTTGATTTAATCAAGCATCTATGAGAGGTCCATGCAATCTGGAATTGAGATGTGATCTCAATATCCAATTCACTATAGGTGGAACATACAATCGCCATGTCCTTATCCCCAAGTATCTACGGAGAGAGTGCATTATTCTTGAAGGAGTTCAAGAATAATTCCATTGTTGAATTATATCTAAGCATTATGAAATGGATAATTAAATGTGATTTAATTATCATGAAAATGTGAATTTGATTCATAATATTTAAATGCATGAGAATGATGATCCAATATAATTAAATGTGATTTAATTATTATGGACAAGAATAATGTGGATATCATTATCCAAATTATTCATATATATTATAAATGTGATTTATGATATATTAGAGAGAGTCAATTGTAATTTACGTTTGTAATTAAGTGTTGATGTGAATTGAGTTTACATTAGACAATTAATTGAAAATATAATTTACATTTTATTTTGGGTTGTGAATGTGATTCACAAATTTCCAATGGCATGATTGCAATGTTCACAAAATAATTATGAATTATTTGTGTGAATAAATTTACGACAAAAGATATTGCAAATATTGGAGATATTCATGGGATAATGTAATCTCATGGAATAAGGAGGTGATAGCCACCTTCCATCTAGAGATGGTGGACGATCATCAAGTCCTATTTTGAATGGGTGGCCGTCCCCCCCTCTTTTTGAAAGGAGGCTAGACTCCTTCCTATTATCTCCATGGATGGTTGATTTAATTTGAATTAATTTATATTGATTATTATTCAATATATATTTAATGAATTAAATTAGTTGTTGTTGTGTTTTTACAACATAATCATGGCCACTGAAAGAAATATAAATCACTCTAAACCATTGGATATGTGTTGTCCATGGATTGAGATCCATGGACTCCCAAAATACTATATAAGAAGAGACACCCCTTGCTCTTCTTTTTACAACAATTATCTCTCTCTCTCTCTCTCATTCTCAAGCCACTCGCCACCCTATCTCTCCATCTTGAGTGGTCGTCCACTCTAACCCTAGAGAGAAGGTCACCCCTATCGTTGCATCGTCGTTGTGCTACTGCATCGACTACTCGTGGATCTCCCTCTTCATCAGCGCACCTTGATCATGATGAAGATATTTGATCTCATGAGAAGAGATCAGGAGACTCACTGCTTGGATCAACAACTCGGATTGCGAGAAGTACGCGATTCATCTCTACGCTTGCAAGCGTCTCCTTCGATAGGTTAGACTTGAGACAGGAAATCTCTTCGCTTAGAGACTTGATCACAACCATACTACAAGAGTTATTCCTTTATCTAGTATATGGTTTAGAAGAAACGATCTGAGAAGTGTTTTGGGATCATACGGTTTCATCATTTAAAATTGCAAATTCTGTTGCACCGAGCAACTAGTGCGACTGGTCGCTGTCGATCATACATGATATGATTCTCACACTTTCATGATGCGCTTAAGTATTCTTCCATATCCTTCATATTACAAGGAATCACTGTAATTATTCTAACTTTACATTCATCATTGTGTTTCCTACTGCACGATTTTTTTTATTCTCCCTCAAATTTCATTCACATAGGATTAAATGAAATTGGAATCCCTGTGTAGACGTATATTAATCTCCACTCAAATTCAAAGTGATAAGTAAATTAAAATAAGGGGACTGCTAACATTATTGACTAAAAAATTTGGATAAATATGAATATCATTGTTTGTGGAAGAGAAACCCCATTCTTGTATGCAGAATTTATTGTGCTTGTTGAGAGGTGAGGACACATCCCTAGGATAGTTCCCAAAACCCACCTTTTAATCTTGTGTAATTGGACTCATATTTTGTTCTATCACCAATATAAAACTGAACAGATAATCGGCCAAACTTTCACGTCCTTCATTGTGTGAGCTGGTGAATTTTAGGGTTTGCATTGTGTACTGGATTGTGTACGTTCAATGCTCATTGCACTTCCATCCATCGATCGAGGTTCGTGAATTATTCCACCTCCATTTTCAAAAATGTCGGAATATTGGTATCCATGCCTAAACTCTATGGGTTACGCTTACATGACCAAATCATGACCATCTTCGTCTTCATTCTCATATCAGGAGAATTCTTTCTTTGAGTTGGTTCTCTCCCAGCCATCATACACTTCACCCTCATCCCACCCAACTCCTTCTTTGGTTGAATATTCACGATATGAACCGCTTACAGAATCGAATTAATATTATGTAGATACAATGGAGCGAGCGAATTCAAGTATAGATATGAGCATAATCGAATTTGATAGAGAAACACGATTCTCAGTTATGATTGAGGATTCATTTATTGAACCATACCCTACTCGGGAGGACTCTCTCCCCGCATACAATCTATTTTTCTTTGACCAAACCTATGAGAGCCTGAGTCAAGGTAATAGGACTCATGACACCACCAACACCATTGAGAATGATTATTACGTGGCTCAGGAATACATACTGGAGTCACAACATGTCAAGTAAAGTCAATCATCTCCGAGTCATGAGATGATAGCAGATGAAATATCTTGGATCAATCAGAGAACCAATGCTTTGACAAAAAATCTTGATAATATCATTCGAAGAGTACAATACATGATAAATAACCAAGGAGAATTGACGACACCATAGGGCAACCTAAGACACATCATATGCAAATTTTTCACACATAGACACCACACACCCCTGAAAAGTCTACTGACCATCCTACTGACTCCAGTAAAAATTTCAAAAAAATTTAAAAAAATCATAAAATTAAAAAAAATGGATAACATAGATATGGAAGAATTTTTTAAAAGTCTGATCTTAGAGCTTCCATTAATCAAGGACATAGAGTATGTACCCGATCTTCAGATATTTGTGAAGAGTCAATTATCACCTAAGAAGACGGGCAAGAAGAGATCTCGAATCAAATATCATTTAATAACTGTGCCTAGTTCAATGGTGTTGACCCAAAATAGTAAAAACCGCAAAGTCAAATGGTTATCCAAGGTGACTTATGAAATTAAGAATACTGAGTTTACTCATCTTCGGATTGACGATGATTGCACCCTAAACATCCTCCCGAAGTTCGTGTTTGACCGACTCGAACTCAGACCGCTCAAAAGGACCAAAGTGATCATTTAATTTCCTGACCGATCCACCAAAAGACCGAGAGGAATTATTCCTATCGTCATGAACTTCCAAGGTGTCAAACATAAAGTGGACTTCATTATCGTGGACATTGAGCACCGAGGAGAGTTGTATGATTCTTCGATCATTTTGGGAAAGCTATTCCTTGCCTCTACAAGAGCGACTATCGACTGTGAGACTTAAGAGATTAGATTCTTGAATCAAATCCAAAACGATCAAAGTCTCGAGGACACACCTTACCCAGAGACAACCGAACAAGAAACCGGTAGTTGTGACATAGAGGAGACCACAGAGCCAATCCCTCTACATGACCAGACCTCTCCACAGATCATAGACATGATCCAAGGATAGACACCTTATGAGATAACTGTCGAGGATGCAAAGGTGAATGCGCCCAACCTAGAAACATCTGATTCACTGCCCCCAGACATAGTTATTTCGGATTTTCTTGATCACTACTATGATTCCACATAAATGAAGCCGTCTTGGAGCACCACAAACACACCATATGCGAGATGATCGCTGACCAGTGAAGAGTATTACAATGATTGTTCATATGACAAGGACCCGATTGTCAATACCTCACCTCCTGAACCATCACTAAAAGAGTCAACCAAGACCAAATTGACCCATCCCAAAAAAATCGATTGCTCCGTCCTCTGGTCGGTTATTTGGTAAAAAGAAGGAAAGCACCAATCCCTTGAGGTGTTCCCCAGAACACCTCAATCTGCATCATTCTCATCTTCCTCTTGATGCTTCAGGTTCTAGAAAACCGACTAAGAGAGTTACTTTTGACATACCCATGAAGAAATTTTCTGAGGATTCCTCATCAGGTCCGGATGAGGAGATCTATATGAGTGAACCCAGTTCAGATGCTCTGGAGCCTTATCGGAGCAAGCAGACATATGCTGACCCACGTTGGACTTTCCTCGCCCCTCACTATCATTCTTCTAGGGTTGACTCCCCTGGTCCCATTTGATACACCAGAACAAATTGTTATGACCAAAATGATACTTGTTCATTAGAATATTCATCTGAAGGCGAATCGATTGACTATAAGACTGAGTGAACTCTGAGAAAGCAGCTTAAGAATTGGAATAGCTGGAGTACCACCACCTTTCAGTATTACTCTTTTGAGGACAACTCCAATGATGGTTGGGAAACTTCTACTTCGTCTTCTTTCTATCACTATTCCCTTCCACCACATGCGTCCAAAAAGATCGGTTGTAAACCTCCTTGATCATCGGCCATCCTCCCTAGCGCCCCCATTAGTTCCCTTGTATATCTTCTTCCTATATCTAGGACAAGGCCTAAGTATAGGGGGACCAATGCCATCTATATTTACACATCATTCTATTCCTCACTAATTCGTACTCATTATTTTATTTTTATTTTCTTTTTCAATCTCTTACACTTTGCCTGAGCTATGGCTTCTTTGCACTTTTTGTGCTCTGAGACATAGCACTCGCTAAGTATAGGTGGCATTTATACTCTGTATATATTTTACCCATAGCTCATTCTTTCATGTAAGTCTATATTGTATTTATAGGGTGGGTAACTAACTTCTAAAAAAATCAAAATTTGTCTCCTTATCCAATTTTGCATTAAAAATCTTCAAAAAATACCTTGCAAAAAAAAAGTATTGCACACCATGAGTCGTGTATTTCATTCAACATCGCATTCATTGGCATGTCATTAATCCATGCATTCTTAGTTGGATGTATTCCTGACACTCACACTTTCACACATGACTGTAAGTTTAAGGACGCTTGGTTTCTGAGGTTTTGAGATTCAAAGTTAACCGGCCTTAATTATTATGGTCTATGACTTAATTGTTCACATTTCCCTAATTTAAAAGATCCATGTGCTATATTACATACTTAATCCCAGCCTTTAAGAATATGATCAACACCTCACATGCATGACTGCAGTTATGATGAGATGAGTTGGGAATTCACTTGAGGAACTGGGATGATGGATTTGAGTTTGGACTTGATTTTATATTCTCGAGGATGGGACAAAATCGATGAAGGCTTCATGAAACCTGAATGTCATCACTTAAGCCAGTATGAGAACATGGTTCTTGTACTAATATCTTGATATAAACATGTGTGCCATGGTGTGATGAAACTAAATAAATGTTGTTGATCAGTGTGCGCCAACTCGATAAAAGTAGTGGAGCTAGACAACCATCAATGAAATAAATTTCAAGAGAAGTTCTCTAATTCAAATACAAAGAAAATCTCTCTCATTACAAATACAAAATTCAAAGATCTTCCACCAAATGCGAGCGCTCCCAACCTTTTCAAAGTGTCCACTTGAACCAAAGCTACTAGGACCAGGAGTCGGGATAGCACCCAAAAAGGGCTCTGCATCATATAGTGATACAAGTCTGGGTGTTGAAGGTATGATAGGTACTCAAAATAGTCACACCCTAGTGTACTCCCAGGAAAACAAGTGCAGATGACTCCGAACTCTCTCGTCAGACACACTGGCCAACAACCTAAAATACATGTGTTGCATTAATACAACACTTGAGAGGATCCTTGTTCCGATGAGAGGGAGAGAAGAAAATTACACAACATATGCCCTCCATCATCTAGCCTTCCATCCACACTTTTAAGACTGACAACTAAAGAGACGGTGGATTGTATGCAAGAAATGCTTTATTCCCTATGTGTTGAGGATTGGGTTCTTAGGAGAGTCTCTTGGATTGGAACCTCGGATGATGTTCTGACTCTACTCTTATGACTGCAGACCACACTTAAATGTCATATCCTTATTATATATGTAAATAAAGAGAGTCTCGGGACTAGAGAAATTGAATACCTTTCAACTAAGGTTTGGTTCAGCTCAGATTTTGGTATCACTAAAATCAGGTGTCCTTCAATTGATCGCGTCTTGTATTCCACATGCATAGTAAGGGGTTGATCTGACTAAATCAGTCATTCTCTAGTTGCTCGGAGACGAGGATGGTTTAAGTATACAAGGTTGATGAATCTGATTCAACACTCTAATTAGCTGAAAATAGAGCTTCGTCCCAAGAAATTAAGATCATTTAAATGTTAACTTCATAAAATTAACCTTCATTCACTCATAACTAATTTGCGTAAATTAGCATTCATTTCTGCATTCATAATCATCTTCATATTTTCACCTAACTTTATGCATTTTTAATTAATTCATGCCAACTCCAATTGACCTGAAACCAACTCCATTGTGTATATATTACTAACCTTAATCCAATAAAAACCTAAAAAATTGCTTACATGCACATATACAAAATAAACCCAAACACTAATTTTAGGACATATAGACTAAAATGTTGATATCTCTTTTTTTATTCTCATACAGTGTCCAAATAAATCCTACTCATTTTGAACTAATACACATTCAATTATCTTCAAAACAAGATCAAATTCAAGAGAATCAGAGTCCATTTATGAAAATTGGATTTTAGGGCCTTATTGTGCATTGTGCATTTGTTGTTGATTACGACTCATCATTTCATGTGCATATTTCACTCCTTTTAATTATTTCTTTTTCATTTCTTTATTTCATTCATTATTTTAATAAAATACATAAAATCAAAATCCAAAAAAAATAGAAAAGCAATAAAAATGACATGTTCTGACTTAAGCTTATTCACATAATCCACTTGTACATAATTAACTTCCTAAATTATTCTGACCTATTTAAAACCCATAAAAATTCCAAAAAAATCACATTTAAGTCCATTGCATTATTTCATAGCATGTTTTATTTTCGCATGCATCAAATAAAAATTTCAAAGCCAAAAATTGATATTTTATATACATAAAATATCACCAAAGAAATCATATCTTGCATTGCGCATTTCATTGGCACATGAGTCCATGAACATTGTAGATCGCAATTAGATGCATATTTTTCATTTTGATCATTTTCCATCCAAGTCCATTTTCTATTTTTAATTGATTTACTTCCGCATTTTAAGTCTGGGTCAATGCATGGTCAACAGTCATTGTGCCACATGGCATCACACCACTAGACCACATGGTCATGCCCCCCCCCATCTTTCATTCCCCATGTGCTAGGCACGTGATACCTGACGCCACCCCTTCATACGTACCTGCACCCTTCCTCCTTTTGATGACCTGCGTTGCTGCCTCCCTTCTCTGCTCCACCATCGATGCTTCTCTCTCCTCCTTCCATCTCAACCACAACTGTCGCACACTCGCATCTTAGGGCATCTCCCCTTCTTCATCTAACACCTCCCAATGCACGATCCCTCTCCCTCTATCTTATCTCCTGCAACTGATATCTATCGCCAACCCTAACCACCAGTTCCCCAAATCCAGGAACTCATGACGAACTCCTTATCTCCTCTCCGATCTTCTAAATCAACCACCTGACGTATCTCCCTTCTTCGCCCTGTAGGCCCAATTCACGAAACCTTATTTCCAACCTTCACAGACTTATCCCCTCTCCTATTTAAGTGTCATTATCGATGACCTTAAGGGGATCCATCGAACGGCCGACATCTGCCATCTTCTGCAAAGAAGGAGAGAGAAAGTCAAGGGAACGACAGTGACAGCTGGTCCCCTTCGGTTTGGACCCCCTTTCCGGCGTGATCCCCGAGGGGTTCCACCTTCGTGCTGTTGTTGATAACTTTAGTACAACCGAGCCTCAAGGAGCACTGCCACTCCTCTACAGGTGATAATCAGGGGGTGAGCCGTGCTCTCCCATTTCCATGTGAAAGTTCCCTTCTTCCCTTCGCATAATGTGCCTTCTCCTCACTTTTTCTCTGTCCTTCACTCGCACCTCGCTCCCTCTCATTCCACCACTACTTCATCACGTCTACGTCGACTTCCACCCCTTCACCATCACTGCTCTGCCATGAAGCACCACACCTCCATTGTCATTGCAAAACATGAGGTTCAGATTAAGCAAAGAGTCTCCTCAGACGAAAACCCCACTCCAGGTGCCAAGCAACCTTGGATCAAGAACACAGGGGATCAAGGCTGTCCAAACTCTCCCAATTTGGGGTCGTTTATTAAACCAACATCAGATGCATGGGATCATCCCAGTCCTCCCACCTAGCCAAACAACCTTGGCCAAACCGAAGCTGCCAGCACCAACCACGTGGAGGTTGGGAGACACACTGAACTGCCATCCAGACCAAACGCCCACGTGCGCCGCACGTGCGAGTAGGGAATTTACATAGGTGCCCCTGTTTTCTTTCAGAATTACTAAGAATCCTAGTCATGCACGCTGCACACATGACTCTGGGAAAATTATACGTGGCCCCTTTAAGCTACTACGAATTACATCAACACCCCCATCGGGGTAATTCACAAAGGAGGTCTAGACGGCTTCTAATATTTACATTTCAGCCCCTGCAAAGGTCTATTCTTCCAATATTCATTGATTTTATTTACAAATAGGCCCATGACACTTCATTGATTCATATCCTTATGAACTGTACATCGGATTCTTATGTTCTTGATGTCATTTTGAAGCTTATTTTGATCTTCTAATATATTGAACATTGAGATTTTATTTTTCAGACATTATCGAACGTAAATAAATTTAGTATGTTTGTTTGATAATTTTGAGCACCTTTATTCATTGATTATTTTGCTCAATAACTTGTGCCTTGAATTTGGGGGTTATTTTTGGAAATTAGTCAATGCTCAATTAGATAATTATTTGATCTGATCCTTGGGGTTCATGCTTAATTGGATGTTTTGCTTGGCTCTGTTTGTTCATCTTACATCGTCATTTACATTTCATCATTTTTTCATCATTCCCGTCATCATTTAAAAATAAACAAAAATATTGCATTTTTTTATTCATTTTCCACCACATAGCATAACATCATTTTCTATGCATTAAAATTATTTTGAAAATTCATGCATCATATTTCTCTTTAAATTAATTACATCTTTTACATTAAAAATCCATAAAAATATGAAAAAGATAAAAAAAAACACCAAAGATCTTTTTCTCTTTCTGAAAACCTAAATTTCTTATATTATTTAGTTATTAATCTTAGTCCCTCACATTACCTCCCTGAGTTCGACCTTGAGATTACCCAAGTAGAATATATAATTTGATAGTATCGAGACTTGATTATCCATATCATTTCTCGTGTGATCATTGTTGATGAGTCGCTCGATTTCCCGACTGCAACTTTGATAACATCATTCGTTAATTCCACAAAAAAACATAAGGATTTCCGCACTCGTTAATATTGCAGTATGCTGATGACATTATTTTATTCCTTGGGAACTGGGAAGGAGAAGATTCGGAGGGCATCGTTAATTATGGACATCTTTGGGGCTTTATTAGAGCTTAAGAGCAATAGAGTTAAGTCATTGGTGGTTCCCTTTGGCATGTCGGAGCAGGAGATGCAGAGTGTGTCGGAGGTGTTGGGATGCCCAATATCCGCGTTGCCGATTACATATTTGGGACTACCATTAGTGATGAGGAGGTTGTTGAACACAACCTTTGGGGTTTTTATTTAATGGAATTAATTACAATATGAAAATGTTGTCACAACCCAAAGAAGCTTCAAACAAAAATATTTTTTTAATTCTAAAGAAAGCAATCAAGCAATCTAATGTAAGCAAGAGAAATTTACAATTAATTTACTTGTTAGCACACTTGATCGAACTCAGGGAGGCTACAATAGTCCCAAGGGTTATTTAAATAAAGGAAAAATCAATGGAATAAAAGAAGATTCTCTTTAGCACAACTCTCAAATTTTATAGATTTTTGTCTTTTTAAATTTTTATGGGTTTTAGATTTTTTTTATTTGTTATGCCTTTCTAATTTCATATTTTTTATATGATTTTTAATTTTGCAAATATTGTTGTATTTTTAATAAAAGAAAACAAATAAATGAATAAGATAAAAATGTAAAGAAAACACACTTTTTGTATTGTTATAATAAGGTAAAAATATGCATAAAATTTAAATAAAATTATTTTGGGTTTTTTTGATAATTTATACTATTTTTCGTAAATTTTTGAAAGTTTTTCGATTTTTAGAGTTTTCAATTTTTTTAAAAACATGAAATCAAGCAAATAGAAAATAATGCAGATGTTTTTGTATTTTAAAATAAGAAATAAAGTCAAAAATGGAGAGCTTATATACATAAACAAAAATGATTTTTCAAATTTCCAGAAGGCAATTTCGTAAATTTGTTTTGGATTTTATGTGATTTAATATGAATTTATTTGTGTTTTTAATGTTTTCTGTTTTTTTGTTTTTTTATAAAGAATTAACAATTAAATTTATGCAGAAAATAAAACAAATAAAAACACACAAACATAATTTTTTTTAGATTTTTTCCGAAGATTTTTCAATTTTTTGTTAATTCTATCTTGTAAATGGGGAATTTTTTGTGGTTTTTGAATTATTAAAAATAATAAAACTATTTAAAATGTAAAACCAAAATTAGGGAAAGAAAAGTGGATTAGCAGAAAGCTAAGAAGATTTTTGAGAAATTTTTAATGATGGTTTGTTATATTTAAAATGCAATTAGCAAGTAAAATAAAATCTAGAAGAACAGGGACAATTCTGTAAATAAGGTTATTTCATGTACTAAACATATAATAAAATAAGGAAATACGAGGATGAAATTGCAATTTTCACATGAAAAAGCTCGTACCAATGCACATGAGTCACGCTGGCATAAACTTTTATTTGAATAAATTATTCTTGGCACAAACAATAACAAACTACTGCTGGGACTTTTATTGCAATTATCCAACATTCATGTACGATCCATGCATTACAGTTCGAGCATGACCTAATAGCAATTAAAATAAAAGACAATGGCTCAAATGTAGATGTTCAACTAAGATGAGTTTGACACGTGCCTCGTTGGGGATTTATTTACAAAACAATAGAAACAAAAGGCAAAAGGAAAAAATTTTCACCTCACGTGTGGCAGGCACATGCGGATCTAATAGTTTGGCTTTACTCTGGAGGTTTTGGACCAACGATCATGCTTGATAAATGGGTGTGATTCGTTATGATGCTGGTTGTTCTTAATCGTTCCAGGGCAGCAGAAAGAACAATTTTGAATGTCATCTCTGACGAAGTTCGATCGACAACATGGATAATTTAAGTTGATGGAGTCTCCTGAAAGTCCAATCTGCTTCCCCACTCTCCTCAGTGTCGTCTAGATATGGCGTTGATGCTCGATGACTCTCGATTCAAGATCTGCAGTTGCTGAAGCTTTGAAGGTGGAGTTTGGCTCTAGATGTGCTCTTTCCTGCTCCAGCTGAGTCTAGAACCTGCAGTTGTATTATTTGCTTGGAGACGAATGCTCTGATCATTTTATGAGGCTGAAACTAAGGTAAACAATGGTGAATGGTTGACTCTGATAGAGATGGTCAGAAGGGGAGTCCCAAACCATATCTGATGGCGATCTGGGGATCATACGTGACAGGAAGATGGAGAATGTGATGGTGAATGTGAAGGTTGGCTCGGGTATGAAGATAAGTAATCAAAGTAACTCCGATCATGCAGATCGGAGCTCTGTGAAGGCTGGTAGAATTTAAACTAAAATTGGAATAAAATGCGAAATGAAAGATAGAATTAAATGGAGAACAACCTCGATCTACCTATAGTGAACAAATGGGAGTCGTAGCCTCTATCTGCGGTGGTAATCAGAGAAGCTAAGACGTCTCCCACAAAGCTCCATCAGATGTATGGATCGCATCATCTCGCTGATCTGACGCACTCCCAACTATAGAGATGAAGCTCTGTCACTGCCACGCTCTCTAGAGCTCAACCTCGGGCAAGAAATCTCTAGGAAAATAGATCAACCATAGAAATATGTGATCTAGACCTATATATAGTTGTAGGTGACAGTGAGTTTTGAAATTCAAAGATCCCATTAACCAAGGCGTGAAAGGAGGAATCAATGATCTAGCAATGAAGACGGTTAATCGGGCTAAAATATTGGAGAAGGAATTGGGCACAATTAGTGACTGGGTGGAATATGAAAAATTCAAGAAGGCCAGCGTGCGTAGGAATCGGGGAAGGCGGGAGATTAAAGAGTTGACATGGGTCAATCGACTCGGGTTCAACCAATCAGAACGTAGCCTGCTACATGACAAAACCACTAAATGACAAAATAGCATAAAAATGAGAAATAAACTAAAAAATAGGAAATGAATAATAATATAAATATGAAATGTTATTAATTAAATAAAATTAATTGTGGTGATTTTTAATAAATTATATTAATTAATTAAATAGATTAAAATAAAATAGTAACTTTTATTCGTAGGTATATATATCTATATATGTAACACTTGTATTTTAAGTTTTTCATTTTTACTATTTATAATTTATTATTTTACTATGTTTTACAAGGATTTTAATCATATTTTTATTTTATTTCTATGAAATATTTTATTAGGATAAATAAATAGGGGTATTTCACAATATACATAGTGATACAAATAAAATATACATATGGTTTTCTTTTTATTTATTTTTTATTTAATTAGTTTTATTTGTATTTTATGTAATTAAAATACAATATTTACAAATAGTTAAAAATACAATTGTTACAAAAAATACAAGGAAAATAATGATACATAAATAATATATATAGGCATATTGTACAATAGCATCCCAAAAAGACACATTTCACATCTTAACTCAGATTTTTATGAAACCACTTCTATTTTAAAGATTATTTAATTTGGAATGAAATGAAAGTAAGTTTGGTTTATTTTGAATTTTCTCTGGAGAAGATATTGATCTGACAATTTGAATTTTTCTTCTTTTTCAAAGTGTTTTTATTTACAAATTGTACAATGATTCTTCTTGCAATTATTTTTAATATTTACAACTTATTTTATGTACACATTTTGAGAAGAAAATATTTTTATTTGAGGTGAAATTAGTGATAAATAAAATAGAAGAAAGAAAATGTAATATATACAGAAGTGTACAAGTAATGAATAATGATGAATATACATGTGAAGATTAGTTTTCTTGATTATTTTGGTTAGTAGGCCTTATCTCCATGTACTTTATTCCTTGTCGATCGGGTCAAGCCTTGATCTCATCTAGGAATTAGAGTCAGCCTATATTTATTTCATATATACATTCTTGTATTTTCTTTATTTTTCCTCTATTTATTTATTTATTTTAGGTTAAATATTGATAAATACACAATGTTTACACAAGAATAAGGATTAGTAAAAGGAGATATTTATTAATATTTACAAGTGTTTTATAAGGGATTTTTAAGCTAAAATAAATGAATATAGATGATGAAATGCATATTCATCAACCCCCTATGCTTTACCTTTGCTAGTCTCCTAGCAAACACTTATTTGAAGAATCAGTGACGAAATGGAAAAAAAAAAGAATAAAGGAAAATAAAGAACTTAGAACAATATTGATTATTAAACTTTTCTTCATAAATCAAAGTATGGCGCTCAGTCAGACCTTTGGATTATTAGTTTGATAGAACCTTATTGAGAAATGGAGTTAAAACCTAACAGAATCTACGTTCCACAAGACTCCTATTCAAGTTGCATCAATAATCAGGCCAGAACAAGTCCTCATACGCAAATTCTGATGACTATGAATCTACTCCACATCAGAAATGATAAAAATCATCATTCTTTTTGTAAGGTAATCCTAATTCCCTTATCTAGCTACTCTTCCCTCGAGGAGCGAGGTATTTCCTTCTATGTTCAGGTATGTGATGTGTCCACAATCGAAGGGGGAGAAGTAGAAGAATAAGAAGAGAACTTGAGTGTGGCCAATGTAGCCACATCTCTTTATGAAGGCAGCCGGTGTAGCCAAGTCCCCACTGAGATCTGCAGTCTCTCTGAAGCAGGACCAATGTAGTTAAATATGTACATGAATGATTTTTTTATTGGATACATATTGCTTCTATTTGTTGGAAAGAATTGTTACACTGCATAGATCTTTATTAAGCCCCTACAGATATAGAATCTTTTTTTCTGCACATGTTCTGGGGTCATAGAAAAATTGTACCAGCAGACCATCCCTCTTTTGAAGCTTTATTTCAACCCATAGCTCTCATCGTTAGACGTCCATACCACTAAACTATGTTGGGATGCACTTCCACTCAAGGTGATTGTGTATGTTTTCATTTATGTGTGTCTCTTGCCAGATAATTCTAACCATCATCACCTCATCAATGAAGAGCTACATGTAAAGTTCTTGTCCAAGTTAGGTCACTGTCTAAAAGAACCATGTGTGTGTACAAAATATTCTACTTAGACCAATCAAGATGACATATGAACATAGTCTTGTGGACTCAAAGAATTAAGTTGCTAGATCTGAAAAGTCTCAACTCCACCTATAAATTTCCTCTGAAATTAAATGGATTAAGGTCTTAACCAAGCTCCATTGTTCGATTTTATTCCAGACTAGTTTAAGTATCAATATCATTTTGAAAAATGCAAATGCAAATAGAAGAAATATATACAAAGCATTTTTTTGATGAACCAAAAACAAAAGATAAGAAAAATATTTTTGAAAGGTTTTCATAGAGTTTTGCAAATTTTTATGGATTTTAGTTCTTCAATTTTATAGGATTTTTTAAAAGAATAATACACATTTACAAGAATTTACAAGGATTTATACAAATTTATAAAGAAGTTTATACAAAGTATATATACAAGATTGTACATATTTTATATATGATTTACAAAATGAATATTTACAAGTTTTATTTACACTTTTTACAAGATGGATTTTATCTACAAAAGAATTTTATATACAAGTTTTAATACAGAATTTTATATACAACTTACACAAATTTTATACAAGGATTTTATTAGAAGAATTTTATGCACAAAAGAATTTTGTTCACATATTTACAAGGTGATTAAGAGTTCTATTTACAAACATTTTGTACACCAGTATATGCAAAAAAAATGTACAAACAAGTTATTTATATACAAGGTAACAAAATAATTTATAAATAACTTTACCAAAATTTTACAAATATTTACAAAATAATTTACAACCATTTTACAAAATTTTACAAAACATTTTACAAATATTTTAGAAAAGGTATTCAAGTCTATTTTAGAAAATTTTACAAATAAAATTATTTACAAACATTTTACAAAGATTTTTATAATATAAATAATTTTGATACAAGATAATTTATAAAGATTTTACAAACAAAATAATTTTATATTATTTTTTACAAAAATAATTTTACAAAGATTTTTAAAACAATTTTACAAATAACTTTTACAAAAATTTTACAAAGAATTTGTATAAGAAATTTTACATTTTTTTACAAAACTATTTAGAAAAGAATGTTTCAAAGAATTTTAACAAACTTTTTACAAACACTTTTATTCCAGTTTTATTAGCCATATTATTAACAAACAAAGTACGAGTTATTGCTAAAGTATATAAACAAGATATACGACAACCCCATATACTTAGATCAAACAATGTCCTCATAGTGAGAAAGAAGCGACAATAGAAGATATAATTTATGCTTAGTATAGAAAAGTGAAAAGAATCTGTACAACAATGACTCAAAGAATAAAGAATGAAAAGAATAGAAGTCAGTGAGCCCCCCTATACTTAGGATTAAATAATCATAAGTATAGAGACTGTACAAACTGGGAAGACCGAAAAAAGAATGTACAAACTCAACGACTCAACTTTTACTCCCATATACTTAGGGTAGGATATGCCTAAGTATAGAAAATGAATATCAACAAGTTGAAGGACAAGCAAGAGACCAGAAGACGATAAAACAAAAAATGAACAAAAGAGAAATAAACTACATCACTCCCCCTGTACTTAAAGTAAAGGATCCCTAAGTATAAGAAACAATGGGATAGCACACACAGAAAAGAGGTGAATGATAAAAATAGAAGAAGAAAAAATAAAATGAAACGTATATATACAAGAGAATATAAACTCATGTATCAGACACAAAAGATGTCAAAGGATTATCATCTGATACCAAATGGATGGAATCGACCACAGATAGGAATGTATCACGATCTAGATATGGCTTCAACAACTATCCGTTCATGACAAATGGTTGTGCATCAGATGACAACCCGGATATGATAATACTAGCATTGTCACACACAGCTCTAATAATGAACGGTCCTGACCATTTGCTTTTAAGTTTGCAAGGGAACAACTTAAATTTCACATCAAACACCCATACTTTCTAATCAGGGATGAAAGTCTTTCTTCCAATGTGTTTATCATGCCAACGCTTGACTTTCTCCTTATACATGAGTGAGTTGTCATACGCGAAATCTCATAATTCCAGCAATTTGTTCATATCAACTTTCCTAATCTAGCCAGCTTTCTCATAATCCAAATTTCATATATGGAGTGACCATAATTATTTGTAAATAAGCTCAACTATCAAGTGGCTAGGCTTTCCATAAAACAATCTATAGGAAGACATACATAATAGAAACTTGTACGTCGTTTAATAAGCCCATAGCACTGAGTCAAGCATCTAAGACCAGTTCTTCCTATTTGTACATACAATTTTCTGAAGTATCATCTTGATCTCCCTATTTGAAATCTCAGCCAAGACGTTAGTCTGTGGGTGGTAAGGAGACACAACTCTAAGTACAATAGCGTACTCCTTCACAAGTTTTTTAACCTCTCTATTTCTGAAATGTCTTCCCCCCATCTGAAATGAGTATCTTGGGGATCTCAAATTGTGCAATAATATTGTCCTTGAGAAAGTAAGAAACTGTACGACTATCAACGACTCAGGTGGGGATAGCCTCCACCCAATGACTAACATAATCCACAACAAGCAGAATGTACTGAAATTCCTGACTGACAAGAATTAGGCTCATGAAGTCTATGCCCCAAGCATCAAAAACATCTAAAATCTGGATATATCTTAGGGGCATGGTATCTTTAGAACCAATGGTTCCTCCCATTTTCTGACAATCAATACAACCTCAAACATAATCTATAGCATCCTTAAACAGAGTTGGCCACCATAGGTCATATTGTAAAACCTTTGTTGTCGTGTGATTCCCCGAATGATGCCCACCAGACTCTAATATGTGACAATGCTCAGGCACACGGGTGTATTCCTCTTGAGGAATACACCTCCTTCAGATACAATTCACACCCTTACGAAATAGGTACGGATCCTTCCAAGTGTAAAAAGGAATCTCTAACAGGAACCTGTCTACCTTATGTTTCAGCCAATCTTGTGGAACTTTCTTGGAGGTAATATAGTTCACAACATCAGTGTACCATGGGAGTGAGCAAACATTCAAAATAGCCTCATCTGGAAAGGTCTCAGAAATCGGAATTGTTAAGTGCTCAGAGGACTCTGCATCTGTAATCCGAGAAAGGTGATCTGCCACAACATTTTTTACTCCAGGCTTGTCTCAAATCTCAAAATCAAAGTCCTGGTGAAGATGGATTGTTGATACGCTTGAGGAAAGGATCTGAAAGTATCCTTACTGTGGATTGAAGATAGAGTGTCGTTGAGACAACCGGCCACAACAACGAACAGACAACAATTAACTCACAAATGAATAGAGCAATGAAAAGCAAAATAAATGTGGAGTTCAAATTTATTATAACTCTACAAATTGTGTATATGTGTAAGTATGTGTAGAGTATCGAATACAAGGAACAAACGTGATAGATTGTGCAATGATGTGCAAAATTTGTCCTTGCTCTTATCTTTTTATTGTATTTTTGTGGGTTTTTTAACTATATAATAGTTATGGATTTTTTAGACTTCTTATTTGCTTTTATTTTTATAATTTTTATTTCCTTTTTTAAAAAGATTTTTATTTTAATTTCTTTTTAATATAATATATATATATATAATTATATATAAATATATAGTATAATATAGGGTAATATGGTTATAATATAGCTAAAAATAATCAAAAATTGAAGAATAAAATATTTTGTGCTTTTTATCTTTTCTATAGTTTTTTTATTTTGGGAGGATTTTTCTATTTTTTTGGATTTTTAAAATATAAAAAAGTCGAAAATAGCGACTTTTGAAATGGGCAGAATGTTTAAGGTATTAAAATATATAATGAGCTCAAAATTTCTTAAAGCTATTTTTATTAGATAATACATACTACAAAGAAAACTAAGAGGTAGAAATAAATATTTTTGGATTTTTTTGAAGAGTTTTTATATTTTTATAATGATTTTTGGAGCTTTTTAATTTTTAGTTGTTTTATTTTTCTGTTTTTAGGGATTTTTGGTATGGAGTTGAATTATAGCATAATTAACATAATGTGATTTTTGGAATTTTTCGAAGTGTTTTGCTATTTTTTATATTTTTTATTTAGATATTAAATAAATAACCATTGTTTGATTTTTAATAAATGTATAAAAGCCATAAAATGATAAATAAAAATAATGGCATGAAAGAGCGTCATTGCATGCATCGACATTATTTTTTCCAAAATAAAAACTAAACCGGAACTATTTATTAAAAATAAATGAAAATAAAATAAAATATTGTAGAATGTAAGGACTGTTTTACAATTTAGAATAAGATCACTTGCATTCAGTACCTCAGAAACAAAAGTCTAGGTGTAAGGTCGTAATTTGCACAACTTTTAAATATAAACAATGCCTTAGGAGAAGCATAAAAGAAATTTACATAAATGTCAGGTCCTTCATGGCAAAATATACAAAACTATTTACACTTTATTTGCATTTTATTAGTCTAAAAGTATATACAAAAAACGGGAGGGTACATGTGCAAAAT
Organism: Ottelia alismoides; assembly: GCA_037367405.1. Classification (NCBI taxonomy): domain Eukaryota; kingdom Viridiplantae; phylum Streptophyta; class Magnoliopsida; order Alismatales; family Hydrocharitaceae; genus Ottelia; species Ottelia alismoides. Next base: position 322,730 of record JAZKJV010008885.1, read on the forward strand.
AGCCAAGCGCCTCACGTGCGGGACCACATGAGGTGACCTGGTAAGGAACTGAATGTAATATCCAACAAGTACAAGGTCCTTTATGTAATTTATCCATTTACATTAAAAAGATTATTTACAGAACTTAAATGCAAAAGGAAAGAGGCGGAGGGGGTTGCCTATAGATAACCCCAAAGTAGCATGCCATCAGATGGTGCATATATCTTCACTTAACGATCGGGCGGCTCCAACGCCACCATATCCCTTCGAAGGTGGGCACTCCAGATTAGATCTGGCCCTAGATCTGACGATGTAGAGGGGCCAAGATCAGATGACAATTGTACAAACTGGGGTGAAGGCCCCATCGGACGGCTCCGCTCCACTCCCAAAGAATGGGGGAGAACACGAGTGTGTTCTTCCTTGTTCCGTCTATTCCTTGCGCACTAGACCTCCATTCGCCTCTAAGGCACTCCTGATGTACATGACGATGATCCACAGCTACCAAGGTGTTCAAAATCCAAGACCTGTCGGTGGGGTCCTAGTGGCTCGAGGTAGACCAACACCTAAGAATTATGAATTGGGTGTGATTGGACCTCAAATGGTCCTTCAAGACCTCAAATGGGTCAGAAAGAGTCATTGGGTTCTTACCATTGGTCATGGATGTTATTTGTAGAGGATCAGGTGGTTGTGAGATGGAATGGTGGTGCTCCAGCGAACGATGGTGGAGGGAGCACATGTGGACTGAATCTAGGTAGATTCAAGGGGCTAGTTGGGTCGAAAAGATGTAGAAACGAAAGGGGAAGGTGATGCGAGGAGATGGGGTTGAAACAGAGGTTGTACGAGGTGGAATAGTGGCTGGAGCTCTAAGCTCATGTGCACGCTATGATAGGTATCTAAGCTACCATTGTGTTTGGAATGCAAAATAAAAAGCGGAAATGAAATATGAAAAGTAAATGCAATATAAAATCCTAAGTAAATAGCTTAAACCTGTATTGAATCCAAGGAGAAAAAGACATCACCGGAGCAATCTCTGGCGACGGGGTTCAAACCAAACATGGCCTTATGCGTGCTGCAGACCGACCACAGAGCAAACTATCACCAAGCTCAACACGACTACGCAATGGCTTGAGGTATCCAGTCGACGAAGGCAAGCCAAAATCGAAAATTAGTTGTGGGAGGTTTATTTATAAACATGACTGAGGAGGATTATTGACCTAGGGCTTCTAATGAATCGGTGCTATATGCAGAGGATGGAAGGCTTAGGCGTGAATCATGATAGCGTAAGGTAGAGATTGCGTGAAAAATTGATCGAAAATGGGGGTGATGGATACTCGAGGAAATTAGGGAGAAGATGGAGACTTGATGGTTTGACACAACAGAGGCTCCAATAGGCGCATTTTACTAGAGGTCAACCAAACAAAGGCCCTGGTTGGTCCACGTGGACCAACCAAGAAAAAGATACTCTAAACTTATTTGTAAATTCAGTAAAAAATATCAAACAAATTAATTGATTAATTATAAAATAGAAAAAACTATTAATTTATAAAGTATTTAATTCCTGTTTTTACTTATTTTTTAGAAATATTTTGTTACATTTTAATTTTTACATGTTTAGATATAAGTATATTTGCCTATATTCTATGTATTTTATTTTTATTTTAAATTTTATTATTTTATATACATAGTTTATATATTTATAACTTATTTGAATACACTTAAATATATTTTTATTGTATTTTTCTGAAGTTAGTTGCATACTTTAATATATATATCTATTTATTATCAACATATATATAGGTAATTCATCTATGTATTTTATACACTTATTTATTTTAGTTTATTTTTAATGGTTTTATTTTATTATAATGATATACATATATTATAAAGAATATTTAAAAATATAAAATATAAAAATAATAAAAAATAATGATAAATAAAATGAATATTTTATTCGGGTATATTGTACAATAGGGGTCCAAACCTAATTTTGCATCTTAACTCCAAATTAAATGAAGCCACCTTCATTAAATTGCTTATTAAAAGTTATATATAATTAAAGTTGATTTTGTGCATTTTGAGTTCATATGGAGGAGATACAAGTCTGTGAAGTTTGGGTTTTGGGATTTTATTCTGAGTGTATAATGTACACTGTATTATTTTTTTATGTGAAATCAATTTTGTATTTTTATATGTATTTTTATCTACAACTTTCATGTGCAAAGTTTATTGATTTGATGAATAAATAATAAATAAAAAAATAGGTCCCAAAATGGATTATTGAAGAATAAAAATTAGGCTTTTTATGGCATTTATTGGCCCTTATCTCTCTCTACTTTATTCCATGTCGACCCAGTCATCGTGATTCTTAGGGGCATGTTTGGTTGCTGGTGTACACCGGCATACCCCTGGCCGCAGCCCTCCCAACCTGGGTTGAGATTACTTGTATTGACCCTATAATTTCTTTAGTATAGTATTTTTTAACTATGTTCAAATAAGATTATTAACATAAAAAACATTTTATAATTATTAAAAAAGTTAATATAACACATAATCAATCTCACATCACATCACAATTATCATTCCAACCCTCCCAACACTCCAAACACTACTATTCACTGGGGGATACCCTAACCCAACCCAGTTATCAAACAGACCCTAGCTATCGGGGTTAAGGGTCATAAAATACCTTTGGAATTTTATTTCTTTTTCTTTTTTCCTTTATTCTTTTATTTTAGCTTTAAATATAGTCTTTTATGCAATATTACACAATAACTAATAAATGTTAAGTTATGCAAAATAATGACATCTACACACATTTAGTTAGGGTTTAAAGGCCAAAATGAAAGAATGAAGATGATGAAATGGAGATTCATCATCCCCCCATACTTGCCTTTGCTAGTCCCTAGAAAACACTTATGCCTATAAGTGCAAAAAAAGAGAATAAAGAAAAGAGAAAGAAATAAACTTGGATTGATTTTAACTTTCAAACATGTCTTTGTAAAATCAAGGTTTGGAGCTCAATTGGACCTTTGGATTTTTAGTTTGATCGGAACCTTGATTTGGAATCGGACTTGAAACACAATAGCCTCTAAGAAACACAAAACTCTCCTCTAGTCTCCTCAATAGCCACGTCATAATAAGTCAGCTCATATAAAAAACCTTATGATTATGAATCTATCTTAGAAAGTATGTGTGATGCGTATCTCTCCTCGGCTGAAGCGGTAAAAGTCAATCTTCTCTAACATGGTGATCCTAATTCTCCAATCTAATAACTCTTTACTCAGGAAGCGGGGTGTTCCCTCTAAGTTCAAGTACAACCAGCTCAAGAGTAGGAGGTGGAGAGAATAATGGACGGCAGCCAGTGTAGCTACTTATCCTAGGATGCTTGACTAGTGTAGACAAGTCATCCGGTTGCAAGCTCACATACATATTACTTTGAAGCTCAAGCTTGCTTATTGACTATACAAATATATACATACTCAGGAATTGATTTTTTTAACTTTTTCCCATCTTTTCTTTTTGGAGTTTTTGATTTTTTCCATTTTTTGAATACTATATACAACAGTATTTACATATGGACTTTATCCTCTTGAGCTAGTAGGATATCCCTCTTTAGAAGCATTATTACAACCCACAACTTCTGTCATTAAACCTCATGGCTACTGGATCAGGGTGGGGTACAATGACCACAAATGTATGACTTATGATGTTTCCATTGGCTTGTGTCTCATGCCGGTGAATCCATCCCTTTAACACTTCAACCGAGGTGGGCAAAGTGTAAAGTGTTGGTGTGCAAGCTAGGTCATTATCAACAAGAGTCATGAATGTGTTTCGAAATATTCTACTTAGGTAGTCAAGATGACACTGAATTAAGTCTCGTGGTTCCTAAGGAATTAAGGCTAGTTGACATGAAGTGTCTCAATTATAGTTCATATAAGGTTCTTGTGATTAAGTTGATTAAGGTCCAATCAAGCTCCAATCTTCAGATTTTACTTAGACTAGTTCAATTATCAATATCAATACGAAAAAATGCAAATGTTATGTACAATGTAAGAAAAATTGTTTTGTAATGCCATTCGCTGGTTTTGAACTTTTTATAGGTTTTTTAAAAAGTTTTGCAATTTTTAATGTAATTTTTGAAAAGATTTTGCAAATGTTTTTGGGATTTTTAATTTTACAGATTTTTATAGATTTATTTTGTAAATTTTAGGGATTTTTAAAAAATAAAAGAAATATGTGTGAATATTTACACGGGAGTGCATCTTGCTTTTTACAAGAATTGGGACTTTAGGATTTAAGGTATCTACAAGTTTGTAAAGACTTTTATTTGTTTGGAATATGTACAAGGTTCTCAAAATAATTTGAATAGATGTTTGCAAACATTTTGAAAACTTCATTTTGCAAACTTATTTGACAAATAATTTCTATAAAAAGTGACAAAATTTGAAAATCATTTTGCAAAGATTTTTCAAATAGTATGTATAGATTTTTCAAAATATTTTTGTGACCATTTTCCAAACAATTTGCAATTAGATTTCAAAATATTGTATGCAAATAAAGAAAAGAAATTTTTACAAATAAAACAGTTTTACAAAGGTTGAAAAAATTTTACAAAACATTTTCCAAATATTTTTTAAATGTTTTTTCAAAGAGATTTTCCAACCATTTTCAAATATTTGTAAAACATTTTTGACCTGATTTATTAATCAGTATATACAAAGAATTGAATGTGTGTATTAATATTTTACTAATTAGCCCTACTATTTAAAATATGAAAGTATGAGTTATGGCTAAAGTATATACATAATTTATATGCCCCCCTTATAATAAGCTTGATCTATATCCTCATAGATCATAGAGAAAAAGAGAAGACATAACTTGTACTGAGTATAGAAGAGCCTATACTATAATGACAGAAGAATAATGAAAGAATAAAGAATGAGAAGTCAATCGTCCCCCTATACTTAGGATGAAATAATCCTAGGTATAGCAGGTTGTATATACATGCATGGAGGGTTGAGGGTGGTAATGAACATATCATAACTCAATATGTCTCCCCCTATACTTAGGGTAAGATATCCCTATGTATAGACAGGAATAACAACAGGAGAGGAGACGGTTGAGGGGATCAAGAAAAAGTAGACAAATAGTTGGGAGAATGTACACATCACTCACCCTATACTTAGGGTAAAAGAGCCCTAAGTATAGGAAACAACAAGAGTGATGAAACAAAATGAAGAATGAACACTCGGCTCGTCTACGCCCCCATACTTAGGAAAAAAGTACGCCCTAAGTAAGGACAATACACGAAATGAGGTGGATGAGCAAAATGGTTGATGGAAGGAAGAAAACAAAAGGGGATATACAAAGTGTAGGCTATACAGAGATCAAGAAGGTAGAAAGCGTACCTTTTTGCATGACCACTAAGGAATGGATCTAACAAGGTGCAAGTCGATATCGGGGTCCCCAGCTGACACAAACCTATTAAGATCGACCTGATGAAGGACCTCAATGGTCTCAAAGCGAAAAGGCACGAAATGGTCGGTGGAAGTAGTGTGGTCAAGTACGGCATGTAAAGTCTCTACTAAGTCTACCCTCCTCACTAAGGTGAATATGGTGTAAATGTTGTGGATGTCATCAATGCATCGCCATGCACTGGAAAGGGGGACTCCAAGGTCTATGCTTTTCGAGTCTTCTTCACCAAAGAGGAATCATCTGATCTCATAATCATCCATGACAAAGCAAACCTCTCTAATATCAGCATCAAGGTCATAGTCCTCAGAGTTGGCTAACATGGATACACCGTCATCAATTGTAGGTCTTTGGTCTGTGGTAAGTGCAGTGATCATGACTACACTCTCATCAGCAGAACAAAAGTAAATCTCTCAAGATCCATAATCAATAATGACTCTCGCGGAGGCGAGAAAAGGACGTCCCAAGATGATCGAAGGATGTGCCACAGGTCAATAGTGAAGCTCATACCTTGGTCTGAATGACGGTGTTCTTTAGAATACCCTTCAGCCTTTTTATCGGTCCATTAGCAAACTGGCAAATCATCATGGACTTCTTGAGAGGGCCTAGACGAAGAGATTGTACCAACGAGAAGGGTATTATATTAATCGAAGCACTGCTGTCAAGGAGAGTATGATCACAAGAATAGTCAGAAATGGTGTGTCTCACAAGAGGTGTAACAGTTTTCCCTTTCCTAGTGTGCGGACAGTGGGTGATAGCACGAGTAGTGACCATGGTAAGAATGTATAGCTCGTATTTGCTTTGTCACTTTCTTTTCTTAGGTTTGGGTGCAGATAATTGGTTCATGGCCTAGTGAAGTGGTGCCACAATAATATCATGAATGGCTTCAACCACTTCAGGATTGGTCAACAATTTATTAAGATTCTCTATCTCTTCCATACGGGGAAGAGAGTGGAATCATCATCTACACAAGGACGTCTAAGAGTAGTCTGTACAGTGTCATCCTTGGGAGAAAATGTGGGAATTGTGGTGGATGTGAGTGTGGTCAAAGGATATGTCAAGGGTGCCCTCTCCTCAAAAACTGACTCAACAAGGTGTCTCCCATAATATTTTTGATTTTTTTTAAAATTTCCCATTATATTTTGGGCTATTGCAAGCTCTCATAGGCATCCTCAAATGAGTCCATGAAATCATATGGTGAAGTGACAATATGTCTCTTATTTATAATAGTGAGGTCATCTATCCTCTTATTCATTTGCTCCACTAATCGGGTCATGTACTCAACAGCGGTATCCATGAGAGGTGACTCCAACAACTCAGTCTCGGATGGGTGAGATGGTAGGAAATGTGATGGTGGTGGAGGGTAAATTTGATGCTCGAAACTATGGAGGTGGAATATGTACATAAAGAGAAGTCAGGAGCAAAGTCCTCCTGATAAAATGGAGGTGGACCGACTAGAGAGGAAGAATAATCCGCGAAGTCCAGATAAAAATCACTCCAGTCAGCCATCTCCGAAACAAAAGACAACGATCAGGAGAGCACAAGGGTTAAGGTCAAAATATGCAAGAAAAATGCACAAATGTGTAGAGAAGATTGAGTATGCACACAAACAACACAAATATAAACAAACAAACCCCTCACTCAACACAGTGATGATCGTGAAAGTTCGGTCTTTTTATCTTGTCAAGTTTAGAGTTCGGGGAATTTCAAAAAGTTATACAAACACATAGGTAGGCCTAGAATTGGGACACTAATCTTAGTGTATATGTATCAGGTATAAAATGTTGAATATAATGAGGGGGATACTCTCCCAAAAACAAGGATTTTTCCTTTTGATTTTAGGTTCGAGTAGATTTATCAGTCCCAATTTTATTGGTTATCACTTTTTTGGATTTTTAATAAGAATGCACGAATCCTAGCGAGGTATCAATTCCTTTAGTATCTAAGGTGGACAAATCAGAATGAGAGAGTCAGAAAAGCAATGCAAGCGTAAATCAATAATGCATGCTCAGATAGAAATGCTCAACTTGCATCCAGCTCTCTTCATGTAGGATGCTACGCAAAATTGAAACCTACTCTATATGCAATGTAAGCTGATAAAAGTACCCTAAAACAAGAGTTGCTATTATCGTAGAGAACAAGAGTCAACTATCCAGAAAAGAAACCAAAGGTCCGATCCTGGAGATTAATCGGTGCCCACCACAGGAGGTCCTGCAAACATTGTGTGGAGTCTCTCACAGCACGCAGCTTCGAATCCAAAAACCAACAATTAGATCTGACTAGATCCAAGCATTAGTATATGTACATGCAATTTAATTAGGGCTTTGGACCTTAATCTATCGAGCAAGCAAGTCCTAAACTAGGGCTTAATCACATAAAACAAATAAAAAGAAAGGTGAAAAACTCAAAGCTCTTGAAACAAAATAAAAGAAAGGTGAGAAAACATAAAAAATACGATGAGGACCCTAGGTGAACACTCACCCAAGCAGTGGACCTCGTAATGTAGCAGTGTCCTGGATAGTCTAATTATTACAAATAAAGGTCGCTCTCTCTCCTTAAATTACAAAATAAAATAAATACAATTGACACTATCTTCAAAACGCATCCAAGTCCTCTCTTGTCACTATTTCCTATCAGCTTGTGCTGAAAAAGCTGACCCCGCTTCACGTGGATGCGTAGGCCTCCTATGAGAGCCTCCCTCAATATGTGGTCCCTCACAACAAATTCAAACAAGGAAGAGGGTTAGACAGTTCACAAATAAAATCACATAAAATGACAAATAAATCAATAAAGACAAACAAATAGACAAGAGAGAAGAAACAAAGAAATACTATATATGTGGCATTGCTCCCCGGCAATGGAGCTATTTGTAGATATGCTTAAGGCGAGGGTCTCAAAGTATCCTCACTTGGGAGCAAAGATAAAGTGTCGTTGAGGCAATCGCTCATGACAAGCGAATCAGACAACAATTAACTCACAAATGAATAGAGCAATGAAAAGCAAAATAAATGTGTAGTTAAAATTTATTCCGACTCTACAACATGTGTATAGGTATATGTGTAGAATGTCAAACACGGGGAGCAAACGTGATATACTGTGCAATGATGGGCAAAATTTTTCTTTTCTCTTGCCTCTTTATTGTATTTTTTGTGGGTTTCTTATTATATATTAGTTATGAATGTTCTGTTCTATATGTTTGTTATTTGTTCTTAATTTTATAATTTTTATTTTCTTTTTTTTAATTTTTATTTTTTATTTTTTTAATATAATATATATAACTATATATATAATACAATATAGGGTAATATGGTTATAAATATAGCTAAAAATAATCAAAAATTGTAAAATTAAATATTTTTATGCTTTTTATCATTTTCTATTTTTTGTAATTTTTGGGGATTATTGTTAATTTCTTTGAATTTTTAAAATCTGAAAAAGTCAAAAACATTTATTTTTTAAATGGGTCGAATGTCTTAAGGTGTTAAAAATATATAATGAGTTTGAAATTCCTTAAAGATATTTTTATTAATAATGTATATTATAAAGAAATTTCAGAGGTAGAAATAAATATTTTTGGATTTTTTTGAAGAGTTTTTATATTTTTATAAGGATTTTCGAGCTTTTAAATTTTTAGTTGTTTTCTTTTTCTATTTTTAGGGATTTTTTATTTGAAGTTGAATTATAGTATAATATACATAATATAAAACTTTTTGAATTTGTCTAAGTGTTTTATTATTTTTTGGTATTTTTACATTTAGATAGTAAATAAATAGCTACTGTTAGATTTTTAATAAATAGATAAAAGTCCTAAAATGACAAATAAAAACAATGATATGAAAGAGCATCATTGCAGGCATCTATAATAACTTTTGCAAAATAAAAACCAAATAGGAACTATTTATCAACAAAAGATGAAAAGAAAATAAAATGATGCAGAATGTAAGGACCATTTTGCAATTTAGAATAAGTTCACATGCATTCAGTAACCCAAAACAAAAGTCCTGGGGCACAGTCATAATTTGCATAATATTTAAATATAGACAATACCCTAGGAGGGGCATAATGAAATTTACATAAATGTCAGGTCATTTATTTCAAAATATACAAAACTATTTACACTTTATTTGCATTTTATTGGACTAAAAGTTTATACAAAAAAACAGGAGGGTACATGTGCAAAATAGTCAAGTGCCTCGCGTGGGGGACCATGTAAGGTGGCCTAGCAAGGACCTGAATGTAATAGCTAACAAGTGCAAGCTCCTTTGTGCATTTTATTCACAAATTTCTACACTAAAATGACTAATTACATGACTTAAATATAAAAAGAAAGAGGTGGAGGGGGTTGAGTGTAAATACCCCAAAAGTAATGCGCCATCAGATGGTGAAAATATCTTCACATAATGATTGGGAGGCTACGATGCCACCGCATCCCTATGACGTTGGGCACACCAGATTAGATCTGGCCCCAGATCTGATAGTGTAGAGGGGCCAAGATCTGACAGCAGTTGTACAAACTGGGGCGAAGGCCCCATCGGACGGCTCTACTCCACTCCCCAAGAACATGGAAGAACACGGCCGTGTTCTTCCTTGTTTCATCGATTCCTTGCACACTAGACCTCGATTCGCATTGTTGAGGTGCTCTTGATGTATCTGACGATCCGCAGCTACTAAGGTACTCAAAATGATTCAGGACCCAACGGTGGGGTCCTAGTGGCTCAAGGAGATCCAACACATGGGAATGATGACTTGAGCGTGATTGGACCTCAGATTGTCCCTTCAAGACCTGCAAAAGGGTCAAAAAGAGTCATTGGGTTCTAGAAATTGGTCTTGGATGTTTTTGGTGGAGGATCGGGCAGTTGTGAGGTGGAATAGTGGTACTCCGGTGAATGGTGGTGGAGGGAGCACCTGACTGAATCTGGGTAGATTCAGTGGCTGGTTGATGAATCCACATTTCATCATCTTTATTCTATCATTTTGGCACCAAAAACCCTAGCAAATGCCTGTAAATATCATTAATATCATCATCTTAGCATTCATGCATGTGCATCTATATAGTGTATAAAATGTTGTAATTAAAGCCAAAATTATAGAATAAATAAAGAAAAGAAAAAGAATAAAATATTGTAAATATTTTATGACCCGAAACCCCGAGACCTAGGCATCTTGATGAATAGGTCGACAAGGAATAAAGTAGGGGGAGATAAGGTCAGAAATACAGATAAAATACATATATATTCTATTCATTCTTTATTCATTTTGGGACCTATTTTTGGTTCCACTTTTTATACATCAAATAAAGAAACTTTGTACATAAAATTTTTAGATGATTTTATAAAGAAAATCACAAAATTGATTTCACAGAAAAATAATGTACAGATAAAAAGTTATGGTCTGAATAAGAATCCAGAATCCCAACTTCCCAGACCCGTATCTCACAACTGACAACTCCAAATGCAGCATACTCACCTTTAATTGTATATAGAAGAAAATAAGATATTTAATGGCGGTGGTTTCGCATTTGGCGGAGCTACGGTTTGAAAGTTGAATTTTGGACCCCTATTGTATACTTGTACAGATTAAAATATTCAATTTATTATTTATTCATAATTTTTGTATTTTTATATTTTTATAATCTTGTAATTATTACTTATACTATTTATGTATATCAAAATTAGAATAAAAACGCAAAGAGAATTCAAAATAAAAATACTTGTATATAGAATACATAGATACAATACTTATATACATACCTATATAACATACTCTTATAATTTATTAAATATACAAAATAAATCAGAAAATAAAATAAAAATGTATTTGTGTATATAAAAGTATCTTATAATTTTATAAAATACTAAATAAAAATAATAAAAATAAAATACCTAAATAAAAATTAAATACTTAAATACATAGGTATTATACCTATAAAGGGCTAAAATGTAAACTTGTAAAAATATATCTCAAAAAAATATTAAAAATCATAATAAAATACTACATAAAATAACGAGTATTTTTTATTTTATAACCATTAATTAATTCGGCCTTATTCTATTTTAATTGAATTTACAAAATAATAATCTGGGATTTTTCCTGGTTGGTCCACGTGGACCAACCAGGTTTCAGCCCCAGTTGACTTAGGTCAACTGGTCGTTCCTAGACCTATAGCCTTTGTCAGACTCACGTTTGACCCTTCCTTCTCCATTTTTTTCGAGGCTGAGTCTTGCGTTATTTCATGATAGTTCCTTCTGAGCTTTCGCTCCTTGGACATCGGGCATGCCCGCTCTGATGCTACCTTGGTCGAAGGAGCACTGCACCAATCGCTCTGTCTCGTTTTTCCTCCGCTGACCGTCAACTCCTTATAACCCAGCGGCCACTTAAATTTAATTTTTGAACCGCAAATTCCCAGAATTCTCCCCCACTTGGTCGTGCTCGAGACGCCTGGAGGTGACAGCTCCGAGCTCCGAGCTTCAAGGCGGCGGAATACCCCAGATCTGAGCGTGTTCCACACCTCCGGCGAGCCCCACCGTAGAGGTATTTACCCTCTGGCCCCAGGCCATTGAGGCCGTTTTATTGTGTTCTTTTAAGCTTCATTGAGTTCCTGGTAGTCGTAGAATCATTTCGCCCCTCCTTCCGCGTTGAATCAGCCATCCGATCACTTAATCGATCCCCTCGCCGGAGCGCAACTCCGGCGAGTTCCCATCTCGTCTGTCACCCTCCGTCGAGAGCCACCTGAGGTCGAGGCATTTTGCCCTCGACCTCCGTAACATTTTTGTGTAGGTACTGGAGTATATCGACGAGTCTGGAGCCATTTTGACCCCTCGCCGGAGGAAGCTGGACACCTGCAGCTCCGCCACCTCCGCACGAGAGCATTGGTGCACGCCGGTGATTTTTGTTGCTTCCAGACGATAGCCGACACCTGCCGGAGCCTCCTCGACCATTTTGCGAGCCCAAACGATGCCGGAGTCGGACGGAGGAGCTCGAGGAACTTCACCCAGCCGGAGCTCCTCTGTGTTCTTCCACCTGCCTCCCAAGCCGTTGGATTTTGGAGCCCCTCCAGTTTGCACCTCACCCGTCGGATCATCGAGCGTTTCGACCGTCAGATCAACCCAGATCCGTCTAATCGTGGACGTCCATCGCCGAACCGTCATCACCTTCCGAGAGGCAGCCACACGGATAAGTGGCACGTTCCTTGCTGCTGGATCGCGCCTAGCTGCCAGCCGTTGGATTTGCGCCACGCGTCACCAGCGCCCGCACGCCCGTCGGATCGTCCCAGCGAGGGTATTTTGCATCCAAACCCTCGCACATTTTGTATTCATATTTTAGTACTGGAACTTCTATCTGTAGTGTAATATTTTTGTAACATTTGCACAAAGACCCCCAAGTTTCTCATATTTACGAATAGGTCCCCTACCACATCACCTCACGTGACATGTTCACGTGAGGTGTGGGCATTTTGCAAGGGTACCCTCGGGCTTTGGTATATTTCAGTTTAATCCCAAAATTTTGTAGCATAGTGTAAAAAGTTTGGGATTTTTGCGGATAAGACCCGGATCTTTTTGGATATTGCTCTTAGATCCCTGCCAGGCGCGTGTATAGCACGCGCTTGGCTTGGACATTTTGCATTAAGGCCCTGCCGTGTTTTGTAATTTGTGTTTAGTCCAGTAAATTAAATATTCAGTTCAAAATTCTGTGGAAAATTACATGTGAGCCCCTGGATGTTTGAGAAATTGCATTTATACCCCTACCAGGCCTGATTATTGATTGGATGCTTGTTCTAATTATTTGAATTATTATTTTAATTCCAAAAATTCTCAAAACTTAGGGTTAAGCTACTGTTAACTTGTCCTTCCACGCTACATTTTTAGTTTTTGATTTTATTTTATTTTTTTATTTATTAAAAATCAAAAACATGCTTTTTATTCACTGTCTAGCTTAGAAAATACCAAAAAATATTAAAATACCTCTAAAAATTCCAAAAAAAATCGCTAGTGTCTATTTTAACCTATTTTAGTGTCAGTCCAAAAATTACTAAAAATCTCAAAAGAAAAACACTAAAAATTTAAAAATACTCTAAAACATCAAAAAAATCTATAAAATCAAAGAAAACTCCAAAAAATACAAACTCGGTTCTTGTTTGTTCTACATTTCATTTTCTTTATTTGAAAATTAGTGTGAAAAATTTTGGTTGTTGTTTGCTAATTTTAATTTCCATTTTCCTCACAGCCAGCACATTTTCCATTGTTTTCCCTTATTTCAGTATTTAAAAATACCAAAAACACCTTGAAAAACCCCCAAAAATCACAAAAACAGTAAAAAAGCCTAAAAATATCAAAAACACTTTATTTCTGAATTTTTGGTTACTTTTGCACATTTTTATAAATACTTTATCTAGTCTTTTATTACATTGTCCCTATTTTCCAATATTGAAAAAGAAATTAAAAAAATATAAAATATAAAATTATAAAAATCAGAAAATTAAAAATCAAAATACAAAATTAAAAATTAAATTTAAAACTAAAAAAAATTAAAAATTAAAAACCCACAAAAATTCCATTGTTTGCTTGCTTAGTGTAGACACTTCACTCACATTCACTTGTGCACATTTGTTTGAATTACCCTGCTTGCTCCCTGTGTTTGAACTCTCTGCATACTTGCCCTTTACATCATTTGTGCAGAGTTAAAAATAAATTTTAAATCCACATTATTTCTAATTTGTTGATCTTTAGTGTGGGTTAATTCTTGACTTTAATCGAGATTTGTGTGGTCGACACACCGACTGAGTTCACGCTTTGTGTTGAAATTAAGACCACCTAATTTCGGCTAAATCAAATGGCGCCGTTGTCGGGGAGCAACAGCGCGTAGTTCTCATTTTTGTTTGTGCTGGTGATTATTGGTCTACCTTTGCGTCTTTTATTTCTGCTTGTTTTATTTTGCATTTTTTTGATATATCTTTTGAATTGTCTAACCACTCTCCTTGTTTGGATTCCGTGCGAGGTACGCGGATCGAGGGAGGATCCCCTCTTGGAGCACCTTGGCACCCACGTGAAGCGGCTTTAGCTTAGCACGATGAAGGACTTGGAGGAATTTTTGAAGACAACTCCTTGCATTTTCTTTATTGCATTTATTTTTGTAATTTGTGTGAGAGAGAGACCTATTATTGTAATAATACAGGTACCCCTGGACTTGGACTCTTGAGCCTAATTTCCAAGTGATTGTTCACTTGGGGGCTCGTCGCGGTTTTTGTCGATTTTTCTCGCATTCTTTTTATTTTGTTTTGTTTTTCGATTTTATTTATTTTGTGTGATTGAGCCCTTAGCTTTTAGGATTGCTTGCGATAGACTAAGGCCAAACACTTAATATTTTGCATGCACCTATAGTCTCGTTTGGACATAGTCAAATTTTAAACAGTTGATTCATCATCTTCGATCCGCCGTGCCGCGAGCTCTCCCCGCAAAGCGCTTTCTCCTAAACTCAAGTGTGTTGAGCAGAGGAGGGGTGAGCCTAGATCGGACTCTAGGGTTGAGGATTGGCGGTCAACTTGTGGTTCTTCCCGCTAATAGCAATTTCTGAAACTTAGGGCGATTTCATCGGCTTTTGCATTTGCATATAGCTAGGTTTCAATTCTGCTGAGCATCCTTGCATGCAGAGTGCTGGAGGCAAGGTGAGCATTTACGCTTTAGCATACATCATCGTTTTACTGCTTGCATTGCTTTTCTGACTCTCCCTCTGATTTTGACAACCTAGGTGCTTAAAGGAAATGACTCCTCGTTAGGATCGTGCATTTTTATTAAAAATCCAAAGAAAGTGATAATCAATAAAAATTGGGACTGCTAATTTTACTCGACCCTAAAACCAATCAAAAAGAAACATCTTGTATTTGGGCGAGTAATCCCCTCATTGTCTTCATTTTTATTTGCCCGCGCACACACTAAGGTTAGTGCCCAAATCCCATCTTCAGTCCCCTAAGTGTTTGCAAAATTTTGGACTTCTCACCTAACTCTAAAACAGACAAGATAAAAAGATCGCTCTTTGCGGTCTCTACCGAGTTGAGTAGGTGAATTGAGGGTTTGTATTATTTTCATTTGTGTCTGTGATTGTTTTTGTGTGTCCTAGATCTCCTCTGCGCATTTGCGCCTTTTTCTTCACTCTCTTGACTTGACCTTCGTGCTCCCCCGAATCACTTCCTTTTGTTTTCGAGATGGATCCCTGGAGTGCATTTTCTCCGGACTTTGCAGACCCCTCGCTCGCTCCAGTCGATCCACCTCCCTTTTATCAGGAGGACCCGCCTCCTATTTTTTCTGATTTTTGTACATACCCGCCTCAGCCACAGTATCACGACTCGGAGTTCTATCCACCCCCACCCCCACCTGTGTATTATCCATCTCCACCTTCACATCCACCCGAGTCTGACCTGATGGAGTCACCTCCCTCGATCTCTATGAGTAATATCTTGAATCGGATGACAAAGCGCATTGATTTGTTAAATGATAATCTTGCTATCTTGAGGAATAATCAGATTAATGCTCCTTCCGTCAGGGATTCGGATTTACTTTTAGGTGATCATGGGAGCTTGCAATCGCCAAAAATACAAAAAAAATGAGAAAATTTTAAAAATCTAAAAAGATTTCGGGAGACACTTGGTTGATCAATATTTTGAGGAGAGAGTCCACTTGACAGAACCCTGGACCACACATGCATTCACACCCAGTCCCACCTTTGACCTCGAGGATGCTGCTGTACAGACTGCTCTTGGCATGCCTCGTGTATATGCTGATTCCGACTTCCTCCCCTGTATGGAGGAAGTCCAAAAATTCAAAAAAATGTTATCTGAACCCGAAGTGGTGGCTACTATTCATGAGATTATCCGTGCCCCACTTCAGCAGGCCATGACCCAATTATCTGCCCCTCTTCCCAAGAAGAGAAAGCGGAGGAGCAGATCTGAGCGTCACATTCTGACCATGGCCACTGCCCTCGCCATCACACACCGTCCCATTCCCAAGAAGAAGAACACAGCTACACCTTTCATCACTTGCACCATCTCTGACTATACTTGTGATCGCACTCTCCTGGACGGCGGTGCCTCTATTAGCATACTACCCTTCTCGCTGGTACAGTCTCTTCACTTAGGTCCTCTCAAGAAGACCAAGATGATCGTTCAGTTTGTTGATGGATCAATCAAGAGGCCGAAGGGTATCCTTGAAAACGCCGTCATTTCGATTCAGGGCACGAGCCACCATGTTGATTTTGTCGTGTTGCCCATGGAGAACTCCACAAGGGAGCCATCTCCAATCATCCTGGGATGACCATTCCTCACCTCTGCGAGGGTCGTTATCGACTATGGATCAGGAGAGATTCGCTTCCGTCCTGTTGACGAGAGCGAAGTGTTGATCACCACACCCACAGTTGACCAGAGACCTGCACCTGATGCACCTTCACCGATTATAGCTGACTCTGAGGCCTGTGACCTACCTGATGCTACTAGAGATACTTCCTTAGTGATCCCTGATGAGCCCGACGGATCCCCCGAAAGGGGAGGAAGTCGGAAAGCATGGACCTCACTAATCCTCCTCCTGGTGTGTGGCGATGTGTTGATGAGATCCAGAGTATTTATGTGATTGAACCATTTGAGCAGGGGGCAGATACCAAAATAATTGAGGACGTTTATGATGTTGCCCATTACTTTGAGAGACCTCATAAGGAAACAAATGACCCATGTAAGACTAGACAGGACAGACTTGTTTTGACTACTTTCCACTGATGAGTCTGCTCCTGTCCATGTTGATTCTGATGGGCCAAAGGCCGAAGTTGATTTGATCGCTTTTCTTCGGAAATTTGGGCATTTTGATGTGAAAGATTATCCGGTTGAGACTCTTGAGGATGATCTGAGTTCGTATACTTCCACTGATGATTTCGTTCTTTTTTATTTTGACCTGGACGAGGACTTGCAGGACGACTCTGATTACACTTCTTCCGAGGATGATGAGTTCGTCCCATTCCACTTTGACATCTGCGAGACTTCCAAGGCCGGACCTAGCCGTACTTCTTCCACTCACCCGTCTGTGCCTTCACATCATAGGACCACCAAGGGAGAACCTAGCCATACTGCTTCCATCGATCAGTTCGTCCCTTTCCGTTTTGATTCCACTGAGGGCCTTCACCGTGTCGACCCTGATCGGCCTCCGTCCACCGTGGATCCCGATGTCGACATACACCATATCAGATCTATCCCTCAGCGGTCCCGCAAGAAGGTTTGCTTTCCACCTTATGATGATCACCCATTTATGTTGTAGATTCTATCCTGTGACACTCTTTCCATCTCCCGTTTTTGCTCGTCTACCCATTTCTCGTGTTTGCCTTACTTAGGACGTACGTTGTCCTACGTATAGGAGGGGTAGACAAGTTGAGTGTTCATTCTTCGTTTCGTGTGATCACTCCTGTTGTTGCCTATACTTAGGGCTTCTTTTACCCTAAGTATAGGGGGAGTGATATGTACATCCTCACGATCACTCTTTCGTCTGTTGATTTATTTTCTTCTTTTCTTCTTTTCCTTTTCTATCTTCTTTATCTATCAAAAAGGTGCCGCCCTTGTAGACAGTTTTCCATACTTAGGGCGTACTTTGTCCTAAGTATAGGGGGGTGTGCACCCCGATTTTTTCCGCTTTTCGATCCTCTCCATTGTCTCCTCTTCTTGTCTATACTTAGGGATATTTTACCCTAAGTATAGGGGGGGATAATCCGAGTACGATCTGTTCATTCCCACCCTTGACCCTCCCTGCGTTGTGTACAGTCTGCTATACTTAGGATTATCTGATCCTAAGTATAGGGGGGACGGTCAACTTCTCATTCGTTGATTCATTCATTAGTTCTTTATTATTTAGACTTGCCTATACTTAGTACGAGTTATGTCTTCTCTTTTCTCTCCGATCTATGAGGACATAGCTCAAGCTAAGTATAGGGGGGTCGTATATACTATGTATATACTTTAGCCATAACTCATACTTTCGTATTTTCTTAATAATATGGCTAAAAATTCTTTAAAATTCATTAAAAATCTTTAATAAAAAGATGTGGTTATTCCTCAGATTCTTTTTGTATTTACTGATTAATAAATCAGGTGAAAATGTTTTTTGCAAAATGTTTGAAAAATAGTTTGAAAATCTTTGTGAACATCTATTGAAAACTATTTTGAAAATGTTTTGTTACATGTTCTCAACCAGTGTAAAAATGTGTGTTTTGAAAAAATTTATTTTCTTTGTGTGAAATAAAATGTTTGAAAAATGATTTGCAAATGGTTTGAAAAATGGTTGCAAAAATGTTTTGAAAAACCTATATATACTGTTTTGAAAGCCTTTGCAAAATGATTTTTCAAATGTGTGTACATGTTTGCAAAAATGTTTGTAAAAACTATTTTGGACTATAGTTAGTTTTCAAAAATTGTGTGAAAAGTTTGTGTCAAATAAGTTTGAGGAATACGTACATCTCACCAAAATCCACTATATATGTACTTATAAAATTGATCACTTACCTATAAATCCTTAAAATCCACTTCTTGTAATTATAAGAAGCACTCCCGTGTACATATTTTAACCTAGCTTTCAGCCAAAAACTTTTTGTTTTCAAAAATCCCAAAAACATTTGCAAAATTAAAATCCAAAAACATTTGAAAAATCTTTTTGAAAAAGACAAAAAAATGCATATGCATCATCATCATCTTTTCAAAAATCCATAAAAAGTTCAAAATCTTTGAAAATTGCATCATAAAAATATTTTCTGCATTCCGCATTGCATTGCATGGCATTCGCATTTTTCGGATTGAGTTTGATAGTTGAACGAGTCTAAGTAAAATCCGAAGATTGGAGCTTGATTGGACCTTAAAATCTACCTAATAACAGGAACCTTATAGGAACTGGGTTTGAGGTACTTCAGGTCTAGTTGACTTAATTCTTTGAGGATCACGAGACTTGGTTTAATGGATTCTTGACTGCTTAAGTAGAGTATTTCGGAGCACACGCACGACTCTTGTCAATAATGACCTAACTTGGACACTTGCACCTTTCACATGGCTCAACTCAGTTGGAGTGGTGAGGGGATTGGATTTGCCGGTATGAGAAGCACACAAGTGGAAACATTTGTCCTCCTCTAGGGAGGGAAGTGCACCCCAACCCGTCCAGTGATTAGGAAGTCTAAAGACAGGAGGCTGTGGGTTGCAATAAAGCTTCAAAAGAGGGATAGTCTACTGGCTCAAGAGGAAAAACTCCTTATGTAAATGCTGTTGTATATAGTATATAAAAAAACAAGTTCAGGCATGTACAAAAATAAAAAGCCTGCAAGTATGTAAAGTCAATAAGCAAGCTTGAGTTCCAAAGTCATATCATGTGAGCCTGCAGCAGGATGACTTGACTACACTGGTCTTGCATCCCAGGATAGGTAGCTACACTGGCTACCGTCCATTCTTCTCTTCACCCCCTCCTCTTGAGCTGGTTGCCACTTGAACTTAGAAGGGAATACCCCGCTCCTCGAGGATGGAGTTGCTGGATTGGGGAATCATTGGGTTGTCGTACTGGAGAAGTCAGTTTCTTTGCCATTCTAGTTGGGGAGAGCGACCATCACTTACACTTTACGAGTCAGACTCATAGTCCTAAGGGTTTGCGTATGAATTGAGATATTTCTGACCTGGCTATTAAGGAGACTTGGACAGAGTTTTGGGATTCTCAAGGACTGTTGAATTTCAAACACGGTTCTCACTAAGGTTCCGCCCGCACTAAAATTTCAAGGTCCGACTTAAGCTCTAAACTTTGATTTTGTGAAGACAAGTTTTATAATCAAATAAAAATCCAAGTTCTTCTTTTTTCTTTTCTTTCTTTTTCTTTTTGCACTTATTCCATAAGTGTTTGCTAGGGACTAGCAAAGGTAAAGTATATGGGGATGATGAATCCACATTTCATCATCTTTATTCTATCATTTTGGCACCAAAAAACCTAGCAAATGCCTGTAAATATCATAATATCATCATCTTAGCATTCATGCATGTGCATCTATATAGTGTATAAAATGCTGTAATTAAAGCCAAAATTATAGAATAAATAAAGAAAAGAAAAAGAATAAAATATTGTAAATATTTTATGACCCGAAACACCGAGACCTAGGCATCTTGATGAATAGGTCGACAAGGAATAAAGTAGGGGGAGATAAGGTCAGAAATACAGATAAAATACCTATACATTCTATTCATTCTTTATTCATTTTGGGACCTATTTTTGGTTCCACTTTTTATACATCAAATAAAGAAACTTTGTACATGAAAGTTGTAGATAATTTTATAAAGAAAATCACAAAATTGATTTCACAAAGTTATGGTCTGAATAAGAATCCAGAATCCCAACTTCCCAGACCCGTATCTCACAACTGACAACTCCAAATGCAGCATACTCACCTTTAATTGTATATAGAAGAAAATAAGCTATTTAATGGCGGTGGTTTCGCATTTGGCGGAGCTACGGTTTGAAAGTTGAGTTTTGGACCCCTATTGTATACTTGTACAGATTAAAATATTCAATTTATTATTTATTCATAATTTTTGTATTTTTGTATTTTTATAATCTTGTAATTATTACTTATAATAATTATGTATATCAAAATTAGAATAAAAATGCAAAGAGAATTCAAAATAAAAATACTTGTATATAGAATACATACATACAATACTTATATACATACCTATATAACATACTCTTATAATTTATTAAATATACAAAATAAATCAGAAAATAAAATAAAAATGTATTTGTGTATATAAAAGTATCTTATAATTTTATAAAATACTAAATAAAAATAATAAAAATAAAATACCTAAATAAAAATTAAATACTTAAATACATAGGTATTATACCTATAAAGGGCTAAAATGTAAACTTGTAAAAATATATCTCAAAAAATTATTAAAAATCATAATAAAATACTACATAAAATAACGAGTATTTTTTATTCTATAACCATTAATTAATTCGGCCTTATTCTATTTTTAATTGAATTTACAAAATAATAATCTGGGATTTTTCCTGGTTGGTCCACGTGGACCAACCAGGTTTCAGCCCCAGTTGAATTAGGTCAACTGGTCGTTCCTAGACCTATAGCCTTTGTCAGACTCACGTTTGACCCTTCCTTCTCCATTTTTTTTCGAGGCTGAGTCTTGCGTTATTTCATGATAGTTCCTTCTGAGCTTTTGCTCCTTGGACATCGAGCATGCCCGCCCTGATGTTACCTTGGTCGAATGAGCACTGCACCAATCGCTCTGTCTCGTTTTTCCTCTGCTGTCCGTCAACTCCTTATAACCCAGCAACCACTTCAATTTGATTTTTGAACCGCAAATTCCCAGATTTCTCCCCCCCTTGGTCGTGCTCGAGACGCCTGGAGGTGACAGCTCCGAGCTCCGAGCATCAAGGCGGCGGAATACCCCAGATCTGAGCGTGTTCCACACCTCCGGCGAGCCCCGCCGTAGAGGTATTTACCCTCTGGCCCCAGGCCATTGAGGCCGTTTTATTGTGTTCTTTTAAGCTTCATTGTGTTCCTGGTAGTCGTAGAATCATTTCGCCCCTCCTTCCGCGTTGAATCAGCCATCCGATCACTTCATCGATCCCCTCACTCCGGCGAGTTCCCATCTCGCCTGTCACCCTCCGTCGAGAGCCACCTGAGGTCGAGGCATTTTGCCCTCGACCTCCGTAACATTTTTGTGCAGGTACTGGAGTATATCAACGCGTCTGGAGCCATTTTGACCCCTCGCCGGAGGAAGCTGGACACCTGCAGCTCCGCCACCTCCGCACGAGAGCATCGGTGCACGCCGGTGATTTTTGCTGCTTCCAGACGATAGCCGACACCTGCCGGAGCCTCCTCGACCATTTTGTGAGCCCAAACGACGCCGGAGTCGGACGGAGGAGATCGAGGAACTTCGTCCAGCCGGAGCTCCTCCGTGTTCTTCCACCTGCCTCCCAAGCCGTTGGATCTTGGAGCCCCTCCAGATTGCACCTCACCCGTCGGATCATCGAGCGTTTCGACCGTCAGATCAGCCCAGATCCGTCTTATCGTGGACGTCCATCGCCGAACCATCATCGCCTTCCGAGAGGCCGCCACGTGGATAAGCGGCACGTTCCTTGCCGCTGGATCGCGCCTAGCTGCCAGCCGTTGGATTTGCGCCACGCGTCACCAGCACCCGCACTCCCGTCGGATCGTCCCAGCGAGGGTATTTTGCATCCAAACCCTCGCACATTTTGTATTCATATTTTAGTACTGAAACTTTTATCTGTAGTGTAATATTTTTGTAACATTTGCACAAAGACCCCCAAGTTTCTCATATTTACGAATAGGTCCCCTGCCACGTCACCTTACGTGACCTGTTCACGTGAGGTGTCGGCATTTTGCAAGGGTACCCTTGGGCTTTGGTATATTTCATTTTAATCCCAAAATTTTGTCGCGGTGTAAAAAGTTTGGGATTTTTGCGGATAAGACCCGGATCTTTTTGGATATTGCTCTTAGGTCCCTGCCAGGCGCGTGTATAGCACGTGCTTGGCTTGGACATTTTGCATTAAGGCCCTGCCGGGTTTTGTAATTTGTGTTTAGTCCAGTAAATTAAATATTCAGTTCAAAATTCTGTGGAAAATTGCATGTGAGCCCCTGGATGTTTGAGAAATTGCATTTATACCCCTGTCAGGCCTGATTATTGATTGGATGCTTGTTCTAATTATTTGAATTATTATTTTAATTCCAAAAATTCTCAAAACTTAGGGTTAAGCTTCTGTTAACATGTGCTTCCACGCTACATTTTTAATTTTTGATTTTATTTTATTTTTATATTTATTAAAAATCAAAAACATGCTTTTTATTCACTGTCTAGCTTAGAAAATACCAAAAAAATATTAAAATACCTCTAAAAATTCCAAAAAAAAATCGCTAGTGTCTATTTTAACCTATTTTAGTGTCAGTCCAAAAATCACTAAAAATCTCAAAAGAAAAAACTAAAAATTTAAAAATACTCTAAAACTTTAAAAAAATCTATAAAATCAAAGAAAACTCCAAAAAATACAAACTCAGTTCCTATTTGTTCTACATTTCATTCTATTTATTTGAAAATTAGTGTGAAAAATTTTGTTGCTGTTTGCTAATTTTAATTTCCATTTTCCTCACAGCCAGCACATTTTCCACTGTTTTCCCTTATTTCAGTATTTAAAAATACCAAAAACACCTTGAAAAACCCCCAAAAATCACAAAAACAGTAAAAAAGCCTAAAAATATCAAAAACACTTTATTTCTGAATTTTTGGTTATTTTTGCACATTTTTATAAATACTTTATCTAGTCTTTTATTACATTGTCCCTATTTTCCAATATTGAAAAAGAAATTAAAAAAATATAAAATATAAAATTATAAAAATCAGAAAATTAAAAATCAAAATACAAAATTAAAAATTAAATTAAAAATTAAAAAAAAATAAAAATTAAAAACCCACAAAATTTTCATTGTTTGCTTACTTAGTGTAGACACTTCACTCACATTCACTTGTGCACATTTGTTTGAATTACCCTGCTTGCTCCCTGTGTTCGAACTCTCTGCATACTTGCCCTTTACATCATTTGTGCAGAGTTAAAAATAAATTTTAACTCCATATTATTTCTAATTTGTTGATCTTTAGTGTGGGTTAATTGTTGACTTTAGTCCAGATTTAGAGTGGTCAATACACCGACTGAGTTCACGCTTTGTGTTGAACTTAAGACCTCCTATTTTTTGCTAAATCACTGGTTGAGTCTAAAAGATGTAGAAACGAAAGGGGAAGGTTATGCAGTGGAGATGGGGTCGAAACGGAGGTTGTACGAGGCGAAACGGTGGCCGGAGCTCTAAGCTTCGTCGTACATTATGATGGGTATCTAAGCTACCACTGTGATTGGAATGCAAAATAAATGAAATGTGGAAAGGAAATGTAGTATAAAAGTCCATGTCCAGGACAATGAAGTCCACTAGGAATTTCATACCTTGGATCGTTATCATAACGTCTTCCAACACTCCACATGATAGCTTAATGGACCGATCACCAAACTGAAGGATCATTCTAATTGGTTTGAGCGGACTGAGCCTAAATTACTTGGCCAAGGAAGTGGGCAGTAGGTTGATAGAAGACCCACTATCAAGTAGAGTACAATCAAATATCTGATTGAAAATCTCACATTGGATCAAATGGGCTCCTTTATCTTTCTTCTTCTACGAGAGGTTACTGATCATGTTAACAATCGTGATGGTGAGGATATGCTTCTTTGCTCGGTTGTGTCGATTCTTGCGAGGTTGATGCTTAGATGTACATGCCTCTTTTAGACCCTTCTTAACATTAGGTATGTATTCCATGGCTTGTAACAATAGCATCTCAAGCATGATATTCTTTAAAATTTCAACAATAGAAGGATCATATAAAGTTATTTTTAATTTTTTTGATTGTTTTAATTTTCATTGCTTCTGAAAAAGACATAGACACATTTTCAAAAGCAACATCTTTTTCATTGAAAGAGTCATCTTGTACATCAGGACAACTAGAAATGATACAGTCATCCAATACATGGGGTGAGGTAAAGACTGGAAATTCGGTCTCATCAGCTCGTATGAGATTTGTTGTTGGTGCTAGCATTTCCTTGGTTGCATCAAGTCAGCTTCTGCTATTATTTCTGGTGTTTTGATTTTTCTTCTTTTTTCATATTTTGGCGATTCAGAGTTGTCTCCTCCATGTACATCGATTCCACAACTCTTTGTTGGCTCAGCTACTGGTGTAGAAGTCTCATCCATAAAAGCTTTATTTTTCCCCTTGGCAGCTGCAGGTGGCTGTAATGTCCTACTGCTCTTGAGATGTATAACATTAGATAACATAAAATCAAGTATATATGAATCGGGGGTAGTGGGGCACTAGGAGCTACCTGATCCCTATGCTTGAAGTTGTTGGGGTTGGGCTCTACCTATGCTGGTATGACCATTTTCGCAGTTGTAAGGTTGTCAATCTTCTGGCTCATATCATGCATGTTCTTGATCAACTAAGCCAAACAATCTAGAGCAGGATTCATGGGAGCGGCCTTGGATGATTCAGCAAAATGGTGTTATTGAGTTTGGTAGTAGTGAGGCTGCTTCAAGAAGTTATGATACTGATGTTGAGGGTACTATTGGTACTGATATCGAGGATGAGGGTATTTCTGATACAAAATCATCGATTGTTGCTGATAGAAAGTATGGCGATAAGCCAGCGACTGAAAGTTATGTGTCCTGGTGTAATTCTAATGATGTGGAGACTATAGTGTGGTTGTTGTTGGTGTTGAAAGTTATGTCCACCCTGATTTTGTTGGAATGGTTGGCTGGCTTGTGCTTAACTTTGTTGGTGTCCACCAGCACGGGTCAAAGGTTGCTCAATTTCCCATACGACATCCACTTCATTAATATATGGGGTTGGAGATGGAGTGAATGGCTTGAAATAAAATGGGGCTTCTAGATTGTATACGACCATATATGAATTTTGCACTGATTGTGAACCATGGTCCAATGCTTGCACGTAATAAACATGATGGACTGATTGCAGTTACGCTGGACTCTATTGTTTTGATGATGGAAAAGGTGTCTGCTCTTTCGTTTCGGCTGTAGTAGTCTAGGTAGATGGCTAAATATCAATGATCGTGAAGTCCCCTTTGAGTGGAGCACAATGATCGTGAAGTCCACTTTGAGCAGAGCACCTTGAAATGTAACGATGACTGAAATGGTTCCTCTCGGCCGCTTTATCGATCGATCATCCAGCTGAACGATTCTCTCTTATCTTCTTGATAGGTCCAAGTTTAAGCTTGTTAAATACCGTGGTCTGAAGGATATTAGTTGGTGAGTCATCATCGATTCGAGCATGGGTAAATATTGTGTCTTTGATTCCATAGTCAAATTTGGGCAACCGCTTCACTATGCGGCTCTTGTTTTTTCTCCTCAACATCAAGGAGGTGGCCATTGACAAGATTTGTCTTTCAGTCTTTGTTCTCATCCTGTCTGACTTTTTCATCATTAATTTGCTCATTACAAATCCTTTAAGGTCGGGGAAGTGTTCAATGGCCTGCATCAAGGGAAGTTTAAAAATCATACTTTCCTCCAGTGCTTCCCTTAGAGCAGGATCTAAATTCTTAAAATCTTCTTTAGTTTCAATTTTTATGTATTTTTTCTGGATTTTCAATTTTTTGAGTGTTTTTTAATATTTCGATTTTTTAAGTATTTTTGGTATGGTGTGGTGATGTGATGCTTTCCGTAAATGATGAAGGGTTTCGATTTGCTAAGTAAGAGTCAGAATCAGAGTCACCCCTAGGGGAGTAATATGCTGAGGTGTCACTTTTAGAGTCGTCCTTAGGGTGAACATAGTCTATGGGTTTCTGAATATCCTCAGGGTTCTCAACATTAGATCCAATTATTGTATCCTCCACTTTCATACCCGAGCTACCGCAAAATGAAATTAGTTGGTCAGTGAAATTTCTAGATTTATCCTCAAGTAATTCATATCTCTTACTTATCCTCGAAATGTCATCCTCCAAAGAAATTTTAGAATCAATCACGTGAGCAGTTTACATGGTTTCTCATTTTTGAATTTGAGATCCAGTCGGTGCATCTTCCATTTTCATGTATGACCTGGGAGAAGATTCTCTTGGAATATCCATTGTATGATCGTTATCTTTTAAAAATTTCTCCTTAAAAATCATGGAAGGAGTTTGCTCGATAGGATAGAAACCATATGTCTCATACTCAACATGGTGTGATTCAGGTATGTATAGTTGGTTTGAGTAGAGTCCATTCCTTTGGTCATGATTGGTCGGACCCTTATACTGTGGAGTCAACATACAGGGTTTATGTGTGTTGATACCTCATTCCAATCCTCTATATGAGTGTCATATCTGAAGATGGGATTGTCACAGTTAACCCAAGATGGAAGATTATCAGGTGCGGGCCAATCCTCTTGATCTGTTCGGATTTCCATTTTATTCTCACTGGTCAAATCAAATTGTGGATTTGTGAAGTATTGACATGTTCCAACAATATGGTGAGGAGAGGTTGAAGTCAGTTGGAGTTATTGTCTCGCTCGATCATTTGTCTCAAAAGATATTTGATCTTCAAATGGTTCATGAGTTCCGATGAGAAATGGGTCAATCCAAGATGGTAGTTTCTCATTTGCGGTCAAGGGTGGGGGAGGTGGAAGATGTGAAGAAGTGTTAGATTCAATCGGATTCATCCGGTGGTTAGAGTCGCCCACGAATGAAGGATTGACATTTACATAGTATGAAGGATTGATTGTTTGATCAGAATATAGAGGATTGACATACAAAGAAGTGGGGACCTCAGTTGGTTGTTTGTTTGTATGATCCGAATATAAAGGATTGTCATGCTCGAACAAATGTCTCGTTATCTTCTAAGAAGGTGGATGAGTTGCCATGATAGATCTTGGTTGAAAATTTTCAAGTGCACGGGATACTCAACAGTAGAAACCCGAAATTTTAAATCAAGGAGAGTGATGGCACAAGTATGCAGTTTTTGATATTTGAGATCGGTTCATGCACACCAATGCAAACACAAATCAAACCCTAGGTTCATCAACTCACACAATAAAGCCGTAAGATTTCAAAAATTTATCTTTTCAATTTTAGTTAGTAATAAACTCGATCTTGGAAAAGAATTAGCGAGTTGCTAGGTGCCAGGAATTTTCTTAAAAACTGGCCCAAATTCTTACGACTAGTCGCACCTATTTCAGCATGTATGGGTGTAAGTACGGACCGCAAAACAACTATTCGTTACATAAGGACGGAGCCTTTCACAGTGTCTTTTTAAGACACCCACTCTGCTAAGGAAATCAGAACCATTTACCAGCTATCCATATTTCCTCACTGAGAAGTAGCTAATCGTTTTTTTTTGAATCAGTAGTCAATATGAAAATTTCGGAGCTAGGCTCTAACTTTAAGTGTTGTCTCTCTCTCACTCAGACAAATAAATCAATCCAAGGACGGGGTTACTCTCCCACAAAAATTCTTGATTTTATGAGTTAATTAAATTCGACCTTGTTTAGTAGTCCTAATTTTAATTAGGTGATCACTGAAAAATTAGGTGAGCATAAATACACGTCTACCATCCAGTCATAATTTCCTTTAAAATTATGTGATAAAACAGGAGGGAGAAATTCGAGAAAAGTCGATGCAAGTGAAATAATGATGTATGCTTAGATAGAAGACTTATAGTGATTCCTCGCAATCTCCATGTGGGATGCAATACAAGAATTGAAAATTATTCTAAATGGATGCAAGCCGACAAAAAAATGCACTTAGTAGAAAGTTCTTTAGCCGTGAAGAATTGAGTTGAAGTTTTTGACTAAGTTGAACGATATAATGTGCATCTCAATTAAGTGAAGTGTGGTCCTAGGTTCTACGAGCACAATCAATAAAATCCTAGATGCTCTAATAGCCGTATGTGTAAGCCTAACCTACTCGCCACTCAAGTTGGGCCCCACCCTCACTGGAGAGTGAAACAAACCATGACACACCACAGAAAAAGTTCAAGGTCTTTTTACACTCGCGAGAGTCCAAATGGACACCATTATAAATAAGCAATTAATTACACAAATTAAAATTGCAGACAAATAAATCCTATACTCTACACTCTTTCACGAATCGACTCAATCTTAATTTTTATGCAGCTTTCGAGCGTCTGTGAAGATGCGTCCGCTTTTGAGAAAACTGCTCCACATGCGTTGGGTACCTCGCACAAAAAATAAGAGAGAGAGTGACACAAAAAATAATCAAAAAAAGAGAAAAAATGCTGAAAATAAAATAAATGCTGGAAAAAATGGAAAATATATAGTGGAAATTCGGAGGTCAGACTACCTGAATAAGGAAAACCGAACACTATTTTTTTAGACAAAATCTAAGCCATTTGCCTCCCTGGCAACAACGACATCTAATGAGCCAAAAATTCCCTACTTTAATTTGCGTGAATTATCATTTAAATTTATCGTTTCATTGTTGGCGGGAATTCGGAATCGATCAAGAAATAACCACAGTAAATTTATTCAATTTTAATCGGAGTTATTTTATGTTTATTTTACTTGGGCAAGTCCCAAGGTCGAACTCAAGGAGGCAAATGAACAACCTAAATCATGTCTATCAAAGTTCGTACATGATTTTTGAGGTGGTATTTTTTTGTATTTTTTATGCAATTTTGGAATGCAAAATGAAAATGTAGCCAACTTTTGGGAATAAAATGCAATTTCAATCGAACGATGTCCACAAATTACGAAATTTGGCTGAAATGTAAAATATGGTGAAATGAACACATTGTAATTTGTTGGAATTTTTTGATGATAAAAAATTTTATAAATTTATGAATGCAAACAAAGTAAATTTCAATAATTAAAGATAATAAATATTAAACCTATTTACTTTCAAAGGATAAAATTATCCAAGATCTGTCACTAGGTGATTGATCTCAGAAAAATCCGAAACTTTAAAAATACGAGATTTAATACCTATTAAAAATTAAAGATTAAAATCCACAAAATAATTTTTATTGAGCAAAACATGCATGCAATTGCAATTCTTTTTTACTACGGTGTTAAATACATTAATCCTATTATCCTTGAATTTTTAACAATTTTTCGGGCAATGGTTAATTAACTATGAATTTTCAAGCACAGATTGGGTAAAATATGCAATTTATCACAAGAATATTAACAGTTAATTAATCACAGAGAGTAAAAATATCGCAAGCACGTCATATTTTAGAGAATTAGTTGTAGAACAATGTGCTTTTTTCAGATAATAAAAAAATGCAAAAGATAGACTTAAACTAACAGAGGAACACAACGGTCTCAGTGCAAAATACTATAATTAAATTAAAATTTGAAAATGCAAAGAGAGACCTAAAAGTAATTACCGAGCCCAGGGAGGGGCTTTATGCAAAATGTCCAAGGAGTCAAGTGTGTAATACGTGAACCTTGGGAGGTGGTTCCTCTTTGCAATATGGCAATCCTCCGGGGGTATCTTTGTAAAATCTCCCAGGAGTGTGATATGGCGTACTCTAGTGGTTGAAGTGTAAAGTTCACTCCCTCGCACTTGTCTCGTACATGGGGAGGGCCTGAGACCTTGAGCCTGGTGGCGCTTTGGCAGTGAAGCAGAGGTGTAGCTGAGAGCTCGGCGAATGCTCGAGTGATGAAGCTTTAAGGATGGCCGGAGTCGAAGGCGATTGGAGTGGGGGAGAAGAAGGTGGAAGCGGGGGCCTGTGGAAGCAGCCAAGCCCCTTCGTCTAAAGTCCGAGAAGCTACAGGATGAGCTCCCTCTAGAAAAGGCAGAGCTGGGTGCTTCAGGAGGCTGGAGATGTCTTCGGAGCAGCATCAGTTGACAGCGGCAGAGGTCCCCTCCCCCTTTGTAGGTGGAGGCGAAGGACAGATGGCGGTGGAGTAGTCGGCAAAGAGGTGCACCTTTGTTGCAGCGTGTCGGAGAAGGAGCCCACCCGATGATTCCTTTCTATCAACGAAGGCTTGCGGGGAGCGCTGAACTCTTGGAAGCAGAAGTGGATCAGATTTCTGGAGATACGCATAGGTGGAAGCGGTGGTTGTCGAGTCTATGGTGGTGATGAGCACGATGGAGGATGGAGGTGTGGTGTGGAATAGAGTTGTTGGAGGATGTAAGGTGGAGTAGCAGATGATGGTGTGAAGGTGATAAAATGAGAGGTAGAGGAGGTAAACGCGAAGAGGCGTGGGTGGCTCGACGGCGCGAAGAAGGTTGGAGAAAAGCAACTCCGCTGGGGAGACTGCAACGATCGCGGTGGTTGGATCTCACCGAGTTGAAGGGGGGAGGGAGGCGATGTCACCGCCTTCCTCCGTATACTTAGAGCTTATCGACTGATGGGGGAGACAAGTAGCGGCACGGTAGCTTAAAGAGAGGACAAGGTGGTGCGATGGAGATGGCAAGTGGGAGAGGAGATGGCGGCCGACAATCTTGACGAGGGAGGTAAAATTGTTGGGATTTAATGGAGATCGGAGAGTAAGGATTTGATCCGGTGATCGAGCCCAAGATGAAAGGCGGTGAGGATTTGAGAAGGGAGGAGATCAGATTGACAGAGATCTAAGATCGGAGAGGAGATACGGTGGCTGGGAATTGCGGCTGCACGATTTGGGAAACACTGGTGCCACCCAGATCTGCAAGGAAGGGGGAGAGCGGATGCACGTGTAGGACACGTGCACGGGAGGCACGTGTGTTGCATGTGTGGTCCCTCTTTTTTATTATTTTTTTAAAAAATTAATTTTTTAAATTTTTATATAAAAATAAAAAATAAAGGCAAAAAATAGGTGACACGTGGTGGCTCCAGGAGATGCCACGTGTCAAGCCTAGAAAATTCAGAAAATTAAATACAAAGATAATTCAAAAAGAAATAAAAATGACCTCGAATCAAAATATTTCTACACGAAAGTTGTGCATCTCAACGAGATCTACAACTTTCATGAAGTGGCCAAATCCAAATCCGATCATTTGCACAAAGTGGTATTTTTGGGGTACTCTATGTACATAGAATACCTTGATATTTGGGTTTAATAATTTTTTTGTTATTTTTAAAGAAGAAAAAATTTCCGAAAAATATGATAAAATCAAATATAAATATTTACACATTTATCTAATTTTTTGTATTTATAATAATAAAGAAAAAGAAGAAATAAAATAAAATACGAAAACGATAACTTTTGTACAGACTGTTAGTGAAGACTTGGACTCAGTTAATTTCTTTGATTTCAATCTCATTTTGGATTTGAAATTTTGTGCATTTTAATAAAATTTGTATCAAAGAAAATAAATGAAAAATAAATAAAATAAAATAAGTTAATAATGTACATAAAATATTAGGTCAAAATTAGGTAAAATAAAAAATGTACAAAAGAGGCCCAAAACCCAACTTTCACATATGAGCTCCAATTCACATGAATTCGGTCTTGTTTTGAAGATAATTGACTTTAAATTGGTTCAAAATAAAGTAGGATCAAATTGGACACTGGTTGAGAAAGATATCAGCATTTTAGTCCGAAAATCCTGCAATTAGGCTTTGAGTTTCAGGTCCACTTATTTAGGTTAGTGATTTTTTGTATTTTTTATTTATTCTTGTTAGTAAAATGTACACTATGGAAGTGATTTCAGGTGATTTGGAGTTATCATGAATTAGTTAAAAATCAGGGGAGCTAGGCTATTTTACAGGTCAAGTGGGCTGGGATTTTTGGCTCCTTATTTTATGCAATAATAAGTGATAAAATGCAATTATTAATTGGGAAAAAGGAGCCTACC
Organism: Ottelia alismoides; assembly: GCA_037367405.1. Classification (NCBI taxonomy): domain Eukaryota; kingdom Viridiplantae; phylum Streptophyta; class Magnoliopsida; order Alismatales; family Hydrocharitaceae; genus Ottelia; species Ottelia alismoides. The sequence continues at coordinate 355,534 of JAZKJV010008885.1, forward strand.
TCGGCGGGTGCAGGTAACTCCCTACACCCGGCCTAGTTTTTTATTATTTTTTGATTTTTTTGAAATGAAACATTGGGGGATTTAGATCAGCATGTATTACCATGTTGCCATTCCAAATTTAACTTAATTCGAGACTTCTATCATCTCCATCAAGACTACCAAATTTTAACGGTCTCAGAATTGCTGAAATCTACCCTTTCTAGATGAACGTGTTAGGAATGTTTGTTTTGCATGGAACTTGAAACATGTATTCACCTTAATATATTAAGTAAATCCCCCTAACTTTTGATTCAAAAAAATAAAAAAAACAATTGAAAAATGGGGTGGGTGCAGGGAGTTTCCTACACCACAGGGTGCAGGCTCCCTGCCCCCTTATTAATTATACATGCATGAATGCTAATTATGCTGAATAAATGAAGAAATGCCAATGAATTTTTGGGTATTTGGCTTAATTAATCATTTTTAGAGTGATTAATATAAAATCCATCACTTACACAATGGGAGGTGCGGTAGCATATGCAAGTAGCTGGGATCGTACAACATCATACTTAAGATCAAAGGCCACCAAAAATAAAGTAACCATGGTGGTGTTGTTGTATCCCTTCTGTTGCTTTGGTATCATTGTAAGAGGCATGAAGCTATGTAGCTTCTCAAACATACCCCTGGAAGATGTGTATAGGATATGAAGATGACAACCATTCTACTTAACCATGAAGATACCATGTTGAAGCTGCAGAATCTTCATCTCATTCCTCACCCGAGAGTATGTTAGTGTGAGAATGTCCCACATCACCTTCGTTGTGGGAAAATGTAAGATATCATTGGCTACCCCCACAACCAGGGTACCAGATAGCCATACACACGTGTACACATCATTTTCCTCCCACAAGGCACTAGGACCAGTCTTATCTGGCAGCTCCTCTTCTGTCACAATGTGCTTCTTTACATTGGACTACATAAGGCTCGTGAACTCCATGGCCTACAACTCGTAGTTGGTCCCATCTATCTTGATGATTGGTGCCAGACCTTTGAAGGTGCCCTGTATTGGAATATCAACCTTGTTTTCTGACATGATGCTAAAAATAAACAAAGACTAGAGCTGTAGACTGGAGCAAATATGTCCACATGGACATACAGGAAATCAGCTGTGTGTGCACACTTATGCCACAAATGTTCCTGTTAAATACAGAAGCACTCTTGGTCTCATAGATAGACCTAAAAGTTTGATTTCATCGTAAACGGTAAAAATCTTGCCCTTTTGATGCTTAGAGTGGCGTAACGGTAAGAAAGACGACCATTGATGCCCGAATGGGGCCTACCACATTACTAATGGGCCTTAACAATGTTGCTGAAGGGGTAGAACCACAACATATCATGCTCGAAGGCCTGTGCGGAAGCCTTACTGCCTTGAGATAAACATCGGAGACTAATGGTAATGGCCCGGGCGGTGCTGGTTGTAAATCCTTGAACTTCGTCGTCTCTCAGATCCTATATCATAAGATCCGACTCATCAAGATGAAACCAACAGAAGTTGTTTCGTGTGAATTAGACTACGTTTTGATTTGTTATGAATTTCGGAAGAAAGAGAAGGGGGTTTAAGACGTCATTAAACCGTAATGACCGTTATTAAGACTAATTAAACATGATTAAAGAAACTAATGATGGATTGAGGACCACTAATGACCATTAACTAACACTAATCAATTGTTAGCAAAAGTTAAGCATGAGCTAAGAAAGATAAATCGTGATTAGTGAAAGTTAATCACGATTAGCATTAGTTAAGCATCATTAATGAATATAGAATACTCTGGAAAGTTCTAACTTAAACCTTAAGTTTTGGATAAGACTTGGCCAAAACCATGAGCCTCTAATTGCGGTTAAGGTCTAAACCATGGTTTACTAACCGTGGTTAGTGGTTTTCTGGAGCCTATAAATACCCCCCCACCCATTCATTCTCTACGATTTCCAATACCACCACTATTCCAAGGGCTAGGGTCGAGAGGTCGGGAGGAGGAGAAGGAGGCAGGGAAGGAACACTAGCGAAGCATTGTCGGGAGAACGAGGAAGAGGAAGGTGTGATCCTCTCTTAGTTTGCCTCATAAGATAGGTTTTCGGTTCATCTTCTTTTTCCAACCTTGTTTTTTATTCATCTTTCTTTTCGATTCATTTTTTGTTGTGGTCGAGGAGAAATCTGGTAACACCCTAATTAGGTGCGAGCGGATATGCACGTCAGTGAACCCTGTGATTTGTCACACCTTCACTCACCTAAGACGCATGGTGTCTACCAATTCTCCATCTCTTGTAGTTTGATTATATTCTTTCATATTCACTGTTGTTTCCCTCTCGTTGATTTTATAGAGAAAACTCTATCCATTTTTCATTGAGAAATATTTCTCGATATAAGGGGAAACTCTGCCAATTTTTTTTTTAAAATATGCCCCAATATAAGGGGAAACTCTCCTGAAATTTTTATAAAAATATGTCACGATATAAGGGGAAACTCTATCGAAATTTTCATAGAAATATGTCCCTATATAAAGGGAAACTCTGCTGAAATTTCCTAGAAATATCACCCCATATAAGTGGAAGCACTGCTGAAATTTTAAGAGAAAACATGTTCTTCGCATTCTTCGTGTTCTTCGTGTGTTATTCGCATACTTCATGTTATTCATTCGTTCTTTGTGTTCTTGGCATGTTCTTAGTGTTTTTTATATGGAAATGAAATTCGATCATTTCAGGAGCCTTAAATCATCCTTTTTGAAAAAGAATCACGATAAAGCACTACATACACGAGAGAGAGCTCGATTAGGTAATGAAATCCTTCCTTTTGTTGTTGGGTTTTCATATGAGATCGTTGAGATTCCTGATTTTATGTTTTTCGCTTGAAAAATCCTAATTTGGCTATTTTTGAGAAAATATGAAAAATTGCTTTGTGATTTCAACTAAAATAAGGTCTAAGCATTGAATTGATGCAGTAACTTGGAAAGTTAGGATTTGGAAATTAAAATGAGTATAAATATGAGTATATAAATATATGAATTAATATATATGTGAGGTTATACTTAATGTTGATGATTATGCAAATCGAAGACTTAACGAAAGAATTACATAATGGGAATTGATGTGTATTAAGTTGGATCCTGAAAAGGTTGTGTTACATTAAGAAATGACTGGGAGCAGAACTATAGGTCGGACATGAAACCTATAGGTTAGTCGGAAGGAACCTATATTGGTGTGACCCTACCTAGGCGGTACATGGTTGCCTTGTTTTGATAAGTGTGCATGAAATGAATGATTTGCAATGCATGGTACCAGGTGCCAATATTTTCGAGTTGAACGATGGAAGATGTTGTCGTGTCATATGGAGGCACGGGTGGTTTGATAGCGGCTGGGTTACGATAACATGTTCTTAAAGTTGTTGGTTTATGTGATTAAAGGTTAGCATCAGGTTTTAAGCTACCGAGTCCTTGAGGACGGTGTGCTTCTTTGTTTGTCAAGCTGAGGGTATAAAACCCTGGATAATATATGAAAAGGAAATTATCAAGGTAGTATTGGAAGATTGGTTGAGGCGACGTGCGACAGCATAAGCTCACCAGATCAACGCAATCTCCAATCCTGAAGTGTCCACGGCTTCGGAGTCCATTAATGGTGGGGTTCCCCAGGACTCATCTCTGACGTGGAATAGAAATGAATAGGACTTAAACTAATGAGAATGAATGAAACTTTTTATGTTAGCAAGTTTTCGAAAAATTACACATTTGTTTGCTTTTCTCTTCTTTGTTACTTAGCACTCGTTAATTGTTATCCTATGATTTATGGAAAACCTAACAGGTATCGGTGACCCATCACAAGGACTTTAATAATCCAGCCAGCTAACATAGTCATCCAATCAGCCACTCTGTAAGGTACTTAGTAATCTTTTCATGTATTTCCTTTCCAGTTGATGTACATGTAAATGGTTATAGTGGGACAATGTATCATGTGGACTTTATTTGTGAATGGAAAAGTGTTGAAATACTTCCTTCTGAGTATTTTTAATTGCAGTCTGTTTCTGAATGTTCGTTGTAATTGCTGAATAAATTATTGTTGAGTAAACAAATCTAGATATGGGAGGATCTGATGACCCGGAATTGGGGTCATGACACTGGTGGACCACCGAGACCTCCCAAAGGTGCAGCGACAAGGGGCTACTATTAGAGGGGGCCGCTAGGAGACCACCGGAGTTGGCAAGGATGCCACTAGGGAACACTAGAATAGGTTTGAGCGACAACGACAATGAGGGAGAGACACCTGAGGTGGCGACAATTGAGTTAGATGGTGAGAGGGGTCGGTGGCAAGGTTAGGACGAGTAGGTTCAGGCTTTGGTATAGAGACGTCATTTTGATATCATATGGAAAGAGAATAATGAATTTATTGATACTGAGGCCTTAGAGTTCTCATATATAGGAGGAAAGCCTTATGGGGTAAGTTACATTATAAAGACGGAAAGAAATGAAATAAAAAAAATGGAAAGATAAAATATCTCTCAATAGTTGTAAATAGGCTTGTAACATTGACATGGTTGTTGATTTCAATGTGCAAATGAGGACAACAAGGGAGTGAAGGTTATGGAGAAAACCTTAAGCGCATAACAGAAGCGTGAAGATCGCATCATATGCAAATGGGAGAGACTAGTTCTACTAGTGGCTCGGGGCAGCGGAATTTAAAAATTTAAAACGATGAAACCACATGATTTGAGAACACTTCTCGAATCGTTTCATCCAAACCACAAAGTAGATATATAAATACATCTTGAAACGTGGTTGCAATCGAAGTCTCTAAATGAAGACACCACCTGTCTCGAGTCATACCCGATAGAGGAGACACTTACGAGCGCGTTGATGAGACATGTCCTTCTCAAAATCTAAGATGTTGATCGAAGTAATGGATCTCTTGATTTCATCACACAAAATTCGAGGTATTCTTTGCGTACGAGAAGCACCAAGGAAGATGAAGATCCATGAGCGGTTGATGCAACATCATGACAGCGTAATGGTGATGACGATCTTCTCTAGGGCAAGAGGTGGATGGCCACTCTTGATGGAGAGAAGGGGGCGTGTATGGAAATATGAGAGAGGGAGAGATTGAACTCTATTGTTGTAAAAGACGAGCTAGGGTTGCATCTTCTTATATAATTGTTTGGGAGTCCAAGGATCACAATCCATGTGCTATTTAAAATCAATCATTGAAATTGATTTGTGTTTCTTTCAATGACCATGATTTTGTTGTAAAAAATTAAAACAAGAATTAATTTTATTTAATTTAATATATTGTGAATAATCATCAATATAACTTAATTCATTCAAATCAACCATCATAGGAGAAATAGGAAGGTGGAAAACCTATTTCCAATAAGGGGGTGGACGACCCTAGGGTGGTCATCCACCTTCCCTATTGGGAAGGAGGCTCCTTTCTTCTATTTCATGAGATTATGCATCCCATGATTTTCTTCATAATTTGCAACAACATTTGTTGCAAATTTATTCACACAAATAATTCAAAATTATTTTGTGAATATTGCATTCATGCTATTGAAATTTGTGAATCATATTCACATCCCAAAATAAAATGTAAATTATATTTTCAATTAATTGTCCAATGTGAATCCAATTCACATCAACATTTAAATTACAAATGTAATTTACAAATAGCTATCTCTTACATATTATAAATCACGTTTATAATATACATGATTAATATGGATAGTACTATCCACATTATTCATATCCATAATAATTAAATCATATTTAATTATATTGGGTCATCATTCTCATGCATATAAATAATATGAATCAAATTCGCATTATTCATGATAATTAAATCACATTTAATTATCCATTTCTCAATGCTTGGATAATCTCATTTAATTATCCATTTCTCAATGCATGGATATATATATAACATCGATGGAATTATTCTTGAACTCTTTCAAGAATAATGTGCTTTCTCCATGGATACTTGAAGATAAGGGCAGGGCGATTGTATGTTCCACATATAGAGACTTGGATATTGAGATCATCTCTCAAATCCAGATCGTGGGGACCTCTTAAATATATTAATCTTCTCATTGTATCTGAATCACATTCAGATCAATGACCAAGATTAGATTTCTTGAGTGGAGTCACTGAAATCTAGACCTGTTTCATCGCTCCCTTAGAATGGAAGCATCATGGTTATACACTCATTTATAATTACATCACCCTCGAGTATTCCTAATACCCGTATATCATGCATACTGGAAGACCTATAATAAACACAAAGATTTAGATCAATTTAATATTGTCTTCTTTAGGGTTTTATCATTAAGTTTCTCATTTGGTCATTTAGGGTTGGTATCGATCATTTTCTTTCCAAAACCGTATATCATACCTATAAATTCTTCTCATGCTTCCAAAGCAAGACAACTATGCATGGAATTTGATAGGTCCCGATACCTCATGAGTGAGCTCATGTCTTCTGGTTCAGAGGTGAACTTGTATGATCCCTTTGAGAGATTGTATTACTCATATGCCCTTCTATGAACACCGGCTAACCAGTGTATAAACCTTGATTAGCCCATCAACCTATCAGTCTGTCAAATGTACATACTCAAACATATAGAAATATATCTATCTCTGATTAGATGATGCATACCTACATCGTGACAGTATACGATATATGTCTTTGTTATCTCGATCTCGTTAAGTCAACTCTTTGACCTAACTTATCTGACACCTCTAAATCTCTATTCCTATGCAGAGGACCTGCATCAAGAGGTCGGTCAGATATCGACCTGTAGAGAAGGACCTCCATCTCCTTCTCAAGTTGGAGATCATCTCTTAATAAGCATTTCACGGGGCTTGATGAGTCCTTAATCTAACTCCTTAGATATTCATCCAAGCACCAACCTCTATGATTCAACCATTGAATCAAAAGTTGTATGATCATTAAGATGTTCATGGTACATAACCCTAATTGTACTAATGGGATCTTATAGTGCATTCATTCGTTTAATCTCAGACAAGAGGTGAAATAAATTAATAACTTCTATTGATATATCAAATATTATAATAACATTTTTTGTAGAAATGGTTCGCCTCGGACTCACATGGCTAACAGGGGAAACACCTTGAGCACTTGCTTGCAATAGAGTTTGCAACTCCCTATCAATAGAACTTTCCTTGTAGCAATTCCCTGTTGTGGAGGGAACTAGAATACCTACTCATGATAGAGGTGGCAATTCCATACTATGGATATCTTTCTTTGGAGCAACAATTTATCGATGATGTTATCTTGGGCGCTGGTTTGGTGATGATGCCTCATTGGGTAGATGGCAATTGTTATTGTCACCTAGCCTATTAGTGATGCTCTAGTCTCCTTGCTATATCTCATATACAACTGATGAGTATGTGGCACGTTATATAGTATATACACACAAAGATCTACATCATAATCTATCCAAATCTTACATGACATCGCACATGGCATCCAACACGACACATAAATTCCATTTGTGATCCAAAATGGCAAATGTCATGGATTTCAAAAATTCAATAATTTTTAAAAATCTTTTTTCGAAAGAGGACAACAAAACCTCACCTCAAATTTAAAATTGGTGTGGTGATGTGTGGTGGCACGATGGTGCAAGCAAGAAACGATGTGTTGGATATGTTTTTTTAAGATCAATGTGTTGGATATGGGAGACTATGATGAGCTTTTATGTAGTAATTTTTTTTGTAAATTATATCATTCCATATTTGAAACAAAACATAGTTAAGTTTGCTTTGTTGTGAAATAAAACATAATTATTGCAAATTATATCATTTCATATCTAAAATAAAACATAATTATATGCATTGTTGCAGCAAATGTTTTACCCTGAAAATGTTGTGAATTATTGTAGGGCGATGTGTGCCTCGTGGAAATTGTGATACAATGTGATATGATGTAATTGTTAATTTTAGATACACGTAATATACATGCAACATGAGGTGGGTCCCATCTTGGGAGGTGATAAATCCCAGATTTATTATCATATAATTGATTTATTATCTCTCTAGCTTAAATATTTCATTATTAATAGATAATAATTAATGTATTTTCACACGTAGCATATTTTAAATAATTAACACTAATTATTGTGTATAAATAAATATATTATTGTTCATATATTTCGTATGTTTATTATTTACTAAAAATCAAATAAAAAATATTGTACATAATTAATCTAACATTAAATATAATTCAAAAATCCAAAAAAATAATAAAAGAAAATAAAATAAGTACTTTTAATCATTAAAAATTACTTACAAAAATATTAGTATGTAGAAGTATTTTCTCTTTGAGTTCTCATGAAATTTGTAGATCTCATAGAGATTTACACCTTTCATTTTTAACATTTTCTCAAATTCTTTTTTTAACGATTTATTTCTTATTTTGCAATATTTTTCTATTTCTCTCATTTCTAATTGGGCCATGTGACCCAATTATCTTCAGCCACCTCAACTGACTCTTTAATATTTAGCGCCTAAATTACCAACCGTCTGATTATATTATCAGACGATGCTGATTCAATTTGGAGCACCTTATTTTCTAGCCATTTGATCCTAGATCCAATGCATCAAGACCTCCTGCTAGTTCCTCATCATTCACCCTAAGATATTCATCCAATGGTCGAAAGACCGTCTTAAACCTCCAGGTCTCTTCTCCAAGAGATGCATCTGTTCGCGCACTGCCCAACTTTAGCCTATTTCGTCAACCTCCTTAAGTAACTCCCCGACTAATTTCCACCTCCATCCTCTTCCTCTAACCACCCCTGTTCACGCTAACCCTTTAGCTAACCTTAACATTAACTCTATTGCTAACTGGCAGTGGTTGAAACTACTGCCTGGGTTGCACAAACCACCTGAAAAACTCCATCTCTCCATTTCAAAACCCCTTTTACTGCCCATTGCGGTGGTTATCCGCCACTTGAGAGACACCATCACCTAGACCTACTCCTCTGTGACAGAGAGTGGGTCCAGTAGTAAGCGGCGATAGATGTTGGACATTCAAGCAAGATCCTTGGTTTCAACGCCAAGTTGCAACCATTGCCAAAGATGCTCGAGCTCAGATCATGTAACCTCAGGTTCCGACGCGAAGACCTAGAGAAATAAGCTCCACTTTTGGCTTGTCTTCCACCATCTTCTATTCTTCCCAGTTCTCCACCTTCGCTTCCTTGTATAGTTCTTCACCTTCACTTCCAAGTATAATATCTCTTCTTTATTCTTTCATTTCTTTGAATTATCTGCTCATATGTACATAACCATCTGCTCATCTGATCTTCTCCCCACTGTCGCCATCACTTGATCATCTTTGCACATCATCCATCTTCTTCAATCCATTCTCAAAACTCTTCAACTGCTTACTTCTTCATCTTCCGTCTGCAAGACGGAGGAACCCATAGGGTTCATCTCCATCGCGTACCCTTCGATAGTCCTTTAGCCTTTAGGAATATCTCGTGTGCTTTGGCTGTGTGTTTAAACCTCATAGATATCAAAGGTCTTTAATGATCGGAGAGCGCGAGGGCACTCCGATCTCCTGCGTCAAGCTTCGGTGAACACCATTGACCAGGAAATCGGGGCACCTTCATCACTTCTACTAACGAGTATATTTGCTAGAGCATTACAAAGGTCTCTCGACCTTCTAAAGGAGGAGAGGTCCACGAAGGAGCAAGCACACCTTTATCGGAGCTCTGCTGCTACTAGCTGCATGAGGAGGAGAGGGAAGAACATAGCAAGCAACCACCATCTGATCCTTCTCACTAGCGATGATCTAACAACTCAGAAGATACCACATCACCAGAAATGAAGTTGCACTTCAAACTCAGAGGCTCGGGTACCTGAACCAGAGCTGATCGCTTGTACCACACCGCGTGCATCCGAACCTCCAATGCTTCCGAGCCTAGGACCACGTGACTCGAGTCACGTAACAAAGGTAATTTACAGCACCTAGGCTCCAGATTTCTAAAATGACATTTTAGTCCAAAGCATGCTCAACACACGCCATTTGAAAAAATTACAGATAAGTCCCACTTATTTTTCTTAATTACTTTTATACCCCTGCATGAGATTTGCACTTTATACATGGGCAGTTTTTCATAATTGCATTTCAGTCCCTATCAGGGACCTTTTTGTTATAAAATGTGGAATTTTATTTATTATTTTCTTCCATTTTATGCCTATGCATTGTACCGTGAATAACATTTGAACCATATATCCAAAATTCATGAAATTGATGTTGTTTTGAAGATAATTTAATTCTTTGTAATATGTGCTATTAATTGATTGATGTGATCTATTTTTTATGCATTAAAATTCAGAGAATAAAAATTTCACGTCAGCTTTGATATTAAGCTTAATATAGATCCTCTCATTGATTAATACTTTATCAAACACCCTTGCACGACTTCATTCTAAATTTAATTAGGATTTTAAATCAGTTTATCTTAAAATTAGTCAAATTTGGTGTTTAAAGAGTGATTCACTGACCTTGTTGATCAATTGAAACTTATTATTTAATTATCCATTTCATTGAATTCTCATTAATTGTTCAAGTTATTTAATCCATCAAACATGAGATTTCTTAGGTGTATTTGTGTATTTTCTACTATATGCATATCATTATTGCTATTTTATTATATTTGTATAAAATTGTCATTAAAAATTATGCATTGCACCTTGTTTTGATCTACTTGACCTAGACCACTATTACATCACTTAATTAAGTATTTGATACCAAGATTAATTAATTGCTCATGTCCTTATATTCGACCTTGTACTTACCCAAGATATAAATTAAAACGAGTCACTCTTCACTGAGATATTTCAACTTGATTCTGATTGATTTGTTAATTGAGCATATTACAACAAGGAATAGTTATCATTGTCAATCAGTGTTTCATAAGGAGGCCACCCATTTCTTTATCAAAAAAAGTTTGCATTGCTAAGGCTCCTCATTCTAAATAGGTATATTCACCATGACCATCTTGATATCATACAATTTTTTATTTAAAGAGTTAAATCGTATAGGCTGATGTAGGGTTGTATATCAAAAAGAGTTAGATGCAGGACATGACTGGTATTGCAAAGTGATATTCAATAAGGATCTCCGGTATGAGATATAACTATCTTCTCTAAAAAAAATTCTAAAGATTGATATCCGATTGACATTTTTGGTGCAAGCCTTTCCCATAGGACTAGATATTCAAAGGTGTCGGAGAGGGTAAAATAAAGAGATAATTTGATGAGATTGAGATGTTAATGACCCGTAATGGTCAAAAATAGATACACATCAATATATCCAATTGTGCACATTTGGCAGCCAATAGGTTAATGGCTTGATAAGATCTATATATTGATGAGTCGGTGTTCATACAAGGGAATATGAGGTGTATGATCTCTCAAAGGAATCATACGAGTTCATACTTACTGAACCAGAAGACGGGAGCTCACCCATGGGTCACGACAAACTCCATCGATGATTGTCATATATATGAAACATGATAAGAATTCGAGAATATTGATATATGCATTTGGAAAGCATGTGATTACCCAATGATTAATTGAGGAATTTATTGATAAACACCTGAAGGAGATATCCAAAGCCAGGATTAAACTTCAGGAATTTCAAAGTTTTTAGTGAGAGTTTTTTTTGAAAGACAAGAGGGTGTAGTCTTGAGTAGGGATCCACTACAAAATATTATATCATATTAAAAAGATAAGTACTACAATCATGTATGTGACTAGTGAAAAATGAGGGCCCTAAAATTCCCCAAAAAATACCATACTTTCCCTATTTTTAATTATTTTTCACTAACCTCAATTAAAATAAAATCAACTTTATTGTGTATATATTACTAATATTAATCAAGGAAAAATACCACAAAATACTAACCTTTTTCTTTTTCTTGTTTATTTTATTTTATTTTATTATTATTTATTTTATTATTTCTTTTATTTTTATCTCATTTTCTTACTACGCCACGTGGCATGCTCATGGTCGTTCGATCTCGACCGATCGAACGACCAGGACCCTCTCATTCTCCCTCTGCATTTATCAATGCCTCTTCCTCTTCCCCTCCACCTTCTATGGAAGGGCGAACCAACTGCTCCTCCACGACGACCACCTCTCCTTCTTGTCGCACGACCTCCATCTCCAAGCCCCTCACTCCTCTCCACCTTCCCAACCACCCATGACCATAGTTCCCTCGATCTCACAATCACCTCCGCCCACATCTCGTACGACTTCCAACCACTCATAAAACTTCCCTCTCTAGCTGACCTTTGCACCAATATGCCTTCAAAAGAAGATAGACACTAGCTCAGCCACCTTCTCAGTGACAGCTCGAAGGACATGACCTTGTAGTGACGATGGTAGTAGACCTCTTCTAACCAAGACGTGATCCGGTGGATGACCACACTGTTGCAACATCTCCCAAGAAGCTGCTAAGCTTCATCCTCTTCTCATCAAGGCCTAGAGGTGACAACCACTTGAGTGCCTCCATGCTCAACATCCTCCAACAAACAACACATGAAACTTTTCTTCCTTTTTCCTTTTCTTCTATGTTCTTTTCCTCCCCTTGTTCGTCATCTTCTCCAGTTTTCTTCTTCCCCTTCTCTTTGCTTGTCTCTCCTCGGTCCATCTCTTCTATTCTCGACCTAATCTATCTCCTCCACCATCAACTCCACACCTCTCCTCCATGCCACCACCATCCATACTGGTACCGCCCTCGTTACTCTTTACCATTGCACCACCTTCTTCTCACGCGAGCTCAAAACGATATTCCACCTATCTCGTCCACCTACAACTCCGGATCGTTGCGCTTTTCGCTTCAGCTACACTCTCCATGCCTCACCAATGACTACCTCGTCAGCACACCACCCACTGCCTCGCCATTCACCATCGTCGTCGGCCACTCCGCATAGTCGATCTCCAGCGAGTCGAATGCCAGCCACTGTACTCTGTTATAGCACCTCCAACCGACCGATTGCCACTGGATGGTCTTCAATGCCCTACGTCATCACCCCCGAGCCTCCAGCCTCAGGGAGGTCAAAGATCCAAGCAATGACATGTAGAGGTTTGGGGCTCCGTGCCTCAGCTCCACTCCAAGCCGCGCCGAACCTTCTACTGCCACCATGTGTAGGCTTAGGGCCCAAACCTCCACCCGAAGCTTTCCCCTCACACGTGACGCGCGTGCGGTGGAGGGTAATTTTCACTCAGGCTCCTGTACTTTAGGAGAATAGCGTCGAAGCCCCCCGACCATAGGCATGGAAGTGGCACATGCGTGCCTGGAAAGCTGACTTAAAATTTTATGGATTTTAAGGTTTTTTTCCTTTTTATGAAATTTAGGGCTTTGTATTTTTTTTGAATTTGTACATTCTTCAATTTTTCATAAATATATTTTAAAAGTTTAAAAATAATTTACCAATATTTTTTTTGAATTGAATAACTAATGTATTTTACAAGTTTTAAATACAAAGATTTCAGAGATTAAGTTATTTTTATACATTTAATAAATATAATTTTACAATAAATATCATGCATTTTTTAAATACACTTTTTTACATACCAAATTTAATTAAGGGTATTAAATAAGATTTTTACATAAATTTAATTTTTTTTGCTCAGCTTTTATAAACAATTAATAAATATCTTTTAAATAGATTTTACCCACATCCACTTTTTTATGGATTTTATACATATAGATACATAAAGTTATGAGTTATGGATAAAAGTATATATATAGAGAGAGAGAGAATGTACACACACACCCCTCTATACTTAGCTTGTGTTATGTCCTCATAATACCAAAAGGTGGGTGAAAAGAATGAAAGAAATATAAGTCAGTCACCCTCCTATACTTATGATATGGTCATAGTAGGTATAGCAGAAGACAAAAAATAAGGTGATTGAGGGCAATAAATAAACAAACAAAAGAAGAAAGAAAGAAAATGAACTCAACGGAATCACACACACCCCCATACTTAGAATCAAGTATCCTAAGTAGAAAAGAATGTGGAAAAAATTGGAGACAAGTGATAGGTGTAAAAGAATGTACAAACAAGAAAAGTAAAAAATGAACAAAATAGAAAATGGAAATTCAACGGAAACAATCACACCCCTATACTTTGGATCTAGTATCCTAAGTATAAAAACGAGCAAAAATGGGGATGATTGGGATCTATGAAGAATGCACAAGTGGTGTGTGCTCCATAATGAAAGGTCCCAAGGTCTTTGTAAGTGAATATTGTATATGGAATTGGTCTCTCTAACATAGTAAATGTCTCTAGAGTCGGACTACAGAAGGTGTCAATAAATGTGTCGACCAAACCATTCGACTATGTTGTGCTCATCCTTAGGAGGACTAGAACTCAAGTAAGTGTATTCTGGTTCTAAATAATCTGAAGTGAAAGAATCAAGCAAACTCTTTGAAATATCGGTAATAAACTCATTAAATTATTGCTCCATCTGATCTGTCTTTATAAAAACATACAAGCTGCCCTCAGAAGAACTGCCAACTGTAGTGTCTAACCCATCCTCTATTAGGATATCATGGGTCTCAATATGATACCTCTCAAGGTCATCATAACAAACCTTGTCCATGTAATCACATCTGGATAAAGAACTCGGGTCATCTGAACTATATATAGACACAACACTAGAACTGGATGATTCTCTCTCCATCTCAATGTGTACCTTCTCTCCCTCGGTGCGAAAAGATACCTTCCCAGTATCATAATCAAAGAGAGCCTTCGTGGTCTGCAAGAAAGACCTCTCAAGAATGATTGAGGTAAGGTGTAACTATGTAGGGTAATCCATGTCTAGGACAGTGAAGCCCACTAGGAATTGCAAATCCTACACGGTTACAATAATGTTCTTCAAAATGCCCCTAGGTCTCTTTACTGATCGATCAACAAAATGAAGGATCGCACGTGATTTATAAAGAGGATCTAACTAGAGTTTATCGAGTAACGAAGATGGTAACAAATTAATAGAGGAACCATTATCTAAGAGAGTGCGATCGAATGTTGCATTAGAAATCTCACATCTTACATAATGGGCACATGAATCTCTCTTCTTCTTTAGTAACTTGTTCTGAATAGCACAAGATGTGGCCTTGGTCAAAATATGCTTCTCAGTACGTGACTTCTTTTTCCTACGTGTTGTACATCTATTCTTCAATTGTTGCTTGAGTGTAGGAAAATGATCCAAGGCATCATGGAGCGAAATATTCAGAAATATGTGATCTTTAAGAAAACTCTTAGTTTTAGGAGTCACATCATTCTTTTTAGATTTTTTCTTTCCTTTACCAAATAAAGCATTGGCAAAAGGAATAAATTTAGGAACAACAAGGTTCTCATCTTTATTCATTTCATGGAAATTCGTATTTACATTGAGAGTATTAGAATCATGTACAAAACTCTCAAATATATGAGAAGAATCTTCTTGAGTAGTATCTACATGGGTTGATGTGGTATCGTCATCAAAATCACCTATATTCATGTCAATCATCTCAACCTCACTCCCATCTCTGACATCATCATGATGATCCACCTCAGCATCAGAATGTGACTCCCCATGCATGGAAAGACACTCCTTATCATACATGGCTCTCTCCTCAGTTGGATCAGGTACTGGTGGTTGTCTATCGCTCCTAAGATGAATGTAGTTAGCTAAAAATTCAGGAAAAGTGACCTTACCAATGGATCTGTATGTGCTCTCTACCTGATCAGGATGGTGACGCTTGTTGTTTGGATTCATCTATGTATGTACTGGAAGAGTAATCTTGAGTGCAGCTAACTCATTAAGACGATGGTTAACCTGCTCCATCTCTGTCTTGTGTGCTATCTGCAGTGTACTCAACATGTCCATGATCTGATTCAGAGCCAAGGTTTGTGTTGATAACTCAGGCTTAGTAGCCTACCCAAGTCACTCTGATCTCTCTTACCTAGTAGTGTACGAAGGTTGTGATGTATATGGCTGCAAAGATCGTTGAGATGTAGAATGTAATTTCCACTATTGCAGGTACTGGTGGTATGGAGTGAGGCTGGTAATGATGTATTGGTCTCTGATGGAAAGAATGGTAAGACTAGTGTTGCTGCATAAACTGTCCTCGGTGCTGGTACTATGGACGACCATGGCGCTATACAGTGTGATATGTGGTGGAGACCGGTAAGGAAACAGAGCATTCCAAATGCCATTAATCTCAAAGGTAGAAGAAGTATCAACATCATCTACTACATGGGGCATGCTATGGCTCTGATTAGCCATGGATGAATCCTCAGGCCAAGCTAACTGTAGAGTCTCAATAGAAAACCCGGTCTCACCTTGTACAAAGTGTATATGATGGGTAGGAGGAGCTGGTAAAGATATCCATATAGGTTGAGGAGTAGGTGGTTGCTAGCTCTATCTCCGAATCTCCTCCACCTTCTTCACCAAATCCCTCATTTTTTGAGGTAATGAAGAAAGCTTCTCGGACTCTCACAACTTCTGCAGCTTCTCAACTTGCTTCCGAATCACGTCGACCATAGTAATCTTCTTACTAATGTATCCCATGTCGGTATATCATGAATCAGACTCAGTTATGTTGTCCACCTTCTGATGATCTCGCTGGTGTGGTGGTTGTGTGGTCTTCTGTTATGCATAATGGAATCAATGACTCTAGAATTCTTGATCATCCCATCATAGATGATCCAAACTGACTCGACATCCTTGTTCATATATTTGTCTCCACATGCGGCACTAAGTAATCCCTGAATATCAATATGTAGTCCTCCAAAGAAATTCTGAACTAGCACCTTCAGTGGAATCTCGTGATGAGGGCATTTCGCTAACATGTCCTTGAAGTGCTCCCATGCTTCATGGAAAGACTCATGGGAGTGTTGCATGAAATTCAAAATCTATATCCTCACCACATTTGTTCTTCCAAGAGGAAAATATTTATGCAGGAATGTATATTTGAGATCCTCGCAAGTAGAGATCTCTATCCCCAAATGATTCAGCCAGTAAAGCAACTTATCTGCTAAGGCGAAGGGAAAGCCTTGAGGCATACAACCTCTTGCGTAACATTTGGGTAACTAGCCATCCTAGTAGAAAGTAAAATTGCTTTTTAGTAGTGTTCCCATAAAAATTTGGGAAGACATGATATGAATGTTGGATCAAGATCATATGGGCCCAGATTTGGTGGAAAATGAATCCAATATTGTAGCATACTCGCTCTAGGGTCATACTCATCACGTAGTGTGGCCAGGGAACTACAGATGTTATGTTCCCTTCTGCGGCTCTCATCATCACAATCTCAGCTCTCAATTCTTCTTGGACTCGGAATTGCTCACTAAGATGTGTAGCCATCTGTTGTTATGTGTCTATAACATATGCAGTCACATGTGATCTAGTATATGGCCTCTCATCATCCAATCTCTCCTCAACAGATCCTTTCCCTCTCATCATGGTATCAGACAACTGCTCTGGAAAGGAAAAAGCCTCGTAAGCACTCAATGAAAAATGTGTAGGAGAAGAAGAAATTAAACTTGATGCCTCACATTTCACATGTCATAGGGAGAGAATCCCATAATGCATCAAGAGACATGATGCATGCAAACATAGAAGTTATACTTGGCTCTAGCACTCTACATGCAAGTCATCTACGTAGAAATTTAAACCTAATTCTGATGCATACAAAAAATGATAAAACCGTAAATCTAGCATATTACTCTAGTGCCAAATTGAATTGATTTTCCAAAATCATCTAATTTTATGCCTAAGTGTGTATTAGGATAGTAGGTTCTATATTAGACATCTAATCAATCAAGCATGCACCCCTAGGCTCCACAAAATCACGTGAAATAGAAAAATCGAGAAAATCAAAAATCGTGATGAGGTCCCCCAACAACTGTGCTGGCAAAACAGACCCCAAGAAGAAGGGTCTAGTGTTTGTGTACAAGTCAGGATGTCCTTAGTGGACTCCTTCTACAAAATGAAAAACAGGAAAATGCCCCTTCCTCTCTCACCAAGAAAACAAAAATTACTCTCAAAGAAAAACTAAAAATCAAGCTGACTCACGCTGTTCCTCTACAACCAGCTTGTGAAGAAGAAACCAGTCTCTACACTCTCAACTGAAACGACTTCCTAAGAAGTTGGCTGATCCCGCAGGCCATACACCACTTGTCAGCACACAAAATAAAGTCTTAATGAAAATCGTAAAGAAAATTAAACATCAAAAGAAAAATGATAAAAATGTAAAAATAAAAAACAATAAAAAGTTAATAGATAAAACCATAAAATGAAAACAAGAAACTGATCAAAACAAGAAGAAGACAAATCACAAAAAGTCTCAAAATCTAAGTATAGCTAGCACCTCCCTGACAATAATGTCATTCATTTTGATGAGCGCACCCCCCGTAGTTAATTGAGGAAGAAAAGATTGTCATATGTAGCAACCACAAGAGAAGTGTGCTAATCAAACAAAAAGATAAAAGAGAGAGAGAGAGAGATGAAAGAATAAGAAATAATAACTCTCTCTCTTTTATTTCACTTGATATTTACCATATAAGTGTCTCCAGGTCTAGCACTGGGAGGTAGGAAGTATACTTAGATTTTAAGATCATATTTTATGATGAAATTCTTCTTCACTTAGTCTTTTTGTGGGTTTTTTTTGCAAATTTTTATTTTATTTTATTTTGAAATTTTTATTTGGTTTTCAAAAGTGATTAATTTTGGCAAAGAATAATACTACTAATATACCAGTGATACTATTAATATAGTGGTTAAAGTAGGAGAAAAGAATGTGGAATTCTATTTTCAAAAAGAAATAAAGAATATATTTTTCAAATGATCTACTATATAGTATATAGGTGAAATATATGTAGATGATACTATATAGGGCAAAGTTCTTAAAATCAAAACAAATAAAAGAATCAATAAAAACCTTGAAATATAAACCAAAACTACATTAGGGTAGTTAGGTAACTACCTTAGAAAAATCAACAAGAAATTAGGTCATAGAGTGCCCAAATACCACAAAATATACATGAGTATATCTGTAAGAAAATGTTTTGAATAAATAAATGCTTCTTTGCAACTAAGTCCCTATGTAGGGACTAATTTGCAAATTCTAAAAATGTTGGAGGTGCACTGGAATTCTAGAAGGTGTTGTGTTTATGGCACAATTGTTCCATCGCTTCGTATCTGACGGTTAGGATTAGATGCTGATATGCGATCTTGACCGTCGATTGATGACATGCATCAAGGAACTATGGCATCTGATACTTGGGGTTGTTCTTCCCCAAATGAAGAATAGTGGCGATCGGATTTCAAGCGGCTCCAATAGCGATTGATCGATCAGACGGTGGTACAAGTGATCGGATGCAGGGCCAAAAGGTGTCTCCTCCCCCTTCGAGCTCTCCTTATGCGAGGAGAATCGTCGAAGATGAAGAATCAAGTTGGTCCACTTATTAGGATTTCTAGGTCTACAAATTGGTTTTTCTCTACTCGTGTGACCTCAGATCGATGCTTCGCTTCAACTAATGGAAGGGCTTCATCATAGATGGAGCTGATTGATAGTTCTAATCAGTTTAAACAACATGCAAAAATAATTAAGGCTTGATTCCAATAGAATCGACCAATGAATTGAGTTGTTCTTGCACTCAAATGGAAGTTCATAATGTGGATTTTATATCAAGAATTCTCAACGATTTTAGCAAAATGGGATAGGGATTTTGTATATGATTGGAAGATGGGTATTTAGATATGCTAAACATGGTGATTAAATGGCTAAAATCGGATGAAGAATTTGAATTTTGTGTGGATGAATTCACATGGGGAGTAGAGGTTGTATGAAGCTCTGGTTGTGCACACGAGGGTTATGAGTAATACGATCTCTCAAAGGGATCATATAGGTTCACTAATGAACTATAAGACATGAGCCCACTCCTGAGGTATTGGGATCGATCAAATTCCATGCATGGTCGTCTTGCTTTGGAAGCATGATAATAATTTGTAGGTATGATATATGCTTTTGGAAATCATATGATCGATACCAACTCCCAATGACAGGATGAGAAACTTAATGATAAAATCCCGAAGAAGATAGTCTAAAAGTGATCTTCAGGTTTATTCTAGGTCTTCTATAATGCAGGATGAACAAGTATTAGGAATACTCGAGGCTGATGTGATCATAAACGATTATATAACCATGTCTCTTCCATTTTGAGGGAGTGATAAAACATGTTTGGATTTTAGGGACTCCTCTCAGTAGAGAAGTAATCTAATCTTAGTCCAAATGTTGGACATTGATCTGAATATGATTCAGATGCAATGAGAAGATTAGATCGGCTTTGATTTAGTCAAACGTCTTTGAAAGGTCCCAAAGATCTGGATTTGAGATATTGTCTCAATATCCAAGTCACTATATGTGGAATGTACAATCATCATGTCCTTATCTCCAAGTATTCGCAGAGAAAGTGCATTATTCTTGAAAGAGTTCAAGAATAATTCTATTATCAATAATATATATGAGCATTGGAAATTAATAAATAAATGTGATTTAACTATCATGAATAATGTAAATTTGATTGATATTATTTAAAAACATGAGAATAGAGATCTAAGATAATTAAATATGATTTAATTATCAAAGATATGAATAATGTGGATATCAATGTCCATATCAATCATATTTATTATAAATGTGATTTATAATATATTAGAGAGAGCTTATTGTAATGGGCATTTATGAATTAAATGTTAATGTGAACTGGATTCACCATGGACAATTAATTCTAAATACAATTTATATTTATTTTGGATATATGAATATGATTCATATTTTTCAATAGCATGATTGAAACTGTCATAAAATAATTTAGAATTATTTTTTAGAATAAATTTGCAATAAGAGTTTTAGCAAATTGTGAAGGATTATGTGAGATACAAGATATCACATAATTGGAAGAAGGAAGCCACCTTCCTCTTATGGAGGGTGGACAACCACCCTTGATTCCTAAATCAAGGTTGTCATCCACTCCATGATATGAAGGAGGCTTGACTCCTTCCTAATCCGTCTATGCTTACTGATTTGATTGAATTAAATTATATCAAAGATTATTCAATATATTTAATTTAATTTAAATTGATAAAAATTATTGTTGCAAATTTATGCAACAAAATCGTGGCAATTGATTAAAAGCACAAAATAATCTAAACCGTTGATTTTGTGAGAACATAGATGTGATCCATGGACATCCAAATTAGCATAGAAGGGAGGGTAGCCTAGCCTTTTTTTCTAAAAAAATAATTGCAAGAGCAAACTCTCTCCTCCATTCTCTTTACATGCCCCATATCTATCTCTCTCTCCCCTCCCCCCCAAGAGTGGTCGCACACCTCTTGACGTAGAGAGCACTGTCGTTGTCGACAGGCCGTTGTGCTACCGGATCGACTGCTCAAGGATCTCTGGCTTCTTCAGTGCCCCTTGATCGTTAAGAAGACATAAGATTTTGTGAAATGAAATCATGAGATTCATCGCTCGGATCATCGACTCGGATTGCGAGAAGCACACGTCTCATTCACGTGCTCGCAAGTGTCTCCTCTGTCAGATCGGACTTGAGATAGGAGGTCTCTTACTTTAGATACAAGGATCGCAGCCATTCTTCAAGAGGTATTCCTATAACTAGTTCGTGATCTTGATAAACGATTTGATAAGTGTTTCTGGATCATGTGGTTTGATCTCTTTAAAAAAAATTCTGCTGCCTAATGCAACTAGTATGACTAGTCGCTCTAGATCGCATTTGATGTGATCTTCATGGTTCTGTGATATGCTAAGGCCCAAACCCTAGCCTTCAAGTGGTATCAGAGCCTTGGTCAAAGGTCTTGTATATGGTCCAAACCCTAAGTGATCAAGGTTTTGTATATCGGTTGTGCGAGGACTCATAGTTTATGCATAAGATGTGAGTTTCAAATTATTTTTTGTTAAAATGAAAAGTCCTTGTTTATCCACTATTTGGATATTTTTTGGATAATAAAATGTATTTAGAATATCTAAATATGTCCCCTAAATATTAGCCTATTGTTGTCACTAAAAGTGCTTCATGAAGAGTTCCCGATCATGAAATGTAAAATAAGCGCATTTAATAAGTATAGAATTAAACTAGCAAACCACTCGAGTTTATTTCATGTGATTTTTACTCTATTTGTTCTAGATATTAAATATTTAATGGAGATGGATCGAATGAAGAGTGGATCGTCAAAATCACTTTCTTAATGGGTTTGTCATTCAGTGAAAATGAAGGAAATTATGAATTTTCTATGATTAAATTTTGACGCTTAATATTTATGAAAATATCTGATTAAACATCAACAACCATTGAATGTGTATTTTTCATTCAAGGGAATTGTGAGTTTGCCCTGATTAAATTTTGATGCTTAATATATATGAAAATATTTGATTAAACATCAACAATCATTGAATGAGTATTCCATGACAACATCCTAGTTTATACAGCAATAGTTGTAGGACAACTTTTACATGCAAAATCAAGAACATGTTGCTTGATATGCTTAATTTAGGATCTCAGAAGTGTTTTAAGATGCCTAATATTTTTGAGTGATTACTATATAGTATAATGTTCATCATCAAAGTTGATCGATAAAATCGCAAGTACATTGATCCAACGATTATTATTCTTGAGTCGTTATGGTGATGGTGTCTAGGTCATGGATATGTTAATGGGTTAACTAATTGACACCCTTCGGGAAGCGCTCCCTCTTAGCATCATCTATCCAACCCGGCTTGATCCATTTCGATGAGAGGGTAATATGAGTAAATCAAGTTGTACTATAATTACTAAAATCAAGAGTAATACGTACTTGTGAGAGCTAATACTATATAGTAATATCAATTGTTTGTTGGTTGAATTGGATTAATAATTAATTTAATAATATTAAAGTAATTAAATACAATTAAAATAAATACTCTATTATGAATAGAGATGTAATTCCTTTAGAAGAATTAATTATGTGAATATGATTCATAATAATTAATTAAAATTTGAATGAGATATGGAGGATCATATAAATGATATCCTTGGTCTCTCGTCAAAGTGAAGGGTTTCGTCGCCATGGATTATATGCAGGAGACACATATCTGAAGTGACAGCTCCTATATACAAGCACATATGGATCAGGTCTTTGCTTCTCAAAAGAGTAAGGCCATATGTGTAGTGACCCCAATATAGGATCCTCATATTATTGGGGCAATATTGGATTGCACATAGCAAGTTATATTCCTGTCGATAGTTGATTCAATTAACAACAGGTCAACATCACCTTAGGGTGGTGGGCCCGGGTGTTAAAGACCGAATTAGGAAATTCAAGTTGGACTTGCAAGGCGGAATGAGTTTCTGCTTCTTTTAATCCTAGTTACAATTTCTCATATTATTGGGATGTAACAAAGATATAAAGAAGACCCCATATCTTGCTAGAGATATAGTGGTAAGTATATCTCTTGCTTTGAAATTTTAATAAGGGAATGAACTTTCAAAGTTGAAAAGGCAAGACTAATTTGATTAAAAATCCTTAATCAAAATTTTGCATTCGAATATATATAATTATTTATATGTTCTAATATAGTGCATTCTTAATTTCAGACATGAAATCCATGAAACTGCTCAGCAGGCTTCAAGAGGTCAACCAATTGATCGGGCCAAATTATTCGGATTGGACTGTAATTTAGATCTTGTTCTTTCTGCAGATCGCATTTCTTATATGTTCATAAAGAACAAGCACACAAACCTCAAACATTGGAAGAAATAAAATTCAAAGAAGAATATGATGAAGATCATTCATTGGTCAGAAGTTATATTTCGAGGTCATTGTCCAATGTGCTTCAAAGAAACATGTGGATATGGATACATGCCAAGATATAATACTGAATCTGAAAGAAATGTTTGGTAACATTAACCGCACTCAGCATTATAATGTTATGAAAGAACTTAGTCAATACAAGATGCAGGAAGGAACTTCCATTAGAGTGCACGCAATCAAAATGTTTGGTTATCTCTCTGAACTGGAAACTCTCGGGGCTGAGATGGACATACAAATGCAGCCTGACTTCAATTTGTTGTCTTTGCCCAAGTCTTTCAATAACTATGTGGTATCGTACCACATGAACAAGTTAAACCTGAGCAACACTGATTTAATAGCTTCATTAAAGTCTGCACTAGACATAACGAAGAAAGAAAATGCCACTAACAGTAAAATGGTTATGCATGTCAAGGGGAAGCGTAGTCAGAAGCATGGGGCTCGGAAGGGTTCGATCTAGAAGAAAAAGAGAAGAGTCAAGTTGTTGGCTCATCTTTTCATGCCTCTATACTGGTAGCATCTAAGAAAATCGATGTTTTCCATCATTTCAAGAATCTAGGGGCACTGGAAGCGTAACTTCCCAAAGTACCTAAAAACCACGGAGAAAGGTAAATCCCTAGCATGTATAAAATCTATTTTCATCATTGAAATCAATTTTGTCATAGGACGAGAAGGTAGTTGGATCATTTATTCTGGCTCTTCTGTTTGTTATGCAATTTGTTGCATCTATTTCGAGAAACTAGGAATCTTGATGAAGGGAAGATAGTCATCCAGATGAGATCTGATGCAACTATTACAGTAGTCATCGTCGGGACCTGCAGACTATCATTATCTAGTGAGAGAGTACTTAAAGGGTGCCTTTATATTTCATATGTTAGAAGGAACCTTATATATGTATCTAATCTAGTTAGAAATGGATATCCGTTCTTATTCTGTAATAAATTTATCATAAGTCGTTATGATATACATATACATATATGTATATGTATGTATGTTTGTTTGTTTGTATATGTATGTATGTATGTATATAACGGATTGTATTCTAACTTCTTGTTGACTCTATGAATTGTTCATTGATGAATGCCATGAATGTTACTACCATTAATAAAAACCCTAAGAGATCAAAGAGGATATAAAGCATTCAAATATGAATTGACATCAAAGGCTTGATCATTTATCTATTGATAGGATCAATAGATTGATAAAGGATAGACCCTTGGATTTTCTACAGGTCCAAACTTTGCCTACCTGTGAACATTGTATTCGAGGTAAAATGACCAGAACGTCTTTCCATAATAAGTTTACACGATGCGATGTATTCTTGAACTAATATATACCGATGTATGTAGTACCTCCAGTACTGTAACCTGAAATGGTATCGATATTATTTGATATTTACATATGATTATTCACAATACAAGTTTATCTTCATTTTACGTCATAAATCTGAAAACATTGAAAGTTTCAAAGAGTTCATGTCTTTGGTTGAGAACCAAACCGACAAGAAGATTAAACGGATTCGATCTGACCGAGGTGGCGAGTACCTCTCATATGAATTTAAGGAATACCTAAAGAGATGAATTGTCTCCAATCTCACTCCTCCAGGAACTCCCTAACATAATGGTGTTGATGAAAGATGCAATAGGACCGTCATGGACATGGTATGTTCTATGATTAGTAAGGAAAATTTGTGTCTTAGTTTCTGGGGATATGAAGTAGAGATTGTAATATATATCCTAAACAAGATTCTTATCACATCTGCACCAAAACACCTCATGAGATTTGGTATGGTACCAAACCTAGTGTTAAACACTTGAGGATTTGGGGTTGTTTGGTCCATGCAAAGAATATGGATGCAAGTAAGCTAGAATCTCGCACTCGAGAGTCCTACTTCATTGGGTATGTAAAGGACGATATTGGATACCAACTTTACGGCCCTGAGACTTAAAAGATTTTTGTCTCTACAAATGTAAAATTTCTGGAGGATGACTTCCTTAAGAGCCAAGACAAAAATGAAGTGAAGAAGCTCATTGAATCCCCTGAGGATATTGAGCTTCATAAACCAGAAACTTAAGATGTAAATAAAGATGAAACACTCGTACCTCTTCAAAGGAGTTCGAGGGTGGTTGCACCACCTGAAAGGTGTGGATTCCATAAGTCAAGTGAAACTGACAATGATCCAGCTTCATTTGATAAAGCACTCACGGATTATGACATGGATAGATGGATGCTAGCAATGAAGTCTGAAATCGACTCCATTCATTATGTGTAAATGGATCTTCAAGAGCAAGAGGAGACCTGATGGGAAGGTATAGACCTTCAAGGCATGTCTCATAGCCAAGTTCTACACATAGAGATAAGGCATCAACTACGATGAGACATTCTCTCATGTGACTATGCGTAAATCCATTAGACCATTGCTAGCTATAGCTACATATCTTGATTACGACGTCTGGCAGATGGACGTCAAGAGGAATTTCCTCAATGGATACCTCGAGGAGGATATATATATATATATATATATATATATATATTGAGCTACCCCGAGGCTTCATAACTAAAGAAGGCAAAGTATGCAAGCTGAAGGAATCCATTTATGGACTCAAGCAAGCTTCTCATAGCTAGAACAACAGATTTGACAAAACCATAAAAAGTTATGATTTTGTTCAGAATCATGATGAACCATGCGCGTACAAGAAGCTTAGTGGAAGCGCCATTGTATTAATTATGCTTTACATGGACTAGAGTTAATATCTAGTTGTCATATACCTTCGAGATGAAAGATCTTGGAGAAGCCTCTTATATCTTGGGCCTAAAGCTGTTCAGAAATAGAGAAAAGAGGATTTTGAGATTGTCACAACATCGTTACATTAAGAAGATCTTAGAACATTTCCATATGGAGAATTCTAAGAAAGTCTTCCTTCCCTTAAGACATGGTATCCACCTATCTAGAGGGATGGCTCCTCAAAATGTTGAGGATAAGAAAGCCATAGAGGGATGCCCCTACGCATTAGTTGTGGGAAGCCTAATGTATGCCATGATGTGCACACGATCATATATCTACCATGTAGGGGGGTGGTAAGCCATTACCAATCCTGCTATGGAGAACAGCACTAGAATGCAGTGAAGAACATCTTCAAGTATCTAAGACGGACACATGATTACATCTTGATCTATGGAAATGGTGATCTCCAAGTTTTAGGATACACATATTCGGACTTCCAATATGATATAAATTATCGCAAGTCAACTTCATGGTTTGTTTTATTGCTGAACGATGGGGCTATAAGCTGGAGGAGCAAGAAGCAGGACACTACGATTGATTCGACAACAAAAGCCGAATACATTGCCGCATCAGATGTTGCAAAGGAGGCAGCGTGGTTGCACAAGTTCTTCCTGGAGCTTGTTATAGTTTCCTTTGATACTCCCATCACTCTACTCTATGATAACACAGGAGCCATAGCTCAAGTGAAGGAACCTAAATGGCATCAAAAAAGCACGCACATGGAAAAGAAATACCACATCATTCGGGAGATTCAAAAGCATGGTGACATCAACATCACCAAGGTGGCCTATGCTGACAACATTGATGATCCCCTTACCAAACCTTTGACATAAAAGGTTTTCGACCAGCATGTAATGAGCGTGGGTTTAAATATTATACCTGAATGATTCTGAGGGCTAGTGGGAGATTGTTAGCCGTGTGAGCAAGAGATGAACCATTTCTACAATAAATGTTATTGTAATCTTTGATATATCAATAAAGGTTTTTGGTTTATTTCACTCCATATAAGGTTACCTTAGTACAATTAGGGTTATGTACCATGGCCATCTTAATAATCATACAGCAGTTAATTCAATGCTTGAATCATAAAGGCTGGTGCTTAGATGATATCTAAAGACTCAGATTGAGTACTCATCCAGCACCGTCAAATGATTGTTAAGAGATGATTTCCAGCCTAAAAAGGAGATGGCAATCCTTCTCTAAAGGTTGATATCTGACCAGCTGCTTGATGCAAGTCATCTGCATAGGAATAGAGATTCGGAGGTGTCGAATAAGTTAGATCAAAGAGTTGACTTAATGAGATCGAGATAGTCAAGACCTATGTCGTATACTACCATGATATAAGCATGCATCCTTTGACTGGAGACATATGTATTTCTATATGTATAAGTATGTACACTTGGTTGATCGTTATGTTGATGACCTAATCAAGGTCTATACACTGGCGAGCTGGTGTGCACACGAGGACATATGAGTAGTATGATCTCTCAAAGGGATCAAACAGGTTCACTTCAAAATTGGAAGACATGAACTCGCTCATGAGGTATTGGGACCGATCAACCATGCATTATCGTCTTGTTTTGCAAGCATGATAAGAGTTTGTAGGTATGATATATGCTTTTGGAAAGCATGATCGATACCAACCTCTGATGACCGAATGAGAAACTAAATGATAAAAGCTTGAAGAAGACAGTCTAAAAGTGATCTAAAACTTCAGATTTATTCTCTATCTTCAAGTATGCAGGATGTACGGGTATTAGGAAAACTCGAGGGTGATGTGATCATAAATAATTGTATAACCATGATGTTTCCATTCCGAAGAAGGGATGAGACATGTTTGGATTTTAGTGACTCCTCTTAGCAGAGAAGTAATCTAACCTTAGTCCAAATGTTGGACATTGATATGAATACGATTCAGATGCGATGAGAATATTAGATTTACGGCTTTAATTTAATCAAACATCTTTGAGTGATCCTTGAGATCTGGATTTGAGATATGATCTCAATATCCAAGTCACTATGCGTGGAACGTACAATCGTCATATCCTTATTGCCAAGTATCCACGAAGAAAGCACATTATTCTTGAAAAGAGTTCAAAAACAATTCCATTATCGATAATATATATGAGCATTGGGAAATTGATGATTAAATGTGATTTATCTATCATGAATAACACAAATATGGTTCATATTATTTAGACACATTAGAATAGAGATCCAAGATAATTAAATATGATTTAATTATCAAGGATATGAATAACGTGGATATCACTATCCATATTATCCATATTTATTATAAATGTGATTTATAATATATTAGAGAGAGTTTATTGTAATTAGTATTTATGAATTAATTATTAATGTGAATTAGATTCACATTGGACAGTTATTTTAGATGCATGAATGTGATTCATATTTTTCAATGGCATTATTGAAATTGTCACAAAATAATTTAGAATTATTTTTGTGAATAACTTTGCAATAAAAGTTATTTCAAATTTTGAAGGATTATATGAGATACAAGATCTCACATAATCGAAAGAAGGAAGCCACCTTCCTCTTATGGAGGGTGGATGGAAGCTGGCCATCCACTCCATGATTGGAAGGATGTTTACCTCCTTCCTAATCATCCTATACTTATTGATTTGTTTGAATTAATTTATATTGAAGATTATTCAATATATTTAATTTAATTTAAATTGATAAAAAATAATGTTGCAAGTTTATGAAACAAAATCATGTACGTTGATTAAAAGTACAAAACAATCTAAACCATTGATTTTGTGAGCACATGGATTCTGATCCATGGACATCCAAATTAGTATAAAGGGGAGGGTAGTCCTAGCCTTTTATTCTAAAACATAATTGCAAGAGCAAACTCTCTCCTTCATTCTCTGTATGCGCCCAATCTCTCTCTCTCTCTCTCAAGAGTGGCCATCCACCTCTTGATCTAGAATGACGTCATCATCGACACGTTGTTGTGTTACCATATTGACTGCTCGTGGATCTCCATCATCTTCAGTGCCTCTTGGTCGTGAAGAAGATGTCAGATTTCATGAGAAGAAAGCAGGAGATTCATCCATGCATTGACAAGCATTTCCTCTGTCGGATCAGACTTGAGACAAGAGGTCTCTTACTTTAGAGACAAGGATTGTGAGCACACTTCAAGAGGTATTCCTATAACATTTTTGTGATCTTGATGAAATGATTTGAGAAGTGTTTTCGAATTATGTGGTTTTATCTCTTTAAAAAAATTTAGTTTCCTGCGTCGAGCAATTAGTATGACTAGTCATTCTAGATTGTGTTTGATGCAATCTTCTAACGTCCATGATGCACTAAGGCCTAAACCCTAGCCTTCACCAACCCCATAGGTTCTCAGACTTACTCCATACTTAGGCTGACCAAAGCTTAAATATAGGAGGAACCGATGCCCGGCATGTATATTCATCCATTTATTCTCCACTTGACCTCGACCGCCTCATTCTTTCTCTTCTTCTGTAGTTAGATTGACCAGAGCCTAAGTATGGGGGGTGGGTCGACTTTTATACTTCTATTCTTTTCACTTGCTTATGCTTAGCATGAAATATGTCTCTTCCTTGTTTCTTGTGCTCAGAGGACTGATAAATCCTAGATTTATCTACATTATTTTATAATATTATCTATCTAACTTAAGCTATTCAACAAGATTCATTGACTATTAACATTAATTAATAATCTGTGTGTTGTAAATAATTGACCCTAATTAATATATATTGCATAACCCTATTATTGTGCTACTATTTTATGTATTTATTTCTCATTAAAAATCAAATAGAATTAGAATAAAACTGTATATAATTAATTATGTATAAAATATAAAACAAAAATCCAAATAATAACAAAAAAATTAAAGAAAAAATTTTTTATTGTTTAACATGTAACTAATTTTTATCTATGTATAGATGACCTCTTTTTTTACTTCTACATGAAAATTGTAGATCTCATCGATATCTACAACTTTTATGTTTACCAATTTTTCAAATTCAACATTTAACCATTTATTCTCTAATTATCATTGATTTTTCTATTTCTCTCCATTCTAATTGGGCTATGTGGCTTCATTTCTATCCGCCACGTGGCCTACCCTCTTGTCCTCACCCGCTTCAAAAATCGGTTGTTAGATCTTTATTTGGGTTCAATCACAGCCGTTCATCAGTGCCACATTGCCCTTCGTTCGATTGGCTTGATCAGACGCATCCAAATCATCCCTTAGCGCCTCTATTATAGTCTCTGATACATCTGATTGGGCGCATCAGGATCATATATTCACACCCAATCTTGGGCCATCCGACCTTGATCGGATCGTCCTTTCATTATCATCAACCTCCAAATGAGGTGATTTCTCTTCAAAACACCCAATTTTCCAAAATTCCCCATTCGTTGTCAATCATCATTTCCACCAACTGACACCACTTTAACCTTCGTCCAACCACCCTTATCCTCGTGTGATCTTCAACCACCACCTCTGATCGATCTTCGCCAACATTTGAGCAGGTGAAATTGCTTGTAAAATTACCTCTAATGACATCACCTTCCTCTTCAAATACCCTTCATCGAAAACCTCTACTGGTTATCCTCCATTACGTGCGCCAACTCCTAGCCTCTGACCCTCTTTCTGTGACAGAGATCAAAACAAAGGACAAGTTATGATGAAGCTCGATGTTGGTGAGATCCGCAAGGTGTCACTCGTGTTGCAGTTATTCACCTGATGTTGCTTGAGCTTCGAGGTTTTCTACCTTGTTAAGAATATACTTAAGAAGCTCTTACGCTTCTTGCAGCTGAGATTTATCACAAATCCTCCATCGAATTCCATCCTCCATATCTCTAGGTAAGTTAGTTGTTATTTTCTTTCTGTCTTCAACAGATTATTTCATTGATTTCTCTATGAGTCATCTGTAATATGAATTCATAAAAACCTTCACTGTCAAATCATTTTTCATGCATTCATCGTATCACTCCATTCCATCCCATTCTCCTTCAAGAAGAAGGTTCCATATGGGTCTCGGTCCTTCATCATCATCAGCCCTCCATTTCGTTCATTGATACACGCAAACACTTCACGATGCTTCGGTCAGTGCTTTTTTAACACTACGGGTATGAGAGAGCTTCAATGATCAAAAAATCCAACCTTCATCTGTTCTCAATCATCATCTCCGACCACACGTCATCTAGCTTTCATTAGAAGTCGATCCAATACTTCCTCGGTGTACGAGCATCTTTGAGAGGACTTTGTGAAGGTTTCTCGGTCTTCATACGACTAGAAGAAGATCAACGGAGCAATTCAATGATCATCGGAATGTAGCCCCTTCTCCGCCTCATGTGGAGGAGCTTCGTCAAGGATGAAGTACAGTCTCTGTTGGATCTCTCCGTTTGGGCGAGATTCAACGTAGGAGATCAAGCCACGTCTTCTTTCGATCCTACACAGTGAGCCTAAGCTTCGTCCGATCGAACCTGAGTCGAGCTAGCAAGCCATTGACACATCATCAACAAGCTTATCGCCAGACCTCGATGACGTCGCGTGCAGAATGCACGTGACCAGGGATTTTTGCAGCAGAACCCTCGTACATCTCAAATATTACAATCCAGTCCTTAACGAGCATCTGTAGAGCGCGTGACCTTTGGAGAATTTGCAGAGAAGTCCCCTAATATTTTGATATTTGTATGTGTATCCTTCCACCTTTTGTAATAATTACGTACTAGCCCCTGTGACTTTGTGATATTACATTTAAGTCTAATTTTGGATCTATTTGTGATAAAAAAAACTCTTTATTTTTATTTCAATTATACCCCTGGATTATAACATGAATGACTTTTAACCTATAACTCCTTTTTAATGCAATTGGTATCGTTGGAAAGTTGGTTTAATTCTCTATGTGTTGGCGTGTTTTGGATAAACCATTTGATGTTTATTTCAAGCATTCACTGTTAGGGATTTTATTGAAATATTTGACTCCTTGTTTGAATTGAAATTGGTATATTGTGCACTTAAATTCTAGAATTTATTTATTAACTGATTAGAATCATTAATATATTGATTAATCTCTTTATTCCTAATTAGTTTGTCCTTGATTTATTAATTAGGAGTCATCTTCCCATTGAGCACATGTAAATCAAGATTTGACTGAACTTGATGAATTGAGACCTCTTTATCTTGATTTTTGAATTACTTAACATTGATTAGAAGTTTCAATGATAAAATTCAGGAGCTTTATTTTATTGTAGATTAGTGTGTACTATCTTTGCATTATTGTTTTATTTGAAAAGCATAAAAAAGTTTTAAAAATTACATTCATTTTGTGTGATGCATATGCTCAATATTATTAGCCTCTAGATCAGTATCATAAATATTTAGCACTTAATGATCAATCATAAATTACTTGTGTCCTAGTGTTAGCACTTAGAGAACCATACAAAACCAAGATAAAGATCTCTTCAAAGAGTTTCTTAGCTTAAATTTACAAACCTGAGAAGTCCAGGGTTGAACACAAGGACACAAGCCATAATACGATTATTCAGGTATTTAAATATCTAGGATAAGTGATTCATAAATTATCTTGGTCAAAACAATCAATGCATAAAATAAATACATCACAAAATGAATGTAGAATACATAATGCATTTTCAAAACATTTTAATGCATGTCAGAAAATAGACATAATGGACAGAATGATA
This sequence comes from Ottelia alismoides, assembly GCA_037367405.1. NCBI lineage: Eukaryota > Viridiplantae > Streptophyta > Magnoliopsida > Alismatales > Hydrocharitaceae > Ottelia > Ottelia alismoides. The sequence continues at coordinate 388,943 of JAZKJV010008885.1, forward strand.
GAATATTAGCACATATGAATATACACATTAATAGGCCATGGGATGATCATGTAACATATGCAATGATCAAAATAAAAATCTAGATCTAATTGAGTATTTAACCAAAAGCCAATTTTCATTTCATACGACTAAGAGCATCTAAAGCATCTCTAATTTATCGCTCACAAAATAGATGTCAAATCAGAAAACAAATGAAGCCATATGAAGTATGATGAAATAAGCTTTGCAATGCAACTAAAATTACTTAAATCGAAGTCCAGATGATCAAAATATTCATGATTGAAACCAAGGGCAAAATTGTAAACAAAAGAACATAAAATCCTTACAGATAGAACCTTATAAGGAGTGAAATGGAATTATAGAAAACCTGCGATTAAAATTATTGAATACCCCTAGTAGGGGTATTTTTGCAATTAGATAAAGCAAGCGGAATGAATCTGCAAATAATCCAAGGGTGTACGGGGGCACATGTCCCATGGACTTGATTATAGTTTTGGAGAAAATGCGGGATGGTCATTGCAATTTTCCAAGGAATCACGCTCGAGGAACATGCTGCTTTGCCTTGGAAATAGGCTAGGGCCGGCCACAGGTGGTCCGAGCCATGTGGCTGGCCCAGATGCATGGGAAAGTGGCCCGGCTCCTCCGAGGCTACCGGCTCGGTGACGATTATGTGGCCCACTCCTATGCCATTAGATTGGTCCTAGTTGAACTAGATTCAACGGCATCTGAATGATGTTGATTCCTCTTCCTCCTTCATTGCGCGACAATTGAAACTAGTCTCCGACGAGGGCTGTTGGGCTCTACCATGTTTGTCTCAACTGACGGAGGGTTGAGGAAGATCTTCAAGATCCTCGTGAAATCCTTGATGGTTAGGGTTGATTATCTGGTCGGGCGGGCTGGGTTGGGCATCGGCCCAAACCCGAGTTCATTTATTTTTTAGGGTTTCGTGCCGGGCCACGGCTCGAAAAAATCTGGATGGGCCAGCACGAACCCGAACCGGACCCGAAGTTAAACGTGCCATGTTCGAGCCGGGCCAACCCAGTAACTTTTTTCCCTTCAAAAACTTTTGATTTCTTTTTGAAAATGCTTAATTCGGCATGTGATATGGATGTCTTTTTTTAAAAACTTTTTTATTTTTTAAAAAAACTTGTGATAAATCTAAGAATTTGACATCCCTATGGTATTTTGATTAAAAAAGCTTTGAACTGTTTGATTTTTTCTCTTCAAAAACTTTTGAGTATTTCATATACATTTTATTTTTTAAAAAAACTTCGAAACGCAGGTGCATGATAGTATAGTTGGAGAGTGGAGATAGGATTTGAGGGGGATTAGATTGGCGTGAGTCGTGAGGGGTTAGGGTTAAAGTACTATTATACAAATTATATTATATAGGTTTGGGATTGGGCTTTCGAACCGGGTTCAGGCCGAGCTTCGGGCCGGGCTCTACTCAGCCCGAACCCAGCCCGTTTTAGAAATAGGTTCTTTTTTTGGGCCCGAGCCTGACCCAAGTTTAAACGGGTTCGAGCCGGGCTGCAGGTCGGGTTAGGTTTACCGGACCTAATGCTTAAACCTACTGATGGTATAGGGACGACCTGAGGGTCTCTAGATCATCATGTCGATCATCACTCACCAGCAGATATTCTCTAGATCAGATCTCCATCCCAGACTCCAACCAATGAACATGTTGGACCTGCAAAGGTTAGCAACAACCGAAACCAAGTGTGTGCATGTGGTAGTGATATGGAATGGAAGAAGGACCTATCGTGTACAGAGAAGATTGAGGTTATGTGACTTCTCCGCGATAGGGGCAGAGAAAAGGGGTGTAGTGGTCTAAGGGGTGAAGGAAGGAAGAAGGCCATTTGATTATCTCGGTGAAGTGAAGTAAGGGTGTCTGATTAATATAATGAAATCAAAAGAAGACGAATGAAGGAATCTTACTTGAGATTTTGAAGAAGGTCACGTAAATGGATGAAGGAGCCTGGGTAGAGCTTCTATGGGAAGCTTGGGTCTTTGCTTTACCTCTTCTTCCATATAGGAAGCTCGAACAACAGCAATGGTGGTCGTATCATGGCTTGTTCGCCATGGGTCATCACCAGATCTATCTCGCCATCGCCGCGCTACATAAGCTCCCCGCTCCTGTCACGAGTAGGAGTTGAAGGCTAGGGAGAGCCTCACATAAGGGTGGACAGCCGACCACGATAGTCGGCTGTGATGTAATTGAAGATGGAGGTGGCGGTCAAGAGGATTTTAAAGAAGGTTTCAACCGCCACTCGAAATCGGTCAGTTAGGATTTCAGGGTTGTAGGGAGTTAGCGTGGGTTAGGGGAGTCAAATGAAGGAGTTGGCTATGGAAGTTGGTCGGGAGATGGTGTGATGAAGGAGGGAAATTCTAGGAAGTTGAGATTTTCAAGTGAGATGGTAACGATATGGATGTTGAAGATAAACTTTGATCGTTAGATTATAATATCAGACGATTGATATTGATGCGTTGTTGGGTGATTGAGATCGCCTGATGAGATATGATTAAACGGTGCAGATCCAGACGCTGATGAGCGGACGAGATGGAGTTGGAAAAAGATCGGACGGTGCAAGGTGAAACGGGTGGCTATAAAAGAGCGGGCCACGTGGGCGGCTGGAAGCACTACGTGACCCAATCATAATGAAGGAAACATGAAAAAATAAAGATTAGAAATAAAATAGTTAGGGTCCAAATTAGAAAAAGTGATGAACATGAAAGTTTTAGATCTCAATGAGATCTACAACTTTCATGTAGAAGTCAATGAGAGAAGAGGTCATCTATACATAGATAAAAATTAAACAATTTATTTAAATAATGATAACATTTTCTTTTTATTTTATTTTCTCATTTTTTGGATGTTTATTTTATATTTTTTATGTTAAATAAATAATGCATAATATTATTCTAGTTTTTTTTATTTTTAGTGAGAAATAAATACATAAAATAAGAGCATAATAATAGGGTTATATAATATAAATTAATTAGGGTCAATTATTTACAACACACATATTATTAATTAGTGTTAATAGTCAATGAATCTTGTTGAATTACTTAAGCAAGATAGATAATATTTTAATTTATGTTGATAAATCTGGGATTTATCACTGGCCCATACTTAAGTTAAGCTCGTCCTCAAGCTAATAAATAAAGAATTAATTAGAGAGTTAGATTAATTAGTGAGATCCCTGACATTTACATGTGTGTATACGAGGTTGGAATTGACATAGAACACTAGCTTCAGATATCCTAAGACTCTAAGTTGATCCGCGTGTTAATCAAAAGGAATTCAACTCCTCTAATGGTCAGACTCTCAATGTACATATAAATAAAAGTATGACTTAGTGTTGACTGCACTCATAAGAGAAGACTGTCAATATCACCAAAAAATTCAATCTAAGAAGCTCTCCTTAGGACCCAACCCTCAACTCTAGGGAATAAATCCAGTCTTGCTTCAATTTGTCGTCTCTTTAGTTTGTCAGACTTTAAAAATATAGATGGAAGGTCAGATAATGGAGGGAAATAAGATTGTGTAATTCTTTTTCTCTTCCTCTCATTGGAACAAGGTTTCCCTCAAGTGCCAATACTCAACACAATTATATCTTTTAATGTCAATCAATGTGTCTGTTAAATGAGATTAAATCGTCTATACTTGTTTTTCTGGGAATACGTTGGTGTGTGTCTCTTTAAAGTATCTAATATACCTACACCCAGACTTATAGCGCTAACGATGCAGAACCCTTTTTTGATGTACTAGCCTGACTCAAAAAGCCTAAGATTTGGTCAAATTGGACACTTAAAAGGTTGGGAGCGCTCGCCTTTAATATAAACTCATATGATATATCATTATAATGTAATGAGATTTTCATCATTTCATTTTTTTATTAGGGAACTTCCCTTCTTTTTGGCTATCTCTAGTACTTTTACCGAGGATTGGCACTACTGATCAACTTATTAATTATATGTCATCACACCCTGGCACTTTAGGCCAAAGTCAAGAGGAAGTATGAGAACCATGTCCTATATTGGATAAGATGCTGACACTCAGGTTTCATGAAGCCATCATTAATTTATCCCATCCTCAAGTATCATATAGATCAAGTCTAAATTCAAGTTGAAGGATATGGGAAGATCCTTAAGTGCATCACGGAAGCGTGAGGATCATATCGTATGCGATCGGGAGAGACTAGTTGTACTAGTAGCTCGAGGCAACGGGATTTAAAAATTTTCAAATGATGAAATCACATGATCAAAAAACACTTCTTGGATCATTTCATATAAACAACTATTATGTATTAAGGTTACCTCTTGAAGCGTGGTTGCGATCGAGTCTCTAAACGAAGAGACCTCCTATCTCAAGTCTGATCCAATGGAGGAGACGCTTGCGAGTGTGTTAATGAGGTGTGTGCTCCTCGCAATTCATGTTGACGATCCAAGTGGCGAATCTCCTAATCTCGTCACATGAGATCCAACGTCCTCTTCACGAGCGATGTGCACCGAAGGAGACGGAGATCCACGAGCAAACAATCCGGCAGCATAACGACGATGCTGCGGCGATGGCGATTCTCTCTAGGTCTCCATGGTAGATGACCACAATGAGAGAGAGGGAAAGAGCAATAATTTGATGTCCCTTGAAGAGCAAGGGGTGCCTCTTCTTATATAGTATTTTGGGATCTATGTATCTCAATCCATGGACAATACAAAACCAATGGATGAGATTGATTTGTGTTTCTTTCAATCGCCATGATGTTGCTGTAAAAATACAACAATAATTAATTTAATTTAATTTAATTTAATTTATATCGATAAATACATATAACTAATTTCAAATCAAATTAATAAATTAATCTTGGAGATAATGATAACATTGACCTTATCCCCTAAAGGGGGCGGTCTATCTCCTCAACATCTCACGAGATCTCATTATCTCATGATATCTCCAAGATTTACAACAACACTTGTTGTAAATTATTTCACAAAAATAACTCATAATTATCTTTTGTGAATATTGCAATCATGCCACTAGGAAAATGTGAATAATATTCACGTCTCAAAATAAAATGTAAATTATATTTTCAATTTATTATCCAATGTGAATCCAATTCACATCAATAATTAATCAACAAATATAAATTACAATAGGCTCTCTCTTATATATTATAAATCATATTTACAATATATTTATGATTAATATGAATAGTGTTATATACATTATTCATATCAATGATAATTAAATCACATTTAATCATCTTGGATATCTATTCTCATGTGCCCAAATAATATGAATCACATTCACATTATTAACATCTTTGATAACTAAATCACATTTAATTATCTTAGATAACTCTCCTTATAATATGAATCACATTCATGTTATTCATGATAATTAAATCACATTTAATTATCAATATCTCAATGTTCGGATACATATATCAACAACGAAATTATCCTTGAACTCTTTCAAGGATAATGCATTTTTTTGTGGATACTTGGAGATAAGGACAGGGCGATTGTATTGTTCGACGTGTAGTGACTTGGATATTGAGATCACATCTCCAATACAGATCTTGCGGACCTCTCAGAGGTGCTTGATTAAATCAAGACTGCAAATCTAATATTCTCATTGTATCTGGATCACATTCAGATCAAGGTTCAACATTTGTACTAAGATCAGATTAATTCTCTATGAGAGGAGTCACTAAAATACAAACATGTTTCATCACTCCCTCGGAATGGAAGCGTCATGGTTATACAATCGTTTATGATCACATCACCCTCAGGTATTACTAAACATGTACATCCTGCATATTGGAACACCCAGAATAAACATGAAGTATTAGCTAGTTTTACAATGTCTACTTCAGGGTTTTATCATTAATTTTCTCATTTGACTATTGGGAGTTAGTATCGATCATAGACTTTCCAAAAGCATATATCATACCTAGATGTTGATCATATACTTTCCAAAAGCATATATCAAACCTACAAATTCAGTGAAGGTTCCAAAGAGAGACGATCGTGCATGGAATTTGATTCTTCCCAATATATCATGAGTGAGCTCATGTCTTCCGGTTCATCAATGAACCTGTATGATCCCTTTGAGAGATCGCATTACTTACATGCCCTTGCATGCACACCAGCATGCCATTGTATAGACCTTGGTTAGGTCATCAGCCTATTGGTCTGCCAAATGTAGATACTCATACATATAGTAACGCATATGTCTTCGGTCAGAGGATGCATGCCTATATCATGACAGCATATGACATAGGTCATTGGTTATCTCGATCTCGTTAAGTCATATCTTTGCCCTAACTTATCTAACACCTTCGAATCTCTATTCATATGTAGAGGACCTGCATCAATAGGTCGTTTAGATATCAGCCTTTAGAGAAAGGATTGCCATCTCCTTCTCAGGATAGAGATCATCTCTTAATAATCATTTGATGGTGTTTGATGAGTCTTCAATCTAACTCTTTAGATATTCATCCTAGCATCAGCCTCTATGATTCAACAATTGAATCAATAGTTGTATGATCATTAAGATGGTCATGGTACATAACCCTAATTGTACTAAGGGACCTATTATGCAAATTAGACATTCTTCATTTCATATCAAGGAATGATATTTGCAATAACATTTATTGCATAATGGCTCATCGTGGGTTCGCATGTCCAGCAATCTCCCACTAGCCCAAAGAGCCATTAGCGGACTAATCTTTAAACCCTCACTCATGTGACAATCATAGGCTATCAAGAAAATAGCTAGGTAAGCTGATCAATCACTCTGTTCCCAAGAGACTATGCCAAGTCCTTTTACGGCACTTGCATATCCCCTAGTAACAGTGCTCGCATTCAATGCGAATGTTGCATTTTATGCAACCAATACTCAATATTGGCAGTTATAGTGTCCTTGACACTACATCTCGATAATTATTATAACAGTTTTTCCATTATCCTTATCAGAATACCTTATTCCTGAAGATCTCTATCTCCTAAGGTATTTGTTGTTAAGACAATTTTAGACCACTATATATAAGGTCTTAAGTTCTTGAAAATAAGACTTCGAGATCACTATCTCTAAGTCTTATCATCTTTGAAGATATTTTATTACTACAACTAAGTATTTTTATCGCCATAGTAGGATTAGCAATAGTTTACTACTTCCACTGCATGGCAGACATCTGGCTTTTGTACATATCTAGCATACACTGAGCTTCTCATAACTGATGCACAAGGGCAAACAGTTCTAGCATTCACTTCCTCAACTCCTTGAGGTGTTATCCCTTTAGATAGGTCAGTACCATATCTTAAGGGGGAAAAACCTTGGATTTTCTTTGCTTCTAAACAACTTCAGAACTAAGATCTAAGAGGTATCCTTGAGATCTCATCTCAAGGTATGGAATAACCAAATTATAAAACACTTATTATTATCCTTATATCATTCCAAATGATTAGGATATCATCTACATTTAGCACGATGAACACAATGGCACTCCCACTAAGCTTATCATGACTCATCAAGATTCTATCTGAAATTATAACATTTATAATTTCATCAAATCCAGTGTTCCAACTACAAGACGCTTATTTGAGTCCATAAATGGAGTTCCTTTAGCTTGCACACCTTGCTTTCCTCAACTATGAAGCCCTGGGGATACTTCATGTAATTATCCTCATAGAGGTATTCATAAAAGAATGCAATCTTGACTCACATCTTGAAGATGTCGAAGTCAAGTTGTGTAGCTATAGTTAGCAATATTCTGACGGGTTTAAGCATGGTCATTGAAGAGCAAGTCTCATCGCAAGCGATGTCTTCTCTTCAGTGTATCTTGTGGATACGAGCCGTGCTTTGAAGGTCTCTACCTTCTCATCAAGTTCCTTCTTTCTCTTGAAGATGTATTTACACCTTAATGGGTCTTACCCATATAGGTGGACCCTCGAGGGTCCATATACTATACTCATATATGAATTATACCTTAGACTTTATTGCTAACATCCATCTTTCCACGTCATGATCTTTAGAAGCTTCATCACATGAAGTAAGATCATTATCAGACTTAACTGGCACATGGAATCCATCCTCAAACTCATTTGAAGAGTATGAGTGTTTCGTCTTTAATTATCCTTAGTTTCTGATTTTAGGAGCCTCATTATCTTATCAAAATTTAATGAATTCCTTCACTTCATTTCATCTTGATTCTCAAGAGAGTCATCCTCCAAGAATCACATTCTCATATATGAAATCTTTTAAGAATCTCAAGGTCATAAAGTAGGTATCCAATACCATCCTTATTTTTCTAATGAAGCAGCACTCTCTGGTGCTAGATTCCAGCTTACTTGCATCCATGACAAAGTTATGGACCAAGCAATCATAAATCCTCAAGTGTCCAACACTAGGTTAGGTTCCAAACCATAGTTCAGGTTTAGATTTATATAGAATCACTTTAAGGATATATATATATATATATTGTATTCTCTACTACATATATACCTGGAAACTAAGAGGTAATTATGCTAAGATTCATCATTGATCAAATCATGTCACATATGATCTAATTGTATCTTCCTACAACTCTATTGAGTTAAGGTGCATTACGAGGATTGAGATAGGAATGTTATTTCTTTCTCCATAAGGTATTCCGTGAATTCATCTAATAGGTACTTGCTACCTAGGTTAGATCAAATTCATTTCATCTTCCTTCAAACTTTGGTTCTAGACCAAAATTATGAAAACTTTGAACATTTCAAAGCTTTCTAAAGTGAAGGGAAGAAATCTCATATCACAAATAATCATCGCATGATATCACATATCATCAATGTTTATCATGATACAGATGATCTGCATACATCAATATGTATGAGATTTTGAATACCTTGACATCTTACACCATTCCCAAGGAAGGGTGTATTGGAAATTTTTATTTTTTAATAAATTTTCACAATTATGTAAGATTTGAAATTTCAGACATTCTAAAGCTTCATCTCTTACTAGTCTATTGATCACATCAACAGACATATGTCCAAGGCTTGATGCTAGATCATTGTCAAACGATCTTCATACTCCTATTGATCTTTTAAGGTTTAATTTCCAGTATTAGAAATGTTAGTGAACCATTCATTAATTTTCTAATTTAGTAGAGTAATCCAGATGTCATATTACTATCTGAAATATATCCATCATAACTCTTTATGATAGGTCTATTCCAGGATTCATGTTTATTTTCAACATTTAGAAATAGACAATGAGTGTATCCTAATATCTAAGTCATGGAGACATTCTCTAAGACTATGGGATCTCCCACTGAAAGTATGAACTCTATCCATCTAATAGAGAGTGTTGCAACAATTGCACCAATATCCATGTAGATGACTATTAAACCTTAAGATCAAATTTTCTAGTCTTCTAAAACATATGAAACCAATTGCAAGTGTTATTAAAAGAATGAGATATAATTATTAGACTTTGGTCTTATCAAATAAGAAAGTCAATTTCAATGATTAAATGTATATTATTCCGATGCACTATCCGAGTCCTTCTCCAAGGATTCTAGATAGTCTAGATAGTGATACTATCAGTACATCAGCTTATTGTAGTATTGGCATTTATCCAACTCTTTGGATGTCGTATGTGTGGAAACCGTAGAAGTACAGTCAACTCTTTCACTTTCCTTCTAACTTGGGTCTGACCCATGCTTCCATTGTGCTCCTTTCATCTATAAATAACCATTACTTGAGACAAAAGATCTCTTATGTTGAATTCAAAAGATTTCAATATAAGAGTATTTTAACATTTATACATGCTTCAATTCATATAATATGAATATTATGAAGCTTCATGAATGACTAGAGTATAAATAGTAGAATGATGACACTCACTGTATCTACGTCCATCTTAACTCAAAAACTTTGGTTCAGGTAGGTACTCAAACATTTTTGAATCCATCATCTCTTATAGAGCCACCATTCTGTGTGATACAGTGAACCATGTCATTCATGATTAAATATCGAGAGCACGTATGTATGCCAAAACATCTTCTTAGATTTTATAAGGATTCTTAACAATTAAGATCATCATCAACATGTCACTTCCAAAGTACATTCGATGAGAGATCAAGACTATAGAGACATATAAACCATAGGTTGTTGTCTTATTATCATTCCTCATTATTACGAGGAAACTTGCACATTACAACCACATACAATATGTGTCCAACTGCAAGTACAATATCTTGATCATGGATCCAATCCATGATATTTATTGGTTATTATTGAGTATAGTATTGAGTGGGTTTTAATGAGGATTATCTAAAATGAGAAATTTGCATAAATATATATATGATACTTTGATTTAGGAATTTTATATCAAAGTTGTCTTGCCTTGTCAACACTGAAAGTTCACTCCCTTAGTCACTTTCAATGTAAGAGATATACTTACCATTATATCTCAGCAAGATATGGGATCTCCTTCTTATCTTTATTGCATCCCAATAATATGAGAACATGTAACTCGGATAAAAAGAAGCGGGAGCACATTCTGCCTTACAAGTCCAACTTGCATTCCCAATTCGATCTTTAACACCCGGGCCCACGACCCCTAAGGGGATGTTGACCTGTCGTTAATTGAACCAACCGTCAATAGGCTTAAAGCTGGATATGCGCAATCCAATATCGTCATAATAATATGAGGACCCGATATTGGGATCACTACGTATATGGCCTTACTCTTTCGAGAAGAAAAGAGCCCAATCCAACGCTTGTATGCAGGAGTTGTCACTTCAGACATGCGTCTCCTACATACAATCCCTAGCAACGGGACCCTACGCCTTGACGGGAGACCATGGATGTCACTTGTGTGATCCTCCATATCGTGTTCGAATTCTAATTAATTATTATGAATAATATTCACATAATTAATTCTTCCAAGGGAAATACTACTCTATTCATAATAGAGTATTTAATTGGATCTAATTAATTTAATCATATTAAACCAATTATCAATCCAATTCAATCAACCAACAAACGATTTTTAACTATTACTTGAAGGATGACATAATCTCAAAAATATGTATTATTCAAATTTTAATAATTAGAAAAATACATCATGATCACTTCAAACATTATCCCTTCCTTACCCGTTGTCATGGCCAGTTCCAACGGGAGTGGGACAAACCGCAACCTGCTACCCAACGCTCTCCGACTAGACACCATATTCGCCTCAAGTCAGGATAATGCCAATTGATCACTTTGTACATGAGATGATAATCAGTCTTTCAACCGAAGTTATACCATATAATAATAATCAAAATATTTTTGAGTAACATTATAAGGAGATTTGCTAAACAAATCCCCAATCCTATTCAAGCATCAATATTGTTGGAAGATTCATGTAACCAATTGTGATCTAGATCATATATAATCAAGTTGGTTATGGTCAATGTCGTTCAAGGAAATAATCATCTTCTTTATATATTTCAAAAATATTCATCAATAATTTTCTGAGGAAATTAACTATTAATTTCCATTAAATTAATTGAATGGCAATCATAGGGTTCATGATCAAGTATGTAATTTCGAGCAGTGGCCCCTACTTACTAAAATTGGCATATCTCAATCAATTTAAATCAAAATCAATCAAAATGATTTCCAAAGTTTTCTAATTTGATTTACAACAGAATACAATGATATTCATGCATTTCTAGATGTTTTAAAACCGTAATTAATATTTAGTTATGTCAAGATTTGCCATCTCCGAAACTGTGGATACATGTTCATTAAAATGAACATAACTTGAACAATCAGATTCTAAATCACGCAAACTCAAATCCCATGGTTTCCTTATTTAATGGAGATAATTATCCAAATGATAATAATGGTGTTTAAACAATTTTAAACATGGCAAAAAAATGCACTAAATAGGGTTGCGTGAATGAAATACGATGAAACATCACACAACCAAAAATGCCCAAGTCATCTTAGGTTTATGGATCATATCCAAAACCTTCAACCTGGCTCTGACACCACTTGAAGGATTGGTAAGATCCTTAAGTGCATCAAGGAATCTTGAGGATCGCATCGTATGCGATCAGGAGCGACTAGTCGTACTGGTTTCTCGAGGCAGTGGAATTTAAAAAAATCAAACGATGAAACCACATGATCCAAGAACACTTCTCGGATCGTTTCATCTAAACCACAATTAGGTATTAAGTTTACCTCTTGAAGTGTGGTTGTGATCGAGTCTCTAAATGAAGAGACCCCCTATCTCAAATCCGATCCAACGGAGGAGACGCTTGTGAGCGCGTCGATGAGACGTGTGTTCCTCGTAATGCATGTTGACAATCCAAGAGGTGAATCTCCTGATCTCCTCATACAAGATATGACGTCTTCTTCACAAGCGAGGGGCACTGAAGGAGACAAAGATCCATGAGCAAACATTCTGGCAGCAAAAAGATGATGATGCGGTGATGTCGATTCTCTCTAGGGCTCCATAGTGGATGGCCACAATGAGAGAGAGGGAGAGAGCAATAATTTGATGTACCTTAAAGAGCAACGGATGCCTCTTCATATATAGTATTTTGAGATCTATGGATCCCAATCCATGGACAACACAAAACCAATGGATGAGATTAATTTGTATTTCTTTCAATGACCATGATGTTGTTGTAAAAACACAACAATAATTAATTTCATTTAAATTAATATATATCTAGAAATCAATATAATTAATTTCAAATCAAATTAATTAATTAGTCTCAGAGATAATGAGAAGATTGACCTCATCCCCTAAAAAGGGAGGGACGGTCTATCTCTTCAATATCTCATGAGATCTCATTATCTCATGAGATCTCATTATCTCATGATATCTCCAAGATTTACAACAACACTTGTTGTAAATTATTTCACAAAAATAATTCGTAATTATCTTGTGAATATTGCAATCATACCATTAGAAAAATGTGAATCACATTCACATCCCAAAATAAAATGTAAATTATATTTTCAATTAGTTATCCAATGTGAATTCAATTCACATCGATAATTATTCAACACATATAAATTACAATATGCTCTCTCTTATATATTATAAATCACATTTATATTATATTTATGATTAATATGGATAGTGTTAACACGTTATTCATATCCATGATAATTAAATCACATTTAATCATCTTGGATGTCTATTCTCATGTGCCCAAATAATATGAATCACATTCACATTATTAACATCTTTGATAAGCAAATCACACTTAATTATCTTAGATAACACTCCTTATATTATGAATCAAATTCATATTATTCATGATAATTAAATCACATTTAATTATTAATATCTCAATACTCGGATACACATATCAACAGTGAAATTATCCTTGAACTCTTTCAAGAATAATGTGCTTTCTCCATGAATACTTGAAGATAAGGACATGGTGATTGTATTGTTCCATGTATAGTGACTTGGATATTGAGATCACATCTCAAATCCAGATCTTGCAGACCTCTCAAAGATGCTTGATTAAATCAAGACCACAAAACTAATCTTCTCATTGTATCTAAATCACATTCAGATCAAGTTCCAACACTTGGACTAAGATAAGATTATTTCTCTATGAGAGGAGCCACTAAAATCCAAACATGTTTCATCACTCCCTCAGAATGGAAGCGTCATTGTTATACAATCGTTTATGATCACATCACTCTCAGGTATTAATAATACATGTACATCCTTCATACTGGAAGACCCAGAATAAACCTGAAGTATTAGATCAATTTTGCACTGTCTACTTCAGGGTTTTATCATTAAGTTTCTCGTTTGACTATTGGGAGTTGGCATCGATCATATAATTTCCAAAAGCATATATCATACCTAGATGTTGATCATATACTTTCCAAAAGCATATATCAAACCTACAAATTCAGTCAAGCTTCCAAAGCGAGACGACCGTGCACGGAATTTGATTCTTCCCAATATCTCATGAGTGAGATTATATCTTCTGGTTCATCAATGAACCTGTATAATCCCTTTGAGAGATCACATTACTCATATGCCCTTACATGCACACTAGTGCATTAGTGTATAGACCTTGGTTAGGACATCAACCTATTGCTCTGCCAAGTGTACATACTCAGACATATAGTAAGACATCTGTCTCCGGTTAGAGGATGCATGCATATATCGTGACATCGTATGACATAGGTCTTTGGTTATCTCGATCTCGTTAAGTCATCTCTTTGACCTAACTTATCTGACACCAGTGAATCTCTATTCCTATGCAGAGGACCTACATCAAGAGGTTGGTTAGATATCAGCTTTTAGAGAAAGGATTGCCATCTCCTTATCAAGATGGAGATCATCTCTTAATAATCATTTGATGGTGCTTGATAAGTCCTCAATCTAACTCTTTAGATACTCAACCAAGCACCAGCCTCTACGATTCAACAATTGAATCAACAATTGTATGATCATTAAGATGTCCATGGTACATAACCCTAATTGTACTAAGGTACCTATTATGCAAATCAATTATTCTTCATTCCATATCAGGGAATGATATTTGCAATAACATTTATTGCATAATGGCTCATCATGGGATCACATGTCCAACACAAGCCTCAAATCCTAGTTTCCTCAGTGATACCTCTGCTCATCTCAATCATGAATGCAGTCATGCATGCGAGTGATTGTCAAATTCTTTTAAAGGAGATTAAGCATGCAATTTAGCATACATATCTTTAACTAGGGAAGTTTGATTTTTCAAGTCCAAGACCCTAATGATTAAGACATGATAATTCTAAGTTTATGAACTCCTTAAACCCAGTATTAAAGATCATTTCAAGCCTTGAGTGCATAGTAGAAGTGCCAGGGGAGAGCACCTATTAATAAATCTATCTTTTTGTGATTTTTATTTTTCCATTAAGTTAGAGAGTTAAGAAATTAATTATACTCAATTACACCCTTAGCTTTGAAAAGATTTTAATAACTTTTTACTAAATATTGTCACATATAGAAAGTTTCCAAAATATTTTACAAAGATTTTTCAAAACAAGTAAAATCCCATTTTTCAAACCTTGGTAAAATATTTTTCAAAATAATGTCACATAAATAGAAATTTTCAAAAATATTTTACAAAGATTTTTCAAAACATGTCGATCCGTATTCCCACAAACCATGTAAAACTATGTCAAATATGTATAAAGTTTAAAAAACATTTTCAAAGATATTTTTGCAAAAATCAGTTCCAAAAATGTAATACGATACCCGTAGCCCAAAGACATGATTTTTTAAAATTATGAGCTATGGATAAAGTATATATGTAATATATACGGTACACCCCCTATACTTAGCTTTTGCTATGTCCTCATAACATAAAGTGATGTGAATCCATAACTCATGTTAAATATTAAGATTTGTACAGAACTAAATAAAGATCACAATAAAGGTGATTTGAGTGAAAAGAATAGTCAGAAGAATATAGGTACTCTGGTTTCCTATACTGAAGCTGAGAAATAGCTTAAGTCAAGGAATAAGAGAAACATAGGTGACCTGAGGGGAACAATCAGAATGAAGTTTGATCCCCCCCCTATACTTAGGCTAAACATGTCTAAGTATAAGAATAGGAAGCTAAGGGAGGGAGGGATCATGGGTATCTAAATCTCAAGATGAATGAATCTGAGGGGATGAAATAGAGCTAGGGTTTCGGGAGGTTTTAGCAGAGTCAAACAAGACCAAACAAATCCAATTATTTCACCAACATACACAAAGAAGACCAAAAATATGGTCTAATTATCTTATCTCTTTTATTGGTGATAATCCAAAATTCGAATCCATTACGAGTAGGTTTAAGTAGGATTTGGGCAGTATCCTATGAATGTGTCCTCATCTCTCAACATGTAAAATAATCCTACAAATAATGAGGGGTTTTTTCTCCCAATACAAGATCGATTTTAGCTCAATTTAATTAGGTCAACTTGCATTAACAGTCCCATTTTTTATAAATTAGATCATCACTTAGTTTAATCAATCTGAGCACATAAAGCATCGTCTACCATCTAGACCCATTTCTTTTTAGAACCTAAGTGATAAAATATGAGGTAAAGATACGGGAAAAGCCATGCAAACATAAAACGCATGATGTATGCTCAAGAGAAAAACATATAGTAACGCTAGTTCTCTCCATGCATGTGCAGGACTGAATATATAAATATATCAAAATGCATGCAAATCGATAAAAAACCGCACCTAATCATGCGTTCTATTAGTGGGATAAGAATCAAATTAAAATGAGCTAGGTGGAATGTAGATTAAATGTGTCTCATGAATCTTCAGATATAGTGAATCTCATCGAATAAAATTAATGTGATCTATATCACGAATCAAGCACAAAATATATAATCTAAGAAAGCTCTAGGAGCCGCATGCCTAGACCCTACCATCGGCCACTCAAGTTGAGTCCCACCCACATGAGGATGAAACATACTCAACACACAAAAAATAAAGTCTAAGTCCAAAATAATTACAAATATATACAACAAAACATATAATCCTTGAAATGCTTGAAGACATCTTCTGCGGCTTCTTTTAGCATGACCTCTACTCTGAGCTTTCCAGTTTCCATTCTCAACGAGCATCCTCGATGAACGGGCCCTACCATAGAAGAGAATATAAGATATCAAAGATTATCAAATAGATAACTAACGCATAAAACATCACATTACATAATGACCTAAATAAAATATTAATCAACTTAACAAAAATATAAAAATTTAAATAATCATATTAATGAGTCCGTGTCCTTTGCAATGGCGCCATCTGATAAACTCGCTAAATGCATGAGTTAATATGTATCTGTTATAGCACGGGCACTTAGAGAACCATACAGAACTGAGATAAAGATCTCTGTAAAGAGTTTCTCAACTTAAGTTTACAAACCTGGGAAATCCAAGGTCGAACACAAGGACACAAGCTATAATACGATTATTTAGGAATTTAAATATCTAGGAAAAGTGATTCATAAATTATCTTGGTCAAAACAATAAATGCATATGATAAATACATCACAAAATGAATGTAGAAGATAGATTGCATTTTCAAAATGTTTGAAAATAGACAGAATGACAGAACATTAGCACATATGAATATACACATTAATAGGCCTTGGGATGATTGTGTAACTTAGGTAATGATCAGAATGAAAATCTAGATCCAATTGAGTATTTAACCAAAAGCCAAGTTTCATTTCATACGACTAAGAGCATCTAAAACATCTCTAATATAGTGGTCACATGATAGACGTCAAATCAGAGAACAATGAAGTCATATGACAGATGATGAAATAAGATTTGCAATGCAACTGAAATTACATAAAGTGGAGTCCAGATGCTCAAAATATTCACGATTGAAACCAAGGGCATAATTGTAAATAAAATAGAATAAAAATCCTTACAAATAGGTCCCTATAGGAATTGAAATGAAATTATAGAAAACCGCCTGTTAAAATTATACCCTTGGCAGGGGCATTTCTGCAATCAGATAAAGCGAGTAGAATGAATCTGCAAATAACCCATGGGTGCACGTGGGGCACGTGCCCCATGGACTTGATTGTAGTTCTAGAGAAAATTCGAACATCTGAAAAACACCACTTGGCCTAATTCCTTCGGATTCTTGCAAAAGAGGAAACAGAGAAAATCGCGGTCGTTGTCGACCGAGTGGGTTTTGTCAGAAAAGATTAAGGTGAATTAATCTTTTTATTATTTTATTTATACTCCTAAACAAATGTATAGTGGATTCGTACGGGAGTGTCGAACTCAGGGAGGCAAACTGGTTAAACTAGGGGAAATCGGTAGAAAAACTTAGGCTAAGGGTTTCCTAATTTTTATTTTATTTTTAGAAATTTTTCAGGATTTTTATTTGAATTTTTAATGAATTTTATATTGTTTTTGTATTTTTTTTTAATTATTTTATGATTTTTTATTATTAGAAAATGTTTAATTTTTTATTTGAATTTTATTTTGTACTTTTTATATTTTTAATGTCCTTTACTGTTTTATGGATTTTTAAAGGATTTGTATGATTTTTATGATGCTTGGTTACTTTTTAATATCAAAAATGTATGTTTTATGGAAAACAGTGACGTATTTGTGATTTTTAAGGTTAAAATAACAACAAAATCTTTTTATTATATTTTCTATAGAAAGTAGATGAAAATACCTTCAAAATGATAGGTTGTGCGTTTTTGGAGGATTTTTAATGAATTAGTTATGAATTTTTGAAGTTTTTATTAATTTTGTTTTTTTATTGATTTTATATATTTTTTAGATTTTTTATTTTTTTTAAAACGTATTTAATACTATTACGTAAAATATAGTATTTTTGAGTATTTTAGTGTATTTTTATATTTTTGGTTTTTATTTATTATGTATATAAGATGTATAGTGATTATTATAGATCCAGGGGTATAGATGTGATTGTACAGAAAGTACGGACGTATGTGCAAATAGCAGGAATTGGAGGGAGAAATACGTAAATGTCCCAAACCATCACATGCTCAGGCACGTGGTAGCAATTGCAGGGAGACCTTTACGTAATAAACTAAACAATCAAGGGTTTCCGCGCAAATCTCCGCTTACTGCACGTGGTCGAGTTGTTCCTCTTGGATCAGTTTGAGAATATCAGAAATGAAGATGTTGTTCCTGCAAAAGTTCCACCGACAATCTGCACTTCATGTGTTAGTCACCAGGGACTGGGAGGGCTTCACTTGTAATTTGCTAACTTCTGATGGACCGTCATGTAGTGTACCCGTAACACCACTTAGTGGATTAAACGGTGGGGCGGCAGTCTTAATGTGGTGACGACGCGTGGTTATTGTGCACAGTATGTTGATGCAGAATCTGAGGTTTACGCGTGGTTATTGTGCACAGTATGTTGATGCAGAATCTGAGGTTTGGACTTCACCACGATCTGAGGGTTGAAATCAAATGTCCCGATTCAAATCGCACGGTCATTGTTTGTTCTGGAATTTCAATTCATTCTACGCTGTTCGAATTCAAACGGCGGCGGTGGTTCGCAGATGAAACTTCAAATTATGCATCGAGAGGTGACGTGTTCAAGGGAAGAGGACTCTTCGATCGGATCAGATACGGGAGGTGACGCTTCAAATTAGGAGCTGAAGCTTCCTCGGTGCATCTGCAGGTTGTTTCAGTGATTCGAAATCCGGAAATCAATGGACAGTTACCTGGAAATACTGGAACTCGGCGGGGTTTAAGTATGCATCCAATCTCAAGCCTTAATATATGATCAGACCAGCACTCTTATATGTGATCTCCAAGTGTAGATATAAAACTTAATGATGGAGATTTTGGTTCACGTAAGTGGCATGTCAATTAATGCTTCACGGATTAGCTCCATGTCCTGCAGAAAATACAAATGGCTCGAAGATGTATCCCTCGACCTGTTGTTAAACGGCGGTTGATTTTGACGTATGGTATGAATGAATGACGATCCCGATGATATGGAGGAAAAGGATCTGATCTCAAATCCTGAATGGATCTGAGTTGAGCAGGTGTGAACGAAGGACGAAGAAGCGGATATAAATCGAGATGTAATGATCGGTATTCGGAAACAGACTGGAATTTTGGTATCAATTTACAGAGAAAAATAGATGAGATCGGAGAGAGGAATAGAAAAGTAGAGGGAGAAAGGAATTTAAGAAGAGAATAGAAGAAGAATGCAGAGGATAAGATCTAACCTGGGAACTGAAAGTGTAAGGACACGCCTGTGAAGCGGAGCAGCTGCTCCGGATGTTGACGCCTCGATGTGCGGCGTGCCGCAGAGGCCGGACTCTCGGCGGAGAACGGAGCTGCGACGCCGGAGAGGGGGTATAAATAGGCAGAGGTGACTTGGGGAGCACGCCGCCGGGTGTGGTCACCGGCGGTGGCTCCCGTCACCTGCGGGTAGTTGGAGTACCTGCCAACGGCCAAGCCGTTGGCGCGGTTGGGAGGGAGGAGGAAGAAGAACCGGCGGAGGAAGAAGTTGGGTTCCGTCGGGTGAAGAAAGGAGAGAAAGAAGAGAGAGAAGGGAAAGGTATAAAGAGAAGGAAAAAATCATAAAATAAAATTAAAATAATTAAATATATATTAATTTCGTAATTAATAATTAATTAATTAATTAAAGTAAATAAGGTAATTAGGTATATAATTAATTATTAAGTATTAATTAATTTAATAAATAATGTAATTAATTAATTAAATAATTTAAATTAATAAATAAATAAATGAGATAAATAAATTTAATATTATTTATTTTATTAAAAAAATAAGTAAATTAATGTGTTAAATACTAATATAAGTTGCGGTTTATTGTACAAGTATACCAATACAGACCCCGAAAACCGCGTTTTTCGCATTAACTCCGATTTTAGCGAAACTAGTGTCATTTTGTAGATAATTGAAAAATATAATTTAAGGGACAAAGTTTGCTCAATTCGGAGTTCATACGGCCGAGTTATGAGGCCCGGACGAAAAAAGTAACAGCTTCGGGCCTTCGGATTTTTTCGATATTTTAATTTTTTTTATTTTTATATTTGTATATACAATTTTAGATGATTTTAGGAAAAAGAATTAAGTTAATCGGTTTTGCGGTTATTTAATTAAAAACCGGGGAAGTTTCTACATATAGTACATATAGACAACGGGTCCAAAAAGCCGAAACTCACCAATTTTATCCGAATATTTTTCTGATTTTTTAGTAAATAGTACTATGTATAAAACGGATTTTAAAAGTGAGTTTGGTTAATTTGGAGTTTTCTATAAATAGATATGAACCTCGGAAGTCGGCTTTTACGGCTTTTCCGGTTCATTATGATTATTTTATTTTTATACCGAAATATTTTTCTAATATTTTTATGAAATAATATATATTTTTGTGAACAACTTTTGTAAAAGGAGTGTTTTGGTTTGAAGTGATTTTGATGATAAATAAAATAGGTGAAGTATTTACAAGGTGAAAATTGGGTAAATTACATTTGTAGTCTTTATTTTCTCGATATTTTTGTAAATTAGGATCCTTATCTCCCCCTACTTATTTCTTTGTCGACCCGGTCAATATTGACCTGATCTCGGGGTTAGGATCAGTCTGTATATTTTCTATATACATCCTTCTTTTATTTTTCTTTTCTTTTTTTTCTCTTTATTCTTTTATTTTGGTAAAAATAAGTGTTAAATCTATAATATTAATATTTGTGGTTAAAGTGATAATTAATTGGAATTAGTGGATATTTACATGTATTTTATCAAGGATTTTAGCCAAAATGAAAGAATAAAGACGATGAATCACAGATTCATCATTCCCCTATACTTTACTTTTGCTAGTCCCTTAGCAAACACTTATTCTATAAATAAGTGCAAGCAAAAAGAAAAAGAAAAAGGAAAATAAAAGAACCTAGAACATGCTAGTTTCTTTAAACCGGATTATCACTTCGCCCAAAATATGGAGCCTGGATTTAGACCTTTGGATTAGTGGTGTGTCAGGACTCTATTAGACTTAGGATTTAAGCCTCGACAGCCCTCAAGTTCCATAAATCCTTATCCAGATCCACCTCAACAGTCAGCTCAGATCCACATATCCATCACGCAAACTTTTCGGCTTTTAAAGCAAATACTATTGTGTGTAAAAAGTTTTAGCTCTTCCCGCTTTAGAGAAACGAAGAAACCGCCCACCCCAGTGACACACTCCCATTGGGCCCTTATCCAGCAGCTCAGTCCTCGAGGAGGGAGGTATTTCCTTCTGAGGTCAGGTCATGCTGTGTCCACAATCGAGTAAGAGAGAAGGTAGAAGAAGGAGAAGAGAACTGGAGTGTGATCAGTGTAATTACATCTCCGGTGAAGCGAGGCCAGTTTAGCCAAGTCTCCACGAAGACATGCAGGCTTTTCTGAAGCTCGGACCATTGTGGTCATTTTTTAAATTTGGTGTATTTGGCTTCTTTTGGTGGTAATGATTGTTGCACTGCATCAGTCTTTTTGTGCCCCAACGGATATAGCATCTTTTCATTCCGCCCATTTTTTTGGGGTCTTGGAAAAATTGTGCCAGCAGATCCTTCCCTCATCCGAAGCTTTATTTCAACCCCAATCTCTCCTGTCTTTAGACATCACCACCACCAGATAAAGATGGAAACGTACCACCAAAATGGATTGCCCTTCGCAACCCCAGGCAGGTCGAGCTAAGTGCAGAGTGCATGAGCTCAAAATTGGTTCAAATGGAGAAGGGTTCAACGGAGGACACCATGTGTTCTACTTAGGCACTTTCAAGTTGAATTCCAAATATGGTCTCATGGAACCCAAAGAATTAAGTCTACAAGACCTGAAGTGTCTCAATTCCCATTCCTAATAAAGTCCCTTTAGAATTAAGTGGATTAAGGCCTAAACCAAGCTCCATCTCTCGGACTTAGATCCATTCGGTTCAAGAATCAAACTTGTTCTGAAAAATGCTAATGAATGCAACAATTTTTTTATGAGGTAGATTTTTCGGATTAAATGCATTAAATAATTTTTAAAGGATTTTGCAAATTTTTAATGGATTTTAAAACTTTTCAATTTTTAGGGGTCTTTTTGTAAAAGTTAGTGGATTAATTCCATTTACACAAATTTTACACAATTTTTTTTGTATTTTACAAAAGATTTTATAGAAGTTTTATATACAAGTTATACGGCTTTTATACAGAACTTTTACAAGGATTTTATTTTTCAAATTTTTAAGGATTTTACCAATGAATTTTACAACAATTTTATATACAAATTTTTAAACTTTTTTTATAAAATATTTTTACGGTTTTCTTGCGGCTTTTAAAAATCCAAAATATACACCCATACTTTTATAAGCCTTATTATTAAAAATACGAAAAAGTATGAGTTATGGCTTCTAAAGTATATATAGCATATATATACGACACCCCCCTATACTTAGCGTGAACTATGTTCTCATAGTGACCAAAGAAGCGGCAAAGGAAGACATAACTCGGGGGGTGAAAAGAACCTATACTACAATGACTGAAAGAATAAAGAATGAAAGAATAGAAGTCGGTCATCTCTTCTACACTTAAAATCAAGTGATCCTAAGGATAGAAGACTCAAAACCGAAGATGATCGAGGTCAAGAAAATGTACACAACTCAGAGGCTCGGCTTGTCCCCCCTATACTTAGGATAAAATATCCCTTTTACAGATACGAAAATCAAAAGGTGAGGGACAAGGAGGGAGCAAACGATACAACAATTGACGAAAATCAAAAGGGAAATGAGCGAGATCACCCCCCTTATACTTAATGTAAAGCATACCCTAAGTATAGGCAACGACAAGGTTGACAGAACATGACGATACAAACAACACACGGTGTCTACACCCTCCCTATACTTAGGATAAAGCACATCCTAAGTATAGCAAAGCTAGATGATCCTAAGGGTGTAAGACAAACAAAAAGAAGATAGAATGAAATCGGAAATATATACAAGACGATCATTGAAAATCAGGTATGAGATGCAAAGTGTAAGAGTGAAAAGATCATCTCATATAAAATGGATTGGGGCAACCTCAACTGTCGGCGGTTCATGATCGAGAAAGGGTTTTAACCGCTGACCGTTGACTCGAAAGGTGGACTCAGAAGACAACTCAGATATGTCGATGTTACCGTTGTCGTACACCTTTCTGACAATATACGGGCCTTTCCATTTGCTCTGAACTTTTCCTGGAAATAATTTTAGTCTCGCATCGAATAGCCAAACTTTCTGATCAGGCCCAAACTACTTGTGGTGGATGTGAGCATCATACCACTCTTTCATCCGCTCCTTGTAATGCAGACTACTCGTGAAGGCTTGATCTCTCAGCTCTTCCAGGGCTGCCAGTTCAGTCTGCCTCTAATCTCCCGAATAATCTAGTCCAAAGATCACTTCTTTCACTGCCCACCAGGATTTGTGCTTAATCTCAACAGGTAAGTGGCATGGCTTGCCATAAACGAGTCGAAAGGGAGATGTGCCCAATGGAGTCTTGAAGGATGTTCTATATGCCCAAAGAACCGAGCCCAAAAGCTGCGACCAATCCTTTCGGTCTGGGCAAACAACCTTCTGCAAGATCGTCTTGATCTCCCTATTCAAGACTTCGGCTAGACCATTCGTCTGAGGATGATATGAAGCAGCAACCCGATGGTCTATACCGAACTCGTTAGCAAGTGCTCTTACCTTGTCGTTGATGAAGTGGCTACCCCCATCTGAGATCAGAACACGAGGGACTCCGAACCGCGTAATGATGTGTTTTTCTCAGGAACATGAAAACCTTGTTTGCATCCGCGACTCGGGCAGGAATAGCCTCTACCCAACGACTCACATAATCCATAGCTAAAAGGATATACTCGAATCCCTGACTTTTCGGAAATGGGCCCATAAAGTCGATATCCCATGCATCGAACACTTCACAAAAGTGGATCGGTTGCATCAGCATCATGTCTCTATGTCCTCAAGTGCCCATCTTCTGGCAGTCAGTACATCTCTTCACGAATGCATGAGCATCCGCAACGAGCGTAGGCCACCAAAGGCCGGATTGGAGCACCTTCTGTGATGACCTCTTCCCTGAATGGTGTCCTCCAGCTTCTAATCAATGACAATACATGAGGACACTCTGGTATTCCTCCTGAGGAGTACAGCGACGCTAGACGGAATCCGCTCCTTCATGATAAAGGACCGGATCCTCCCAATGGTAAGACTTGGCTTTCGCGAGGAAAGTCTCAAGTCTCTATCTGGACCAACCTTGTGGAACTTTCTTAGCAACAAGAAAGTTCACAATGTCGACATACCATGGCAGCGAGGCGACAGCAAGAATCGCCTCGTCAGGGAAGGTCTCGGTGATTGGTGTATCAAAATCAGAAGTCTCGGGGAGTTCTAGTCGGGAGAGGTGATCCGCCACCACATTCTTGACTCCAGGTTTATCCTTGATAACAATGTCAAACTCCTGGAGTAGATGGATCCATCTGGTCAGACGCGGCTTCGAATCCTTCTTGTCCATTAAGTACTTGATGGCGGTGTGATTAGTGAAGATTGTGACTTTGGATCCTAAGATGTGGGATCTGAATTTATCTAAGGTAAATATTACGTCTAGCATCTCTTTCTCTGTAGCCGTGTAATTCCGCTGCGCGGAATCCAAAGTCTTGCTAGCGTAGTGTATGGCGTATGGAAGGTCATCCCTCCTCTGTCCCAACACAACCCCAACGGCAAAATCTGAGGCATCCGTCATGATCTCGAATGGTAGAGACTAATCAGGTGGCTGAAGGACAGGAGCCTCTACAACCATGTTCTTGAGAGTATCGAAAGCCGAAAGACACTTATCATCAACTATAAACTCGGTGTCTTTCGCTAGAAGATCAGACAACGGCCGGGCAATTTTGCTGAAGTCTCGAATGAAACGTCGGTAGAAACCGACATGCCCGAGGAAAGACCGTAGCTGTTTCAGATTGGACGGCGGATTGAGTTTCTTTATGATAGCCACCTTGGCCGGGTCCACCTCCATGCCCCAGTTGGAGATGATGTGATCAAGGACCGTCCCCTGAGTCATCATGAAATGACTCTTCTCCTAAGAAAGCACGAGGTTAACCTCCGTGTACCTCTGAAGCACACGGTCTAGGCTAGAAAGGCAAGAATCGAAATCATCGCCATAGACCGAAAAATCATCCATGAAGACCTCCAAGATATCTCCCACCATGTCCGCAAAAATCGAAAGCATGCACCTCTGGAATGTAGCCGGAGCATTACATAATCCAAAGGGCATCCGTTTGAAAGCATACGTTCCGAATGGACAGGTGAATGTCGTCTTTTCCTGGTCTTCGGGAGCGATGGCCACTTGGTTATATCCCGAGTACCCATCAAGAAAGCAATAATGTCTCTTCCTGGCTAACCGCTCGATGATCTGATCGATGAACGGTAGCGGGAAGTGATCCTTCTTGGTCGCTTGATTCAAACATCTGTAGTCCACGTAGACACGCCAAGAAAACAGTACTCGAGTAGCGATCTCCTCTCCGTCCTCGTTGATCACTGTCGTGATACCCGTCTTCTTGGGTACCTCATGCAAAGGACTAACCCATTTCGAGTCAGAGATGGGATAGATAAAATCGGCGCTCCACCACTTGGATATTTCCTTCATAACCATTTCTCGAAGATCCGGGTTCAGCCTGCGCTGAAACTCACGAGATGGCTTGGCGTCATCCTCGAGAAAGATGTGGTGGGAGCAGAGAGCCGGACTAATCAAATGGAGATCAGCTACTGACCACCCGATCGCCTTGCGGTTCTTTTCAAGAATCGCCATCAGACGGGATTCTTGATCTTCGGTCAGATTGGAAGAGATGATGACCGGAAACATTTTCGATTCACCTGCAAGGAATCGGTACTTCATGCTCTGAGGCAAAGGTTTAAGCTCAGGGGGAGAAGGAGCAGGGAGGGCGGGTTTGATTAGATCCTGGGTGTAGGCTGCTAGATCGATGTGCGTGAGCACTGCCTGCTCTGACTCAGAAAGATCAGGAGATTGTTGGATGTTCTGATTTTATTTAGTCTCTAGGCTGGTTGTAGGCTCTGTAGATGGAATCTGAAGTGATAGGAATTCGGAAAAACACTGCCAATCAGCATTGTCGGAATCGGAAGGATCTGCGGGTGACTGACAGCTATGATGGTTCACTTCGGACTCGGAGGGATATGGAATGTCTGAATGATCTGAGAATATCTCAGAATCGTCCCTGTCAAAAGTTTCGATGTTCGGTTCTAGGATTGTGCTCTCCAATCTCCCATCCTCGGATATATGAATCTCGGCTTCGACTGAAGGTGGAATGAAAGATTGGGTACTTGGTTCGGCCCAGATGGTCTCATCATCAGTTTGTATGAAGTCACAATCCTGATGACTATCAGGCTCATCATCAGATGCTCGCTCTGATCCAGCTGCTCTAGAGTTCTGATCTTGGATCGTCTCTATATGTATACTTTCGCCCTGGACGCGAAAGTACACCTTCCCGGTTCCATAGTCGGAAATGGCCTTCGCTGTAGCCAGAAAAGGTCATCCTAATATGATCGGGGTGTCGGTCACACATTCAGGGACCGCCATGTCCAACACGACGAAGTCCATAGAGAATTGCAAACCATGAATGGTGACGATAACGTCTTCGATTAAACCCTTAGGCCTCTTGACTGTTCTGTCAGCAAACTGTAAGACCGTTCGTCTTGGTCAAAGAGGCCCAAACTTGAACTTGTCGACTAAGGAAGATGGAAGGAGATTAATCGAGGATCCGCTATCTAATAGAGTTCGATCAAAAGTCTGATCGAGGATCTCGCATCTGACATATGTTGCTCCCGTATCTGATCTCTTGGCCGGGAGTCGATTCTGAATGGCATAACATGTATCCTTGGTCAACACGTGGATCTCATAACAGTGATTGCTTTGCCTCTTCTTTCTACGAACGGTGGTTCGCTCTTTAAGTCCTTTCTGCAGAAGAGGGATGTGTGCCAAGGCTTCCGAAAGAGTGAGTTGGATCGTGAATTTGTCGAGCATCTCTTTCGTCAGATCATTCATCTGAATCTTTTTAGGGTTTTCTTTTTTAGCACCTTTTCCTAAGCAGGGTGCTTTTGGAAAAGGAATCTGTACATCCTCCGGGTTAGTCTGTACAACTGGAGGATCAGAAGAAGAAGAAGCAAATATTTTTGTAAAACGGGGTTTGGCTTTCTTTGAAGTATCAGAAAGATCAAGATCTAGATCAACAATCTTTTTATTTCTTTTTCGGTTTCTTCTCTTTTGTACATTTTTTGTGATTTTCTATCATCATCACTAGAAATGAAAAACGGTAAAGCAGTTGTGTCGACGTTCGGCTTTGGCTGCTCTTCAGACTTGGTGGCTTCAGCACCACCATCTCCATCGTCAAAGGTTGCGGCTTCAGCACCGCCATCAGTGTCTTCTACAGGCTCGCTTGTGTTATTTAGAATATCCTCTTCGAGCCTAGAAGAGTCTCCGCCTACTGGAATCCTATCGCTCCTAAGAGAGATGAAGTCAGCGTCATCACAGTAAAGATAGTCATCGGAGAATACCTGTGATTGGAGGGTGGGCTCGGTCAAATCTACCTGCTCAGACTTTTGCTTCAGGTTATTCGGGTTGGGTTTATCTGGGCAGGCAAGGCGGACTTCCCCTTGACGAGGTCAGTGATATGGGTTTTGAACTCATCCATTTCTCGCCTGAAAGAAGCATGCTGATCAGTGATAAGGTTAGCGAGATATTCTAATGTTGGGTTGTCATGGAAAGGTCCATGAGACCCAGATGAGTCACCTCGGTGATAATGAGGCTACTGCAGAGCTGGCTGCTGCTGTGGAGGATACTGCTGCTGCGGCTGAGGATGGTAAGTGATCTGCCTCCACTGAGGATTCTGATACTGACGAGGACCGTAATGCTGCTGTTGATGCTCTCTGTTCTACCCCATGGGTGCCTGCGGTTGCTGCTGAGAAGAGGCACCTCCTGTAGACCAATGGAAACCAGGTTGATCACGACGGATCCCTGGTTGCTGTGGTCGATCATACCAGATCCCATTGACCTCAGTCAATGGTTCAGGCATCTCCGAATAAGCCGGGGGCATAGATGCCAAGGGCTGATCGCTCTGATACACCACCATCTGGGTGTCAGACGATGGTGTCTACTGGAGTTGCGGGTACGCCGAGTGGTGGACAGGCTCAGAATGCACATGGTAGATGTGTTGTACTGGAGGCCTAGGAAGGATGCCTCGGTCTCGGCTACCAGAGTCAGCCTGTTATCTCGAAGACCGGTTAGAATCTGTGTGTAGTTCTTGAAGGCACATAATCTGTGTCTTCAGATCACTCAGTCATCTCAAGCTCGTCAAGTTTATCGAGCTTGTCTAAGTTCTGGCACTTCTTTTCAATTATTTCCATACGATCCAACTTCTGGGAAATGATCCCCATATCAGTGGATGGAGATTCGAGAGGAATAGAAACTGCAGAAGATGGATTCCATTCTATCTGTGCCACTCGAGAATGCTGGTGATAGGTTGGTGGCTTTGTCTGGTTGTAGACTCGAGTCTGAGACATCGTGGTGTAATTATCTGCCATTTTCTCATAAATGGCCCAGACTCGGTCTTCATGCATCGAGAAATATGATCCACCACAGGAGGCATTCACCAGTCCCTGTAATTCCGGTGTCAACCCACCGAAGAAGCTCTGTACAAGAATCGGCTTCGAAAGGTCGTGGTGGGGACACCGATCAATGAGATCTCTAAATCTGTCCCATGCCTCGTGGAACTGTTCGTTCCCGATCATGGTGAAATTGCTAATCATAGCTCTAGCAGCATTCGTTCGACCGAGAGGATAATACTTGTTCAAATATGCGGTTCTCAGCTCCTCCCAGGTCGAAATGTATCTCCCTAGATGTTTCAGCCAGTAGGTTGCTCGATCAACGAGGGAAAAAGGAAACGCGATCAATTTGATCGTGTCCTCGTTCACTTCCGCATCATGCACCGTGCTGCAGATCAGCTCGAACTCATGAAGGTGCAAGTGTGGCTCCTCAGTAGATAGCCCATGGAACTTGGGCAACAGCTGGATCGTCTGAGGTCGGAACTCGAAGTTCCCGCGGATGACGGGGAGACGGATCCGTCGATGGGTCGTAGTAGCTCCAGGGTTGTAGAGCTGCTACATTGTGCGGTTCGGGTCCTCTGGAGGTCTCTCTGCATTATCTTATGGCTCCCGATCCTCAGGTCCCTGATTCTCAGCTGCAGGCTGATTGCGCTGCGCTCGTAGCTGAGTCAGCTCAGCCCTGACGTCGTTCACCATTCTACCTTGCTCCCTAATCTGATTCTGTATTTCCTCGAGGGAAGCAAGTAGACCGTTGTTGATCGCAGCCTGATCTATGACGACAGAAGTGGTCTGCGGTCCTTTGCCAGCCATGTCGTCTGGAAAGGAAAAAGAATCCAAATCAGGCTTCGCCAAATCAATGTGTAGCTGCTAATTATGATTTAAAGGTGATGATGGTAGAGAATGGGTAGGAGAAGAAAATGACAAAGAACTTCCAGGGTGAGAGTCGCGCCTGGAAGGAACAGATCAAGTAGATTTCAGTTTGGGTCGAGAGTCATCCCGAACCGATCTAGATGAACGAGAAGGTTCGCGAGAGATTGGATCGTTCAGAGTCGAACGGAGCGGTCGCCTTCCCATCATCTTGATGAAGATTATTAGTTGATCAGATCTCGAAGATTAGACTCACTCTGCAATCAAACACAAAACAAACCCCGAGTTCACCAACACAACCCTGGTGATGACCGTGAGAGTTCGGTCGTTTATCTTTTCGGTTTTAGGTTGTTTGGCAAACAACGTTCTCTCAGATAAATGAGATTAGATAGGTGCCCGAGACTTCAACGTCGTACTGTCCCGAGTTCTCACCAGAACTCACCTAGTCTCAACCAGTATGGAAGTAAGTACAGACCGTTTCCGGCTACCCGTGTTACTTGAGAACGGAGCCTTACGCAGTGTCCTCTAAACCTTCCACTCTGCTAAGTGAACTCGGACCGTTTCCGGCTACCCGAGAGCACCCACTGAAATAAGGTGAATCAAGGTGTGAACTAAGTAGTATTTCGATAGAAGTCCGGACTCTGGCTTTACCTTATGTGTCGTCTCTCTCTCTCTCGCGGATCTGGAGATGAGATCGATGATTCGATTTTTCGGGGATTGCTCTCCCAAAGCAAGTGAATCCTTACGTTTATTTTATAATCATATAGATTAGCAGTCCCTGATTTAATTTTCGGTTATCACTTTTTTTTGGATATTTTCAGAGAAAACGTTTAACGTATTTTTGGTTTTCGAGATTGGCCCTAGATACAAGCACATAGGTGTCGAATCATATGCAAGCATCTAATCTAAGCTAAGCTACGTTGCACAGAGAAGGAAAAAACCGTAAAACACCTAACAAGCACCTATCTCGGAAAAGCTGCGGAAAACCGTCGAGAAAAATCGCGATCGAGAAAAGCCGCGGTGGGTGCCCTGCTCCCCCAGGAATACAGCCCTGGTGAAACAAACCCGAGAAACGTACAAGTCGGGATGCCTTTACAAGGCTCCTTTCTACATCACTTTTTATATGTTTTTTTACAAAAAAAATACAAGAATTCTAAACTACTAGGTTTCGCAGTTTTGAGCTGTGTGGCTCGACCTGTGCTGCAAAAATCAAAAACAAGAAACCGTGAGATCAGAGAAATAAAATCGCGGAAATGAAATCTAATCCTAAGGTTCCCGCGATCTTCCTAGCGCTGCCTCCCCGGCAACGTCGCCATCTAAAAAACGCCACTTGGTCTAATTCCTTCGGATTCTTGCAAAAGAGGAAACAGAGAAAATCGCGGTCGTTGTCGACCGAGTGGGTTTTGTCAGAAAAGATTAAGGTGAATTAATCTTTTTATTATTTTATTTATACTCCTATGTATAGTGGATTCGTACGGGAATGTCGAACTCAGGGAGGCAAACTGTTTAAACTAGGGGAAATCGGTAGAAAAAATTAGGCTAAGGGTTTCCTAATTTTTATTTTATTTTTAGGAATTTTTCGGGATTTTTGTTTGAATTTTTAATGAATTTTATATTGTTCTTGTATTTTTTAATTATTTTATGATTTTTTATTATTAGAAAATGTTTATTTTTTTATTTGAATTTTATTTTGTACTTTTTATGTTTTTAATGTCCTTTACTGTTTTAGGGATTTTTAAAGGATTTTTATGATTTTTATGATGCCTGGTTACTTTTTAATATAAAAAATGTATGTTTTATGGAAAACAGTGACGTATTTGTGATTTTCAAGGTTGAAAATAACAATAAAACTTTTTATTATATTTTCTATAGAAAGTAGACGAAAATACCTTCAAAATGATAGGTTGTGCGTTTTTGGAGGATTTTTAATGAATTAGTTATGAATTTTTGAAGTTTTTATTAATTTTGTATTTTTTATTGATTTTATATATTTTTTATATTTTTTTATTTTTTTAAAACGTATTTAATACTGTATATTACGTAAAATATAGTATTTTTGAGTATTTTAGTGTATTTTTATATTTTTAGTTTTTATTTATTATGTATATAAGATGTATAGTGATTATTATAGATCCAGGGGTATAGATGTGATTGTACAGAAAGTACGGACGTATGTGCAAATAGCAGGAATTGGACGAAGAAATACGTAAATGTCCCAAACCATCACATGCTCAGGCACGTGGTAGCAATTGCAGGGAGACCTTTACGTAATAAACTAAACAATCAAGGGTTTCCGCGCAAATCTCCGCTAACTGCACGTGGTCGAGTTGTTCCTCTTGGATCGGTTTGAGAATATCAGAAATGAAGATGTTGTTCCTGCAAAAGTTCCACCGACAACCTGCACTTCATGTGTTAGTCACCAGGGACTGGGAGGGCTTCACTTGTAATTTGCTAACTTCTGATGGACCGTCATGTAGTGTACCCGTAACACCACTTAGTGGATTAAACGGTGGGGCGGCAGTCTTAATGTGGTGACGACGCGTGGTTATTGTGCACAGTATGTTGATGCAGAATCTGAGGTTTACGCGTGGTTATTGTGCACAGTATGTTGATGCAGAATCTGAGGTTTGGACTTCACCACGATCTGAGGGTTGAAATCAAATGTCCCGATTCAAATCGCACGGTCATTGTTTGTTCTGGAATTTCAATTCATTCTACGCTGTTCGAATTCAAACGGCCGCGGTGGTTCGCAGATGAAACTTCAAATTATGCATCGAGAGGTGACGTGTTCAAGGGAAGAGGACTCTTCGATCGGATCAGATACGGGAGGTGACGCTTCAAATTAGGAGCTGAAGCTTCCTCGGTGCATCTGCAGGTTGTTTCAGTGATTCGAAATCCGGAAATCAATGGACAGTTACCTGGAAATACTGGAACTCGGCGGGGTTTAAGTATGCATCCAATCTCAAGCCTTAATATATGATCAGACCAGCACTCTTATATGTGATCTCCAAGTGTAGATATAAAACTTAATGATGGAGATTTTGGTTCACGTAAGTGGCATGTCAATTAATGCTTCACGGATTAGCTCCATGTCCTGCAGAAAATACAAATGGCTCGAAGATGTATCCCTCGACCTGTTGTTAAACGGCGGTTGATTTTGACGTATGGTATGAATGAATGACGATCCCGATGATATGGAGGAAAAGGATCTGATCTCAAATCCTGAATGGATCTGAGTTGAGCAGGTGTGAACGAAGGACGAAGAAGCGGATATAAATCGAGATGTAATGATCGGTATTCGGAAACAGACTGGAATTTTGGTATCAATTTACAGAGAAAAATAGATGAGATCGGAGAGAGGAATAGAAAAGTAGAGGGAGAAAGGAATTTAAGAAGAGAATAGAAGAAGAATGCAGAGGATAAGATCTAACCTGGGAACTGAAAGTGTAAGGACACGCCTGTGAAGCGGAGCAGCTGCTCCGGATGTTGACGCCTCGATGCGCGGCGTGCCGCAGAGGCCGGACTCTCGGCGGAGAACGGAGCTGCGACGCCGGAGCTGGGATCTCGCCGCTCCTCGACCTTCCTTCGCTCGACGGAAGATGAAGACTCCGAGACTGTCACTCTCGAACCCTCACCGGAACTTGGAAGTTAGGAGAAGCAAAATGGCGGATCCAGAATCGGTGGGGGGTTAGGGGGTATAAATAGGCAGAGGTGACTTGGGGAGCACGCCGCCGGGTGTGGTCACCGGCGGTGGCTCCCGTCACCTGCGGGTAGTTGGAGTACCGGCCAACGGCCAAGCCGTTGGCGCGGTAGGGAGGGAGGAGGAAGAAGAAGAACCGGCGGAGGAAGAAGTTGGGTTCCGTCGGGTGAAGAAAGGAGAGAAAGAAGAGAGAGAAGGGAAAGGTGGAAAGAGAAGGAAAAAAATCATAAAATAAAATTAAAATAATTAAATATATATTAATTTCGTAATTAATAAATAATTAATTAAATAAAGTAAATAAGGTAATTAGGTATATAATTAAGTAATTAAGTATTAATTAAGTTAATAAATAATGTAATTAATTAAATAAATAATTTAAATTAATTAATTAATAAATGAGATAAATAAATATAATATTATTTATTTTATTAAAAATAAATAAGTAAATTAATGTATTAAATACTAATATAAGTTGCGGATTATTCTACAAGTATACCAATACAGACCCCGAAAACCGTGTTTTTCGCATTAACTTTGATTTTATCGAAACTAATGTCATTTTGTAGATAATAGAAAATATAATTTTAGGGACAAAGTTTGCTCAATTCGGAGTTCATACGACCGATTTATGAGGCCCGGACGAAAAAAGTAACAGCTTCGGGCCTCCAAATTTTTTCGATATTTTAATTTATTTTTATTTTTATATATAATTTTAGATGATTTTAGGAAAAAGAATTAAGTTAATCGGTTTTGTGGTTATTTAATTAAAAACCGGGGAAGTTTCTACATATAGTACATATAGACAACGGGTCTAAAAAGCCGAAACTCACCAATTTTATCCGAATATTTTTCTGATTTTTTTAATAAATAGTACTATGTATAAAACGGATTTTAAAAGTGAGTTTGATCAATTTGGAGTTTTCTATAAATAGATATGAACCTCGGAGTCGGCTTTTACGGCTTTTCCGGTTCATTACGATTATTTTATTTTTATGCCGAAATATTTTTCTAATATTTTTATGAAATAATATATATTTTTGTGAACAACTTTTGTAAAAGGAGTGTTTTGGTTTGAAGTGATTTTGACGATAAATAAAATAGGTGAAGTATTTACAAGGTGAAAATTGGGTAAATTACATTTGTAGTCTTTATTTTCTTGATATTTTTATAAATTAGGATCCTTATCTCCCCCTAATTATTTCTTTGTCGACCCGGTCAATATTGACCTGATCTCGAGGTTAGGATCAGTCTGTATATTTTCTATATACATCCTTCTTTTATTTTTCTTTTCTTTTTTCTCTTTATTCTTTTATTTTGGTAAAAATAAGTGTTAAATCTATAATATTAATATTTGTGGTTAAAGTGATAATTAATTGGAATTAGTGGATATTTACATGTATTTTATCAAGGATTTTAGCCAAAATGAAAGAATAAAGACGATGAATCACAGATTCATCATTCCCCTATACTTTACCTTTGCTAGTCCCTTAGCAAACACTTATTCTATAAATAAGTGCAAACAAAAAGAAAAAGAAAAAGGAAAATAATAGAACTTAGAACATGCTAGTTTCTTTAAACCGGATTATCACTTCGCCCAAAATCTGGAGCCTGGATTTAGACCTTTAGATTAATGGTGTGTCGGGACTCTATTAGACTTAGGATTTAAGCCTCGACAGCCCTCAAGTTCCATAAATCCTTATCCAGATCCACCTCAACAGTCAGCTCAGATCCACCTATCCATCACGCAAACTTTTCGGCTTTGAAAGCAATCAGTATTGTTTGTGAAAAGTTTTAGCTCTTCCCGCTTTAGAGAAACGAAGAAACCGTCCACCCCAGTGACACACTCACATTGGACCCTTATCCAGCAGCTCAGTCCTCGAGGAGGGAGGTATTTCCTTCTGAGGTCAGGTCGTGCTGTGTCCACAATCGAGTAAGAGAGAAGGTAGAAGAAGGAGAAGAGAACTGGAGTGTGATTAGTGTAATCACATCTCCGGTGAAGCCTGGCCAGTTTAGCCAAGTCTTCACGAAGACATGCAGGCTTTTCTGAAGCTCGGACCATTGTGGTCATTTTTGGAATTTTGTGTATTTGGCCTCTTTTGGTAGTAATGATTGTTATACTGCATCAGTCTTTTTGTGCCCCGACGGATATAGCATCTTTTCATTCCGCCCATTTTTTTGGGGTCTTTGAAAAATTGTGCCAGCAGATCCTTCCCTCATCCGAAGCTTTATTTCAACCCCAATCTCTCCTGTCTTTAGACATCACCACCACCATATAAAGATGGAAACGCACCACCGAAATGGATTGCCCTTCGCAACCCCAGGCAGGTCGAGCTAAGTGCAGAGTGCATGAGCTCAAAATTGGTTCAAATGGAGAAGGGTTCAACGGATGACACCATGTGTTCTACTTAGTCACTTTCAAGTTGAATTCCAAATATGGTCTCATGGAACCCAAAGAATTAAGTCTACAAGACCTGAAGTGTCTCAATTCCTGTTCCTAATAAAGTCCCTTTAGAATTAAGTGGATTAAGGCCTAAACCAAGCTCCATCTCTCGGACTTAGATCCATTCGGTTCAAGAATCAAACTTGTTCTGAAAAATGCTAATGAATGCAACAATTTTTTATGAGGTAGATTTTTCGGATTAAATGCATTAAATAATTTTTAAAGGATTTTGCAAATTTTTAATGGATTTTAAAACTTTTCAATTTTTAGGGGTCTTTTTGTAAAAGTTAGTGGATTAATTCCATTTACACAAATTTTACACAGCTTTTTTTGTATTTTACAAAGGCTTTTATACAAGTTTTATATACAAGTTATACGGCTTTTTACAGAATTTTTACAATGATTTTATTTTTCAAAATTTTAAGGATTTTACCAACGAATTTTACAACATTTTTATATACAAAATTTTAAACTTTTTTTATAAAATATTTTTACGGTTTTCTTGCGGTTTTTAAAAACCCAAAATATACACCCATACTTTTATAAGCCTTATTATTAAAAATACGAAAAAGTATGAGTTATGGCTTCTAAAGTATATATAGCATATATATACAACACCCCATATACTTAGCGTGAACTATGTTCTCATAGTGACCAAAGAAGCGGCAAAGGAAGACATAACTCGGGGGGTGAAAAGAACCTATACTACAATGACTGAAAGAATAAAGAATGAAAGAATAGAAGTCAGTCATCTCTTCTACACTTAAAATCAAGTGATCCTAAGGATAGAAGACTCAAAACCGAAGATGATCGAGGTCAAGAGAATGTACACAACTCAAGGGCTCGGCTTGTCCCCCCTATACTTAGGATAAAATATCCCTAAGTATAGAGACGAAAATCAAAAGGTGAGGGACAAGCGAGGGAGCAGACGATAAAAAAATTGACGAAAATCAAAAGGAAAATGAGCGAGATCACCCCCCCTATACTTAGGGTAAAGCATACCCTAAGTATAGGCAACGACATGGTTGACAGAACAGGTTGATACAAACAACACACGGTATCTACACCCTCCCTATACTTAGGATAAAGCACATCCTAAGTATAGCAAAGCTAGATGATCCTAAGGGTGTAAGACAAAAAAAAGAAGATAGAATGAAATCGAAAATATATACAACACGATCATTGAAAATCAGGTATGAGATGCAAAGTGTAAGAGTGAAAAGATCATCTCATACAAAATGGATTGGGGCAACCTCAACTGTCGGCGGTTCATGATCGAGAAAGGGTTTTAACCGCTGACCGTTGACTCGAAAGGTTGACTCAGAAGACAACTCAGATATGTCGATGCTACCGTTGTCGTACACCTTTCTGACAATATACAGGCCTTTCCATTTGCTCTGAACTTTTCCTGGAAATAATTTTAGTCTCGCATCGAATAGCCAAACTTTCTGATCAGGCTCAAACTACTTGTGGCTGATGTGAGCATCATGCCACTCTTTCATCCGCTCCTTGTAATGCAGGCTACTCATGAAGGCTTGATCTCTCAGCTCTTCCGGGGCTGCCAGTCAGTCTGCCTCTGATCTCCCGAATAATTTAGTCCAAAGATCACTTCTTTCACTGCCCACCAAGATTTGTGCTTAATCTCAACAAGTAAGTGGCATGGCTTGCCATAAACGAGTCGAAAGGGAGATGTGCCCAATGGAGTCTTGAAGGATGTTCTATATGCCCAAAGAACCGAGTCCAAAAGCTGCGACCAATCCTTTCGGTCTGGGCAAACAACCTTCTGCAAGATCGTCTTGATCTCCCTATTCGAGACTTCAGCTAGACCATTCGTCTGAGGATGATATGAAGTAGCAACCCGATGGTCTATACCGAACTCGTTAGCAAGTGCTCTTACCTTGTCGTTGATGAAGTGGCTACCCCCGTTTGAGATCAGAACACGAGAGACTCCGAACCGCGTAATGATGTGTTTTCTCAGGAACTTGAAAACCGTGTTTGCAACCACGACTCGGGCAGGAATAGCCTCTACCCAACGACTCACATAATCCATAGCTAAAAGGATATACTCGAATCCCTGACTTTTCGGAAATGGGCCCATAAAGTCGATACCCCATGCATCGAACACTTCACAAAAGTGGATCGGTTGCATCGGCATCATGTCTCTATGTCCACAAGTGCCCATCTTCTGGCAGTCAGTACATCTCTTCACGAATGCATGAGCATCCGCAACGAGCGTAGGCCACCAAAGGCCGGATTGGAGCACCTTCTGTGATGACCTCTTCCCTGAATGGTGTCCTCCAGCTTCTAATCAATGACAATACATGAGGACACTCTGGTATTCCTCCTGAGGAATATACCGACGCCAGACGGAATCCGCTCATTCATGATAAAGGACCGGATCCTCCCAATGGTAAGACTTGGCTTTCACGAGGAAAGTCTCAAGTCTCTGTCTGGACCAACCTTGTGGAACTTTCTTAACAACAAGAAAGTTCACAATGTCGGCATACCATGGCAGCGAGGCGACAACAAGAATCGCCTCGTCGGGGAAGGTCTCGGTGATTGGTGTATCAAAATCAGAAGTCTCGGGGAGTTCTAGTCGGGAGAGGTGATCCACCACCACATTCTTGACTCCAGGTTTATCCTTGATAACAATGTCAAACTCCTGGAGTAGAAGGATCCATCTGGTCAGACGCGACTTTGAATCCTTCTTGTCTATTAAGTACTTGATGGTGGTGTGATTAGTGAAGATTGTGACTTTGGATCCTAAGGTGTGGGATCTGAATTTGTCTAAGGTAAATATTACGGCTAGCATCTCTTTCTCTGTAACCGTGTAATTCCGCTGCGCGGAATCCAAAGTCTTGCTAGCGTAGTGTATGGCGTATGGAAGGCCATCCCTCCTCTGTCCCAACACAGCCCCAACGGCAAAATCTGAGGCATCCGTCATGATCTCGCATGGTAGAGACTAATCAGGTGGCTGAAGGACAGGAGCCTCTACAACCATGTTCTTGAGAGTATCGAAAGCCGAAAGACACTTATCATCAACTATAAACTCGGTGTCTTTCGCTAGAAGATCAGTCAACGGTCGGACAATTTTGCTGAAGTCTCGAATGAAACGTCGGTAGAAACCGACATGCCCGAGGAAAGACCGTAGCTGTTTCAGATTGGACGGTGGATTGAGTTTCTTTATGATATCCACCTTGGCCGGGTCCACCTCCATGCCCCGGTTGGAGATGATGTGACCAAGGACCGTCCCCTGAGTCATCATGAAATGACTCTTCTCCTAAGAAAGCACGAGGTTAAACTCCGTGCACCTCTGAAGCACACGGTCTAGGCTAGAAAGGCAAGAATCAAAATCATCGCCATAGACCGAAAAATCGTCCATGAAGACCTCCAAGATATCTCCCACCATGTCCGCAAAAATCGAAAGCATGCACCTCTTGAATGTAGCCGGAGCATTACATAATCCAAAGGGCATCCGTTTGAAAGCATACGTTCCGAATGGACAGGTGAATATCGTCTTTTCCTGGTCTTCGGGAGCGATGGCCACTTGGTTATATCCCGAGTACCCATCAAGAAAGCAATAATGGCTCTTCCCGGCTAACCGCTCGATGATCTGATCGATGAACGGTAGCGGGAAGTGATCCTTCTTGGTCGCTTGATTCAAACGTCTGTAGTCCACGCAGACACGCCAAGAAGTCGGTACTCGGGTAGCGATCTCCTCTCCGTCCTCGTTGATCACTGTCGTGATACCCGTCTTCTTGGGTACCACATGCAAAGGACTAACCCATTTCGAGTCGGAGATGGGATAGATAAAATCGACGCTCCACCACTTGGATATTTCCTTCATAACCATTTCTCGAAGATCCAGGTTCAGCCTGCGCTGAAACTCACGAGATGGCTTGGAGTCATCCTCGAGAAAGATGTGGTGGGAGCAGAGAGCCGGACTAATCCCATGGAGATCAGCTACTGACCACCCGATCGCCTTGCGGTTCTTTTCAAGAATCGCCATCAGACGGGATTTTTGATCTTCGGTCAGATTGGAAGAGATGATGACCGGAAACATTTTAGATTCACCCGCAAGGAATTGGTACTTCATGCTCTGAGGCAAAGGTTTAAGCTCAGGGGGAGAAGGAGCAGGGAGGGCGGGTTTGATTAGAGCCTGGGTGTAGGCTGCTAGATCGATGTGCATGAGCACTGCCTGCTCTGACTCAGAAAGATCTGGAGATTGTTGGATGTTCTGATTTTATTTAGTCTCCAGGCTGGTTGTAGGCTCTGTAGATGGAATCTGAAGTGATAGGAATTCGGCAAAACACTGCCAATCAGCATCGTCAGAATCGGAAGGATCTGCGGGTGACTGGCAGCTATGATGGTTCACTTCGGACTCGGAGGGATATGGAATGTCTGAATGATCTGAAAATATCTCAGAATCGTCCCTGTCAAAAGTTTCGATGTTCAGTTCTAGGATTATGCTCTCCAATCTCCCATCCTCGGATATATGAATCTCGCCTTCGAATGAAGGTGGAATGAAAGATTGGGTACTTGGTTCAGCCCAGACGGTCTCATCATCAGTTTGTATGAAGTCACAATCCTGATGACTATCGGGCTCGTCATCAGATGCTCGCTCTGATCCAGCTGCTCTAGAGTTCTGATCTTGGATTGTCTCTATATGTATACTTTCGCCCTGGACACAAAAGTAAACCTTCCCGGTTCCATAGTCGGAAATGGCCTTCGCTGTAGCCAGAAAAGGTCGTCCTAATATGATCGGGGTGTCGGTCACACATTCAGGGACTGCCATGTCCAACACGACGAAGTCAACGGAGAATTGTAAACCCTGAATGGTGACGATAACGTCTTCGATTAAACCCTTAGGCCTATTGACTGTTCTGTCAGCAAACTGTAAGACCGTTCGGCTTGGTCAAAGAGGCCCGAACTCGAACTTGTCGAGTAAGGAAGATGGAAGGAGATTAATCGAGGATCCGCTATCTAATAGAGTTCGATCAAAAGTCTGATCGAGGATCTCGCATCTGACATATGGTGCTCCCGTATCTGATCTCTTGGCCGGGAGTCGATTCTGAATGGCATAACATGTATCCTTGGTCAACACGTGGATCTCATAACAGTGATTGCTTTGCCTCTTCTTTCTACGAACGGTGGTTCGCTCTTTAAGGCCTTTCT
This sequence comes from Ottelia alismoides, assembly GCA_037367405.1. NCBI lineage: Eukaryota > Viridiplantae > Streptophyta > Magnoliopsida > Alismatales > Hydrocharitaceae > Ottelia > Ottelia alismoides. The sequence goes on from JAZKJV010008885.1 coordinate 430,283, forward strand.
GCAGAAGAGGGATGTGTGCCAAGGCTTCCGAAAGAGTGAGTTGGATCGTGAATTTGTCGAGCATCTCTTTCGTCAGATCATTCATCTGAATCTTTTTAGGGTTTTCTTTTTTAGTGCCTTTTCCTAAGCAGAGTGCTTTTGGAAAAGGAATCTGTACATCCTCCGGGTTAGTCTGTACAACTGGAGGATCAGAAGAAGAAGAAGCAAATATTTTTGTAAAATGGGGGCTGGCTTTCTTTGAAGTATCATAAAGATCAAGATCTAGATCAACAATCTTTTTATTTCTTTTTAGGTTTCTTCTCTTTTGTACATTTTTTTGTGATTTTCTATCATCATCACTAGAAATGAAAAATGGTAAAGTAGCTGCGTCGATGTTCGACTTTGGCTGCTCTTCAGACTTGGTGGCTTCAGCACCACCATCTCCATCGTCAAAGGTTGCGGCTTCAGCACCGCCATCAGTGTCTTCTACAGGCTCGCTTGTGTTATCCAGAATATCCTCTTCGAGCCTAGAAGAGTCTCCGCCTACTGGAATCCTACCGCTCCTAAGAGAGATGAAGTCAGCGTCATCACAGTAAAGATAGTCATCGGAGAATACCTGTGATTGGAGGGTGGGCTCGGTCAAATCTACCTGCTCAGACTTCCGCTTCAGGTTATTCGGGTTGGGTTCTATCTGGGCAGGCAAGGCGGACTTCCCCTTGACGAGGTCAGTGATATGGGTTTTGAACTCATCCATTTCTCGCCTGAAAGAAGCATGCTGATCAGTGATAAGGTTAGCGAGATATTCTAATGTTGGGTTGTCATGGAAAGGTCCATGAGACCCGGATGAGTCGCCTCGGTGATACTGAGGCTGCTGCGGAGCTGGCTGCTGCTGTGGAGAATACTGCTGCTGCGGCTGAGGCTGGTAAGTGCTCTGACTCCACTGAGGGTTCTGATACTGATGAGGACCGTAATGCTGCTGCTGATGCTCTCTGTTCTGCCCCATGGGTGCCTGCAGTTGCTGTTGAGAAGAGGCACCTCCTGTAGACCAACGGAAACCAGGGTGATCACGACGGATCCCTGGTTGCTGTGGTCGATCATACCAGATCCCATTGACCTCAATCAATAGTTCAGGCATCTCCGAATAAGCTGGGGGCATAGATGCCAAGGGCTGATCGCTCTGATACACCACCATTTGGGTGTCAGACGATGGTGTCTGCTGGAGTTGCGGGTACGCCGAGTGGTGGACAGTCTCAAAATGCACATGGTAGATGTGTTGTACTGGAGGCCTATGAAGGATGCCTCGGTCTCGGCTACCAGAGTCAGCATGTGATCTCGAAGATCGGTTAGAATCTGTGTGTAGTTCTTGAATGCACATAATCTGTGTCTTCAGATCACTCAGGCATCTCTCAAGCTCGTCAAGTTTATCGACCTTGTCTAAGTTCTGGCACTTCTTTTCAATTATTTCCATACGATCCAACTTCTGGGAAATGATCCCCATATCAGTGGATGGAGATTCGAGAGGAATAGAAACTGCAGAAGATGGATTCCATTTATCTGTGCCACTCGGGAATGCTGGTGATAGGTTGGTGGCTTCGTCTGGTTGTAGACTCGAGTCTGAGACATCGTGGTGTAATTCTCTGCCATTTTCTCATAAATGGCCCAGACTCGGTCTTCATGCATCGAGAAATATGATCCACCACAGGCGGCATTCACCAGTCCCTGTAATTCCGGTGTCAACCCACCGAAGAAGCTCTATACAAGAATCGGCTTCGAAAGGTTGTGGTGGGGACATCGATCAATGAGATCTCTAAATCTGTCTCATGCATCGTGGAACTGTTCGTTCCCGATCATGGTGAAATTGCTAATCATATCTCTAGCAGCATTCGTTCGACCAAGAGGATAATACTTGTTCAAATATGCGGTTCTCAGCTCCTCCCAGGTCGAAATGTATCTCCCTAGATGTTTCAGCCAGTAGGCTGCTCGATCAACGAGGGAGAAAGGAAACACGATCAATTTGAATCGTGTCCTCGTTCACTTCCGCATCATGCACCGTGCTGCAGATCAGCTCGAACTCCTGAAGGTGCAAGTGTGGCTCCTCAGTAGATAGCCCATGGAACTTGGGCAACAGCTGGATCGTCTGAGGTCGGAACTCGAAGTTCCCGCGGATGACGGGGAGACGGATCCATCGATGGGTCGTAGTAGCTCCTAGGTTGTAGAGCTGCTGCATTGTGCAGTTCGGGTCCTCTGGAGGTCTCTCTGCATTGTCTTGCGGCTCCTGATCCTCAGGTCCCTGATTCTCATCTGCAGGCTGATTGCGCTGCGCTCGTAGCTGAGTCAGCTTAGCCCTGACGTCGTTCACCATTCTACCTTGCTCCCTAATCTGATTCTGTATTGCCTCGAGGGAAGCAAGTAGACCGTTGTTGATCGCAGGCTGATCTATGACGACAGAAGTGGTCTGCGGTCCTTTGCCAGCCATGTCGTCTGGAAAGGAAAAAGAATCCAAATTAGGCTTCGCCAAATCAATATGTAGCTTCTAATTATGATTTAGAGGTGATGATGGTAGAGAATGGGTAGGAGAAGAAAATGACGAAGAACTTCCAGGGTGAGAGTCGCGCCTGGAAGGAACAGATCGAGTAGATTTCGGTTTGGGTCGAGAGTCATCTCGAACCGATCTCGATGAACGAGAAGGTTCGCGAGAGATTGGATCGTTCAGAGTCGAACAGAGCGATCGCCTTCCCATCATCTTGATGAAGATTATTAGTTGATCAGATCTCGAAGATTAGACTCACTCTGCAATCAAACACAAAACAAACTCCGAGTTCACCAACACAACCCTGGTGATGACCGTGAGAGTTCGGTCGTTTATCTTTTCGGTTTTAGATTGTTTGGCAAACAACGTTCTCTCAGATAAACGAGATTAGATAGGTGCCCGAGACTTCAACGTCGTACTGTCCCGAGTTCTCACCAGAACTCACATAGTCTCAACCAGTATGGAAGTAAGTACGGACCGTTTCCGGCTACCCGTGTTACTTGAGAACGGAGCCTTACACAGTTTCCTCTAAACCTTCCACTCTGCTAAGTGAACTCGGACCGTTTCCGGCTACCCTAGAGCACCCACTGAAATAAGGTGAATCAAGGTGTGAACTAAGTAGTATTTCGATAGAAGCCCGGACTCTGGCTCTACCTTATGTGTCGTCTCTCTCTCGCGGATCTGGAGATGAGATCGATGATTCGATTATTCGGGGATTGCTCTCCCAAAGCAAGTGAATCCTTACGTTTATTTTAGAATCAGATAGATTAGCAGTCCCTGTTTTAATTTTCGGTTATCACTTTTTTTGGATATTTTCAGAGAAAACGTCTAACGTATTTTTGGTTTTCGGGATTGGCCATAGATACAAGCACATATGTGTCGAATCATATGCAAGCATCTAATCTAAGCTAAGCTACGATGCGCAGAGAAGGAAAAAGCCGTAAAACACCTAACAAGCACTTATCTCGGAAAAGCTACGGAAAACCGTTGAGAAAAATCGCGATCGAGAAAAGCTGCGGTGGGTGCCCTGCTCCCCCAGGAGTACAACCCTGGTGAAACAGACCCGAGAAACGTACTAGTCGGGATGCCTTTACGAGGCCCCTTTCTACGACACTTTTTATATGTTTTTTTTTATAAAAAATACAAGAATTCTAAACTACTAGGTTTCGCGGTTTTGAGCTGCGCGGCTCGACCTGTGTTGCACAAATCAAAAACAAGAAACCATGAGATCAGAGAAATAAAATTGCGGAAATGAAATCTAATCCTAAGGTTCCCGCGATCTTCCTAGTGCTGCCTCCCCGGCAACGTCGCGATCTGAAAAACACCACTTGGCCTAATTCCTTCGGATTCTTGCAAAAGAGGAAACAGAGAAAATCGTGGTCGTTGTCGACCGAGTGGGTTTTGTCAGAAAAGATTAAGGTGAATTAATCTTTTTATTATTTTATTTATACTCCTAAACAAATGTATAGTGGATTCGTACGGGAGTGTTGAACTCAGGGAGGCAAACTGTTTAAACTAGGGGGAAATCGGTAGAAAAACTTAGGCTAAGGGTTTCCTAATTTTTATTTTATTTTTAGAAATTTTTCGGGATTTTTATTTGAATTTTTAATGAATTTTATATTGTTTTTGTATTTTTTAATTATTTTATGATTTTTTATAATTAGAAAATGTTTAATTTTTTATTTGAATTTTATTTTGTACTTTTTATGTTTTTAATGTCCTTTACTGTTTTATGGATTTTTAAAGGATTTTTATGATTTTTATGATGCTTGGTTACTTTTTAATATCCAAAATGTATGTTTTATGGAAAACAGTGACGTATTTGTGATTTTTAAGGTTGAAAATAACAACAAAATCTTTTTATTTTATTTTCTATAGAAAGTAGATGAAAATACCTTCAAAATGATAGGTTGTGCGTTTTTGGAGGATTTTTAATGAATTAGTTATGAATTTTTGAAGTTTTTATTAATTTTGTATTTTTTATTGATTTTATATATTTTATATATTTTTTTTATTTTTTAAAACGTATTTAATACTGTATATTACGTAAAATATAGTATTTTTGAGTATTTTAGTGTATTTTTATATTTTTGGTTTTTATTTATTATGTATATAAGATGTATAGTGATTATTATAGATCCAGGGGTATAGATGTGATTGTACAGAAAGTACGGACGTATGTGCTAAATAGCAGGAATTGGAGGGAGAAATACGTAAATATCCCAAACCATCACATGCTCAGGCACGTGGTAGCGATTGCGGGGAGACTTTTACGTAATAAACTAAACAATCAAGGGTTTCCGCGCAAATCTCCGCTTACTGCACGTGGTCGAGTTGTTCCTCTTGGATCGGTTTGAGAATATCAGAAATGAAGATGTTGTTCCTGCAAAAGTTCCACCAACAACCTGCACTTCATGTGTTAGTCACCAGGGAGGGCTTCACTTGTAATTTGCTAGCTTCTGATGGACCGTCATGTAGTGTACCCGTAACACCACTTAGTGGATTAAACGGTGGGGCGGCAGTCTTAATGTGGTGACGACGCGTGGTTATTGTGCACAGTATGTTGATGCAGAATCTGAGGTTTACGCGTGGTTATTGTGCACAGTATGTTGATGCAGAATCTGAGGTTTGGACTTCACCACGATCTGAGGGTTGAAATCAAATGTCCCGATTCAAATCGCGCGGTCATTGTTTGTTCTGGAATTTCAATTCATTCTACGCTGTTCGAATTCAAACGGCGGCGGTGGTTCGCAGATGAAACTTCAAATTATGCATCGAGAGGTGACGTGTTCAAGGGAAGAGGACTCTTCGATCGGATCAGATACGGGAGGTGACGCTTCAAATTAGGAGCTGAAGCTTCCTCGGTGCATCTGCAGGTTGTTTCAGTGATTCGAAATCCGGAAATCAATGGACAGTTACCTGGAAATACTGGAACTCGGCGGGGTTTAAGTATGCATCCAATCTCAAGCCTTAATATATGATCAGACCAGCACTCTTATATATGATCTCCAAGTGTAGATATAAAACTTAATGATGGAGATTTTGGTTCACGTAAGTGGCATGTCAATTAATGCTTCACGGATTAGCTCCATGTCCTGCAGAAAATACAAATGGCTCGAAGATGTATCCCTCGACCTGTTGTTAAACGGCGGTTGATTTTGACGTATGGTATGAATGAATGACGATCCCGATGATATGGAGGAAAAGGATCTGATCTCAAATCCTGAATGGATCTGAGTTGAGCAGGTGTGAACGAAGGACGAAGAAGCGGATATAAATCGAGATGTAATGATCGGTATTCGGAAACAGACTGGAATTTTGGTATCAATTTACAGAGAAAAATAGATGAGATCGGAGAGAGGAATAGAAAAGTAGAGGGAGAAAGGAATTTAAGAAGAGAATAGAAGAAGAATGCAGAGGATAAGATCTAACCTGGGAACTGAAAGTGTAAGGACACGCCTGTGAAGCGGAGCAGCTGCTCCGGATGTTGACGCCTCGATGCGCGGCGTGCCGCAGAGGCCGGACTCTCGGCGGAGAACGGAGCTGCGACGCCGGAGCTGGGATCTCGCCGCTCCTCAACCTTCCTTCGCTCGACGGAAGATGAAGACTCCGAGACTGTCACTCTCGAACCCTCACCGGAACTTGGAAGTTAGGAGAAGCAAAATGGCGGATCCAGAATCGGTGGGGGGTTAGGGGGTATAAATAGGCAGAGGTGACTTGGGGAGCACGCCGCCGGGTGTGGTCACCGGCGGTGGCTCCCGTCACCGGCGGGTAGTTGGAGTACCGGCCAACGGCCAAGCCATTGGCGCGGTTGGGAGGGAGGAGGAAGAAGAACCGGCGGAGGAAGAAGTTGGGTTCCGTCGGGTGAAGAAAGGAGAGAAAGAAGAGAGAGAAGGGAAAGGTAGATAGAGAAGGAAAAAATCATAAAATAAAATTAAAATAATTAAATATATATTAATTTCGTAATTAATAATTAATAAATTAAAGTAAATAAGGTAATTAGGTATATAATTAATTAATTAAGTATTAATTAATTTAATAAATAATGTAATTAATTAAATAAATAATTTAAATAAATAAATAAATAAATGAGATAAATAAATTTAATATTATTTATTTTATTAAAAATAAATAAGCCACCCCTCTAACACAGAGGATGCCATCAGAGAGCCACACCGCATCCTTCCGACTGCCAACCGATCGTCACACCTCTAGAACAACTAGAAATGACAGAAGGTCAGCCTTAGTCCCTTCCGCAATCAAGATGTCGTCGACCGGGTCCAAGTTCTCCTTTTGTTGTCCACCACCTACCGCTTCAACCACTGCGCGACTCTCATCAGTTGTTGGGTCTACAACTGGTGACACCACCTTTTGTTGTCCACCACCACCTCCATCTCCGCAAAGCGCAAGGGACACCATCGCCTGATGCACCCCTCACAGCACCAGTAGCACACCGTTGTCCGATCGCGCATTTCCTCGTAACGTAGCCCATCACACTGCACCTGAAGCGACGTTGCCACCCACTCAGAGGTGTCGCGAACCCTCCTAGTCCTACCTCAGGAGTGAACTGGGGGCGCTCGAAAGCGACCGCTGCTTCCATTCACCGTCAATTTTATTTTTACATAAAGCCTAAGATTGAACTTAGGAATGCCATTGTATCTTTAGATCATTTTTAGATAATTTAGATGCTAGAATTCGGAGGAGGCTATTTTTTCGCAATTTTAATGTAATTAATTATGAAATGCAAATGCATAATGGTCATTTTAAGGTTAAATGAGCCTATGACAGAAAATCTAAATTAATTAACAAATTAGCTCAAAAACCTAAAAGACTATTTTTACTTAATCACTTATGAAATGAAGAATCCAGAATACATTTTTTGTATTTTTTATTGTAAAATGCATGCATGAAAAATGGACACTTTTTAAAGCGGTTTCTGCAATTTGTTGTGTAAATGATATGTAAAAATTACGAAATTTTGTTAATAAGTTAATTATGATGAAATTAACCTACCGTGGGTTTTTTGGGGATGTTTATGATGCAAACTGAACTTATGGTGAAATAAATATGCAGATTGTGTGATTTTTAGGGAATTAATGTTAATAAATAGTAAAATCTATTAATTTCTCAAGATAAAGTTATTATAGATATGTCTAATGAAGTTGTATCTAGAAAAACTAATAACTCCTAAATTTATCAAGTTTACAGAGAACTAAAAATTAATTACCAAAATCACAACATAATTTATTTTAAGAGAAATATGCATGCAAACTGGTCAATTTTTGGGTATAAATTAGAACACAATTAATTCTATATAATGTGAATTTTTGAGAATTGGTAGAGCAATTATTGATTTATCATGTATTTTTAAAGCAACCAAGGAAAAATATAGCAATTTTCTTAGCAATAAATATTACTAAATCAACCACAACTCATAAAACTACATTAATCATCTACAATAATTAAGAATTAATTATTCTACAATGTGCAATTTTCGTAATAAAAATATGATGATAAATGATGGTTCAATGATTGTGCAAAGACCATGTTCAAAATGTAATTTACAAAACTTAAATTACTAAAATAAATACTAAAAGGACCTAAATAGCATTATCAAAACCCGCACACGTACTTATGCAATTTTCCAGGCACGCGCATGCATTTAGTCGACGGGGCTTCGATGTTATTCTTTTGAAGTGTGGGCTTCTTATTGCAAATTGCTTCCCACCGCACGTGTGTCACGCATGAGGGGAAAGCTTCGGGTGGAGGTTTGGGCCCTGATCCTACACATGGCACTGACTGGAGGCAGAGCTGAGGCACAGAGCACCGAACCTCTGATAAACACAAATTATCGGAGGTATAAATAGTATGTCTCACACAAGGCGCAGACAACTGAGGTCGCTGCGGTGACCCACAATAAATTGTATTTAGTCAACAATTAACCCACACTATAGATCAACAATTAGAAATAAATGTGGAGTTAAAATTTAATTTTAACTCTGCACAAAAGATTGTCTAGGACAAGTATGCAGAGAGTTCGAACATAGGGAGCAAACAAGGTAGATCAAACAAACGTGTGTGTGTGAGTGTGAAGTGTGTCTACACGATGCAAGCAAAGATTTTTGTGGGTTTTAATATATTTTTTCTTTTTTTTTCTTTTTTTAATATTGGAATATATAAACAAGGTAGTGAAAGAGATGCTTCAATAGTTATAAAAATATGCTAAAATATCCAAAAATTCAGAAATAAAATCTTTTTGGTATTTTTATAATTTTATACTATTTTTGTGATTTTTGGGTATTTTTTAAAATATTTTGGTATTTTTAAACACTGAAATGAAGCAAAACAGTGAACTAGCTACTGGCTGGGGGTAAAATGGGAATTAAAAATATCAGATAGGTACAAAATTTTTCCAAACTATTTTTCAAATAAAGACAATAAAATCAGGAGACTACAGAACTTGAGTTTACAATTTTTGGAGTTTTCTACAATTTTTTAGATTTTTTTGAAGTTTTTAAATATTTTTGAATTTTTAAGGTTTTTCTTTTGCAATTTAATGATTTTTGGAATGAAACTAAAATAGGATAAAATAGATAGTAGGGAATTTTTTTTGGAATTTTTCGAGGTATTTTAATATTTTTTTGGCATTTTCTAAGCTATACAGTAGGCAAAAAGCATGTTTTTTATTTTTAATAAATATAAAAATGCAATAAAATCAAAATCTAAAAATATGGCGTTAAAGTACTAGCACACAGGAGCTTAAATTTAAATTTTGAGAATTTTTGGAATTAAAATGAGGCTCCAAATAAATTAGATAAGTTCACAAAAATATCACAGCCTGGCAGGGGAATATGTGCAAATATCCAAAAGTCCAGGACTGAACACGCAATTTTCCACAAAATATTAAACTGAATATTCGAATTTTTGGACCAAATACAAATTACTAAACCCGCAGGGGTGTCGGCGCAAAAATCCCACCAGGGCGCGTGACTTGCACACGCCTGGGAGGGACTGGAGTGTAATTTCACAAATGCTGGGGGTTCACATGCAAAATTTCCAAAAAATATAACACTGGAACTACAAGTTCTGGTATTAAAGCAAAATATCCCAAAGGCCGAGGGTCTCGATACAAAATGCCCACACCTCACGTGAACAGGTCACGTGAGGTGACGTGGCGGATGACCTTTGTGTAAATAAAATAAATGCGATGGTCTATTTGCAAATTTTACACAACTTTTACACTACAGATGAAAGTTTGTGGGCTAAGAAGTAAATACAGAATGCGCAGGGGTTGAGATGCAAAATACCCCTGGCGCGCGGATCCAACGACTGCAGATCTTCACTTAAACACGTGGCGTGAATCCAATGGTCGATGACGCTTCGCGTTGCACGGCTGGGATTAGATCCTGGACGATGATTGAACGGTGCTGGCGCTACTCCATCCGACGGTGGCTGTGCGATATGGGGTTCCTCCACGATCCGACGGTCGGGAGACGAGCACTAAGAACAGCGAAGAACGCCGGCGAGGGCGAACTTCGCCGTCCAAGATCTCCGTCCTCCGACGACGATGGAGCTTCAAAATGGCCGTGGAGACTCCGGGGGGTCTTCTCTTCCTCTTGGAGGCTTCAAAAGACCTCAGCGACGGCTGAGGCGCTCGCTGGCGGCCGACGGAGCTGGGGGGCTTCGCGAGCTCCGGTGAGGCTCCAAAATAGCCTCCAGGCACGAGTCAAAGCGCGTTGACCCTGCAAAAATGGTTAGGAGGTCCAGGGCAAAATGCCTAGACCTTGGGGAGGCGGAATCGATGCACAAAGCGACGCGGCGGTGATTGGCTGGAGGTGCGCTCCGACCACGATAGGGATTTGGGCGATTCGAGCGATGGTTTCCTAAATTTCTAGAGGGCTTTTGTTCCTATGACTAAGGCGAAGCTGAAGAACGAAAAATAAAGAGGGGAGACGGCTTCCTCGACGGTGTGAACCGGATGGAGGAGGTACCTCAACCGCCGGAGTTGCGGGAGGTGGTGGAGCTGCCCTCGACCTCGTACGCCTTGGCTGATGAGCTCGCGGTGGAGCTGTCACCTCCAGGGAGCTTCAGAGCACAAGAGAGGCGGAGAGGGGGGGACCGAAGGGACTCGAAATCAAATTCAAAGTCAGGGGTTCCTTATATTTGGGTTGACCCGAGGTGACAGGGGTTCAAAGATCAACGAATATCTCACAAATCTTGGGTTCAAAGACCAAGATTATTCATGGGCGAGCTAGAGGGATGGTCGATGAACATCTTTGCAGAAGGATTCATCACCAAAACGTGCAAGATTTGGCCTCGAAAAATCCACCAAAATGGGTCAAAAACGAGGCTGGCAGAGCTGACAGGGGTCTAGGACACCTAGTTGACCAGAGTCAACTAGGGCTTGCGCCTGGTTGGTCCACGTGGACCAACCAGGAAAAACCCTTATTAAATCTTTTATTAATTCATTTAAAAATAGAAAAAGGCCGAATAAAATTATGATTATAAAATAAAAAATATTCGTTGTTTTATGTAGTATTTTATTATCATTTTTAATTAATTTTATGAGGTATATTTTTATAAGTTTACTTTTAGCCTTATATAGGTATAATACCTATATATTTTATTCCTTTATTTTTATTATGTGTATTTTATTTTTATTATTTTTATTTCTTCTTTTATAAAATTATAAAATACTTTTATATACATAAATATATTTTTGTTTTATTTTTTTGATACATTTTGTATATTTAATAAAATACAAGTAAGTAATGTATAGGTATGTACATAGGTCCAATACCTAGGTATTGTATATACAAATGTTTTTATTTTGAATTCTCTTTGCATTTTTATTCTGATTCTAATGCATAAATATATTATAAGTAATATTTACAACATTATAAAAATATAAAATTATAAAAATAATGAATAAAATATAAAATGAATATTTTAATCTGTACAGTTGTACAATGGGGGTCCAAAACTCAACTTTCAAACCGTAGCTCCGCCAAATGCGAAACCACCGCCATTAAATAGATTATTTTATTCTATATACAATTAAAGATGAGTTTGATGCATTTTGAGTTGTCATTTGTGAGATACGGGTCTGGGAAGTTAGGATTCTGGATTTTTATTCAGACCATAACTTTTTCTCTGTACATTATTTTTCAGTGAAATCAATTTTGTATTTTTATTCATAAAATTATCTACAACTTTCATGTACAAAGTTTCTTTATTCGAGATATAAAAAGTGGAAACAAAAATAGGTTCCAAAATGAATAAAGAATGAATAGAATAATATAGGTATTTGACCCTTATCTCCCCCTACTTTATTCCTTGTCGACCTATTCATCAAGATGCCTAGGTCTCGGGGTTTCGGGTCATAAAATATTTACAATATTTTATTCTTTTTCTTTTCTTTTATTTATTCTATAATTTTGACTTTAATTACAGTATTTTATACACTAATGGAATGCACATGCATGAATGCTAAGATGCTATATTTAAGGCTATTTACAGGCATTTACTAGGGTTTTTGATGCCAAAATGATAGAATAAAGATGATGAAATGTGGATTCATCATCCCCTTATACTTTACCTTTGCTAGTCCCTAGCAAACACTTATGCAATAAGTGCAAAAGAAAAAGAAAAAGAAAAAAAGAACTTGGATTTAGTTTAATTATCAAACTTGTCTTCACAAAATCAAAGTTTGGAGCTTAAGTCGGACCTTTGGAATTTTAGTACGGGCGGAACCTTAAATGAGAACCGAATTTGAAATTCAACAGTCCTTGAGAATCCCAAAACTCTGCTCAAGTCTCCTCAATAGCCAGGTCAGAAATACTTCAACTCATACGCAAACTCTTACGACCATGAGTCTGACTCGTACAGTGTAAGTGATGGTGGCTCTCCCCAACTGGAATGACAAAGAAACTGACTTCTCCAGTACGACAACCCAATGATTCCCCAATCCAATAACTCCATCCTCGAGGAACGGGGTATTCCCTTCTAAGTTCAAGTGGCAACCAGCTCAAGAGGAGGGGGTGAAGAGAAGAATGGACGGTAGCCAGTGTAGCTACCTATCCCGGGATGCAAGACCAGTGTAGTCAAGTCATCCTGCTGCAGGCTCACATGATATGACTTTGGAACTCAAGCTTGCTTATTGGCTTTACAATCATTTGTACATACTTTGCAGGCTTTTTATTTTTGTACATGCCTGATCATTTTTTTTTGAAATACTATACACAGCAGCGTTTACATAAGGAGTTTTTCCTCTTGAGCTAGTAGACTATCCCTCTTTTGAAGCTTTATTGCAACCCACACTCTCCTATCTTTAGACTTACTTATCACTGGATGGGTTGGGGTGAACTTCCCTCCCTAGAGGAGGACAAATGTTTCCACTTGTGTGCGTCTCATACCGGCAAATCCAATCCCCTCACCACTCCAATTGAGTTGAGCCATGTGAAAGGTGCAGGTGTCCAAGTTAGGTCATTATCAACAAGAGTCGTGCGTGTGCTCCGAAATACTCTACTTAGGCAGTCAACAATCCATTGAGCCAAGTCCCGTGATCCTCAAAGAATTAAGTCAACTAGACCTGAAGTACCTCAAACCCAGTTCCTATAAGGTTCCTGTTATTAGGTAGATTTTAAGGTCCAATCAAGCTCCAATCTCCGGATTTTACTTGGACTTGTTCAACTATCAAACTCAATCCGAAAAATGCTCATGCTATGCAAATGATATGTAGAATGCAGAAAAATATTTTTGTGATGCAATTTTCAAGATTTTGAACTTTTTATGGATTTTTGACAAGATGATGATGCATATGCAGATGCAATTGTTTTTGTATTTTTCAAAAGATTTTTCAAATGTTTTTGGACTTTACTTTTGCAAATGTTTTTGGGATTTTTGAAAACAAAAAGTTTTTGGCTGAACACTAGGTGAAAATATGTACACGGGAGTACTTCTTATATATACAAGAAGTGGATTTTAAGAATTTACAAGGGTAAGTGATCAATTTTATACATATATATAGTGGATTTTGGGTATGATGTATATGTATTCCTCAAACTTATTTGACACAAGCTTTTCACACAATTTTTGAAAACTATAGTCCAAAATACTTTATACACACATTTTACCAACATGTACACACATTTGAAAATCATTTTGCAAAGGTTTTCAAAACAATATAGATAGGTTTTTCAAATAATTTTGCAACCATTTTTCAAACCATTTGCAAATCATTTTTCAAACATTTTATTTCACACAAAGAAAATATATTTTACAAAACACACATTTTACACAGGTTGAAAATATGTAACAAAATATTTTCGAAATAGTTTTCCATAGATGTTCACAAAGATTTTCAAACTATTTTTCAAACATTTTGCAAAAACATTTTCACCTGATTTATTAATCAGTAAATACAAAAAGAATTTGAGGAATGGTAACATCTTTTTATTAATGATTTTAATGAATTTTAAAGAATAATTAGCCATATTATTAGGAAGATACGAAAGTACGAGTTATGACTAAAGTATATACGCAGTATATACGACCCCCCTATACTTAGCTTGAGCTATGTCCTTATAGATCGGAGAGAAAAGAGAAGACATAACTCGTACTAAGTATAGGCAAGTCTAAAGAATAAATAAACGACCCAACGGGAAGTTGACCGTCCCCCCTATACTTAGGATCAAATAATCCTAAGTATAGCCGACTGTACACAACGCAGGGAGGGTCAAGGGTGGGAATGAACAGATCGTACTCAGATTGTCTCCCCCTATACTTAGAGTAAGATATCCCTAAGTATAGACAAGAAGAGGAGACAATGGAGAGGATCGCAAAGAATAGAAAACTCGGGGTGCAAACCCCCCTATACTTAGGACAAAGTACGTCCTAATTACAGAAAACTGACAACAAGGAGCGGCACCTTTTTGATAGATAAAGAAAATGGAAAAGGAAAAGAAGAAAAGAAGAAAAGAAGAAAATAGATCAACAAATGAACAAGTGATATGAACAGATGGATTTGTACAGCGGAAGATGGAGTTGATCACCATGTATGAGATGCAGATGATGTGAGTCAAAGAACACATCTCATACCAGAAGAATGGGGGCAACGTCAACGGTCGGTGGATCATGATCTAGATATAGCTTCAGGCGTTGACCATTGACGCGGAAGGTAGCGGAAGATGATGGTTCAGATATGTCGATGCTGCCATTGTCATGTACCTTCCTGACTACATACGGACCTTTCCACTTGCTCTGTAATTTTCCTGGAAATAATTTCAACCTGGAATCAAACAACCATACTCTCTGATCTGGCTCAACTGTTTATGGCTGATATGGGAATCATGCCATGTCTTCACTTTCTCTTTGTACTGTAGGCTATTGGAAAAGGCTGTGTCTCTCTGTTCTTCCAAGGCTGCCAATTCTACTCTTCTCTGTTCTCCTATGCTCTCTGGATCTAACAGTAACTCAGTGACTGCCCAAAAAGATTTGTGCTTGATTTCCACTGGCAAATGGCACGGCTTGCCATAGACGAGTCGGAAGGGAGATGTCCCCAATGGATTCTTGAAAGAGGTCCGATATGCCCACAAGACCGAGTCCAAAAGCTGTGATCAATCCTTTCGTTCTGGACGGACAACCTTCTGCAAGATAGTTTTTATCTCCCGATTCGAAACTTCGGCAAGACCATTAGTCTGAGGGTGATACGGTGTGGCAACCCGATGGTCAATGCCGAACTCGTCTGCAATCATTGATGAAATGAGACCCCCCGTCTGAAATCAAGACTCTAGATACCCCGAACCGTGAAATGAGATTTTTCCTCAAGAATTTGCACACAGTTTTAGCATCTGCGGCTCGGGCAGGGATGGCCTCAACCCATCGACTTACGTAATCCACAACGAGCAAAATATGCTCAAATCCCTGACTCTTAGGAAATGGGCCCATGAAATCAATCCCCCATGCATCAAAAACCTCACAAAAGTGAATGGGTTGCATGGGCATCATGTCTCTCTGTCCGCAGGTTCCCATTTTCTGGCAGTCAGTACATCTCTTCACGAACTCATCAGAATCCTTGAAGAGAGTAGGCCACCATAGGCCAGATTGAAGCACCTTCTGTGCTGTCCTTTTTCCAGAATGATGTCCTCCTACCTCAAGCTTGTGGCAGTATGTGAGGACGCTATGATGCTCTTCTTGAGGAATGCACCTCCTCCAGATACTGTCCCCTCCTTCATGATAAAGGGCGGGATCCTCCCAATGGTAAAACTTGGCCTTCGCCAGGAAGGTCTCGAGTTTCTGCCTGGGCCAACCTTGTGGGACTGTCTTGGCGACAAGAAAGTTCACAATGTCAGCGTACCACGGGAGCGAGGTGATAGCCAAGATCGCCTCATCTGGAAATGTCTCTATGATAGGCGCGCTGGGCTCCGATTCCTCAAGATTCTCCAATCTGGAGAGATGATCCGCCACCACATTCTTGACTCCAAGCTTATCCTTAATCTCAATATCAAATTCCTGGAGCAGAAGGATCCATCCGGTAAGGCGTGCTTTGGCATCCTTCTTAGCCATTAAGTACCGGATGGCGGTGTGATCAGTGTAAATAGTCACTCTAAATCCGAGAGTATAAGATCGATACTTATCCAAAGCAAAGACTACAGCCAGCATCTCTTTCTCAGTCACAGTGTAATTCCGCTGAGCGGCATCCAAAGTCCGGCTGGCGTAGTGAATGTCAAAAGGTAATCCATCCCTCCTCTGTCCAAGCACAGCCCCAACGGCAAAATCTGAAGCATCCGTCATGATCGTGAATGGGAGAGACCAATCGGATGGCTAAAGGATAGGAGCTGAAACAACCATATCTTTGAGAGTCTCGAAAGACGCAAGACACTTATCATTGACAATAAACTCGGTGTCTTTTGTCAGCAAGTCAGTAAGCGGTCGGGCAATACGACTGAAGTCTTGAATGAACCGTCGGTAGAAACCGACATGCCCCAGAAAAGACCGCAATTGACGCAAGTTGGACGGTGGATTGAGTTTTCTGATGATATCCACCTTGGCCGGATCGACCTCCATGCCCCTGTTGGAGACGATATGACCAAGGACCGTCCCTTGAGTCACCATGAAATGACTCTTCTCCCAAGATAAAACAAGATTGACCTCTATGCAGCGTTGCAGCACACGGTCTAGGCAGTCAAGACAAGCATCGAACCCGTCGCCATAGACCGAGAAGACATCCATGAAGACCTCTAAACAGTCACCCACCATGTCCGAGAATATGGACAACATGCACCTTTGGAATATCGCCGGAGCGTTGCATAGACCAAAGGGCGCCCGTCTGAAAGCATACGTCCCAAACGGACAGGTGAATGTCGTTTTCTCCTGGTCTTCGGGCGCAATGGCCACCTGATTGTATCCGGAGTACCCGTCAAGAAAACAATAATGACTCTTCCCAGCTAGCCGCTCGATAATCTGATCAATGAATGGTAGCGGGAAGTGATCTTTCTTGATGGCCTCACTCAATCGTCTGTAGTCCACACAGACCCTCCAAGAAGTGGGTACTATGGTAGCGATCTCCTCTCCAGACTCATTGACAACTGTCGTGATACCCGTCTTCTTAGGTACCACATATAGTGGACTAACCCATTTGGAGTCGGAGATGGGGTAGATAAAATCGGTGCTCCACCACTTTGAAATTTCTTTCATAACTACGTCTCGAAGATTCGGATTCAGTCGTCGTTGGAACTCATGTGACGGCCTAGCGTCATCTTCAAGGTAGATGTGGTGGGAGCACAGAGCCGGACTAATCCCCTGGAGATCAGCTATACTCCAACCTATTGCCTTGCGGTTTCTTTCAAGAACCTCCATCAGACGAGATTCTTGCTCTTCAGTCAAACCTGCTGAGATAATGACTGGGTGCATATCTGGCTCACACGCAAGGAATCTATACTTCAACGACTGCGGCAGAGATTTCAGTTCTGGACAACTGGGAGGTGGCAGATCTGGCTTCTGATATGTCTGTGTGAAAGCTACCAGGTCTGCATGGGAGAACTCTCGCTCTGCATAAATTTCTGACGAAGGGCGGCTTGCTGAATCCTCAATAAACTGCACTGGCTCGCACTCTGTCATGGCTGTTGGCTCAGAATGAATCAGACAAGGCAAATAGTCATCGAAATCATCCCAATCAATGTCTGAATCCGAGGGATCAGAAGAAGATGAGCAAGAATGAAAATCATCAGCACCACTCGTCCCAATACTGTCAGCCTCATGTGTATCCTCATCCAGGGGTGTGCTCTCCCGGCTCTCGACTGCCATGAGCTTTAGATATAGTGAATCTGTGGGCAAGGCGAGGGTCGGTGCTACAGGATCTATCCAGTTGGATTCATCATCTGTCATCACAAAATTGCACTCCTGGTGGATTTCTAGCTCTTCCTCTGTCATCTGCACGGCATCGCTAGACTGCTCTGAGCATTCAAGTTCTCTGGCTCTGGTTTCCTCGATCGTCTCTATTTGTATGGTTTCGCCCTCTACGCGAAAACATACCTTCCCACTATCATGATCGGTCATCGCCTTGGCTGTGGCCAAGAATGGACGTCCGAGTATGATGGGGGCATCGGTTACCGACTCAGGGATCTCCATGTCCAACACAACGAAGTCCACGGGGAATTTCAGGCTCTGAATGGTAACGACCACGTCTTTCAACAACTCCTTCGGCCTCTTAGTCAACCTATCAGCAAACTGAAGGACTGTCCTGCTCCTAAGAAGAGGACCAAACTCGAATCGGTCGAGTAAGGCTGCCGGAAGAAGGTTGATTGAAGAGCCGCTGTCTAACAGAGTACGATCAAATTGCTGCTCCTGAATCTCGCATCTGACATAGGGAGCTCCTGCATCTGGTCGCTTGGCTGGCAGCTTGTTCTGAATAGTGCAGCAAGTGGAATGAGTGAGCACATGGATTTGATCTCTGTGGTTCCTCCTCTTCCTGCGGATGGTAGTTTTCTCCTTCAAGTTCTTTTTGAAGAGGGGGATGTGCTCAAGTGCTTCCTGTAGAGTCAGCTGAATGTGGAATCGGTCAATCATTTGAATACTGAACTCTACCTGCTGATCCTTTTGGATTTTCTCTTTTAGTCCCCTTCGTCCGGCGGAGTGCCTCAGGGAAGGGGATGGTAGGGGCCTCCACAGATGGAGGGCTAGGAATGGGTCCATGTGCCTGTGAAAGAGGGGAACCCATACAATCATCATCATGCAGCACATATGGATCCGTAATGTGAACAGAAACCTTTCCTTTATTCATATTTTTGTTTTTCTTTTTGTTACCACAGTCCATAGATACAAAAGGTGGTAACATCACAGAGGGAGGCTCAACAAAAGTAGATGTGGTGGCCTCAGTACCACCACCTGCACCTGTGTTGTCGGCATCAGCACCGCGCTTTGGCTCTGCATCCAAAATGGTGGCATCAGCACCATCGTCTGTAACTGGTATCACGACGGCCTCAGCACCGTCGTCTGGATCTCCATCATTGGTGGCCTCAGCACCGCTACTCTGCTCCTCTGGCGCTCCTGGTTCAGCTGGTGGTTGTCGCTCAGAAGAGGCACCGTCGGCTGGCATCCTACCGCTCCTAGTAGTCACAAAATTAGCATCATACAAAGAAAGAGATATGTCACTCAAACATTCACTAGGAGAGGTATCCTCTGTAAACTCTACCTGCTCAGACTTTCTTTTCAGATTGTTCGGGTTAGGTTCAATCTGAGCGGGTATGGCGGCCTTGCCTTTGATGATTTCCCTCATCTCCTGCCGGAATTCATCCATTTCTTGCCTGAAGTATGCTCGCTGTTCGGAGAGCAAGCGGGCAAGATCATCTAATGCTGGGTTCTCAAAGGCGGGACCCTGAGAACCGGATGGGTGTCCCTGCTTGAAATGAGGCTGCTGCTGCTGTGGTTGATACGGGGGAGGATGGGGATAAGATTGCTGAGGCTGTTGTCGCTGCCTCCACTGCTGTCCCTGATAGGCGAGACAAGGACCACTATGGTACTGCTGCTGGTGGGCATATTGGGGTTGTTACTGCTGTTGTGGCTGCTAGCAGCTCTGCTGTCCTTGAGCTGGATTCCGCGGCAGGAATGAGGAGCCACCGTTGCCCCAACGGAATCCTGGATGATCACGACGAATCCCAGGCTGAGGGTACCGATCGTACCAAATCCCATTGACTTCCATCAATGGTTCCTGCTCGAAGGAGGGTGGAGGTAGAACTGCCAGTGGTTGCGATGAATCCACATTTCATCATCTTTATTCTATCATTTTGGCACCAAAAACCCTAGCAAATGCCTGTAAATACCCTTAAATAGAGCATCTTAGCATTCATGCATGTGCATTTATATAGTGTATAAAATACTGTAATTAAAGCCAAAATTATAGAATAAATAAAGAAAAGAAAAAGAATAAAATATTGTAAATATTTTATGACCCAAAACCCCCGAGACCTAAGCATCTTGATGAATAGGTCGACAAGGAATAAAGTAGGGGGAGATAAGGTCAAAAACACAGGTAAAATACCTATACATTCTATTCATTCTTTATTCATTTTGGGCCTATTTTTGGTTTCACTTTTTATACCTCAAATAAAGAAACTTTGTACATGAAAGTTGTAGATAATTTTATAAATAAAAATACAAAATTGATTTCACAGAAAAATAATGTACAGATGAAAAGATATGGTCTGAATAAGAATCCAGAATCCCAACTTTCCAGACCCGTATCTCACAACTGACAACTCCAAATGCAGTGTACTCACCTTTAATTGTATATAGAATAAAATAATCTATCCAATGGTGGTAGTTTCGCATTTGGCGGAGCTACAATTTGAAAGTTGAGTTTTGGACCCCTATTGTATACCTGTACTGAATAAAATATTCAATTTATTCTTTATTCATTATTTATTCATTTTTATATTTCTATAATTATGTAAATATTACTTATAATATATATATGCATTAAAATTAAAATAAAATGCAAAGAAATTACAAAATAAAAATACTTGTATAAAGAATACATAGGTATACTGCCTATACATATACCTATACAAAACACTCTTAGATTTTATTTAATATACAAAATACTTCAATAAAATAAAATAAAAATACAATTAAGTGTATAAAAGTATGTCATAATTTTAGAAAATAAGAAATGAAAGTAATAAAAATAAAATACACAAAACAAAAATAAAATACTAAAATACATAGGTAATATACCTATATAAGAGTAAAAAGTGAAATTATAAAAATATACCTCATAAAATTAATTAAAAATCAAAATAAAATACTACATAAAATTTTAAGCATTTTTTATTTTATAACTTTTATTAAATTCGGTCTTTTTCTATTTTTTTATTGAATTTATAAAACATTTATCCTGGATTTTTCCTGATTGGTCCACGTGGACCAATTAGGAGACGGCCCCAGTTGACCTAGGTCAACTGGTCGTCCTCCCCACCTACCCCTGTCAGACGACCTAGTTTTTTGGCGTTTTTGGCGATTTTTTCTAGGTCGAATCTTTCACCATTTCATCTCGATTCCTTCTGTGATTTTCTTCATCGATCATCCCTCTTGCCCGCCAGGTGATTGCATTGGGCTATGAATCACTTTGGCGCAAGATTTCTCTTGGTCTTTGGACCCCTGCAACTCAGGGTCAAACCAAATAAGAGGAACCCCCAGTCTTCCCTTCTGAATTCGAACACCCTTCGGTCCACCCCTCGCGCCTCTTTCGTGCTCCAGAGCTACCTGGAGGTGACAGCTCCGTCGTGGGCTCTTCAGCCAAGGCTCCCGAGGTCGGAGGTGCTTCCCCCACCTCCCGCGAAGTCACCGGTCGAGGTTTGCTCCAACCTCTAGCTTCGGCCATTGAGGGCTTCCCCCCGCCTTTTTTATTCAGTCCATTAGCTTCCTATTAACCTTAGCTTCGAAAACCCCAAAAAAATTTGAAGTTCAATCGACTAAATCACCAAATCAAGCACCTTGGCCGGAGCGCAACTCCGGTCGTGCATCTCCATCTCGATCCGAGCATCCCCGAGTCCATCGAAGGGACCAGGCAGTTTGCCCTGGACTCCTTGACCATTTCTGCATGTCGACGCGAACGTGAAAGTGCCCGGAGGCGAGTTTTGGAGCTCGCCGGAGCAGAAGCAGCCCCCCAGCTCCGCCCGCTGCCCGAGAGCACCACGGGCATCCCCGTGGCTTTTTGACGCCCCCAGGAGATAGAAGACGATCCCAGGATGCTCCTTGTCCATTTTGAGGACCTATCGTCGTCGGAGGAAGGAGATTGAGGACGGAGAAGCTCGCCTTCGCCGGCGCTCTTCCCTGTTCTTGCAACCAACCTCTCAGCCGTTGGATCGAGGAGGAGTCCCAGATGGAGCAGCTACCGTTGGATCGCGCGTCGAGGGTATTTTGCATTTACACCCTCGCGCCTTTTGTATTTATTATTTAGTTTTTAAACTTTCGTCTGTAGTGTGAAAACTTTGGGTTATTTGCACAAAGACCCCCGAGCTTTCCATATTTGCATCCAGGTCCTTTGCCACGTCACCTCACGTGACCTGTACACGTGAGGTGTGGGCATTTTGCACTGGGACCCTCGGTCTTTGTTGTATTTTGTTTTAGTACCAAAACTGTGACATCACGTGTTATAGTTTTGGATATATTGCAAGTAAGCCCCCAGGGTTTTGGATTATTGCATTTTGGTCCTCGCCAGGCGCGTGCAAGTCACGCGCCCTGGTGGGAAAATTGCTAAGGTACCCAGGCGGGTTTTGTAATTAGATTTTGGAGCTATAAATCGAATATTCAGTTCAAATATTTGTGTAAATTTGCATGTATGCCCCGGGATGTTTGAGAAATTGCATAAATACCCTTGCCAGGCCTGTTTATTTATTGGATGCTTGTTGTATTTATTTGAACCATCATTTTAAGTCCAAAAATTCCACAAAAATAGGGTTTAGCTCCTGTTAACTTGTGCTTCCACTCTATCAATTTAGTTTTTGATTTTATTTTGTTTTTATATTTATTAAAAATCAAAAACATGCTTTTTCTCTACTGTCTAGCTTAGAAAATGCCAAAAAAATATTAAAACAATTCGAAAAATTCTAAAAAAATTATCTAGTGTCTATTATATCCTATTTTAGTGTCAGTTCAAAAATCACTAAGAATCTCAAAAGAAAAACACTAAAAATTTAAAAACATTCAAAAACTTCAAAAAAATATATAAAATCAAAGAAAAATCAAAAAAATATAAACCCAGGTCCTGTTTGTTCTCTATTTTATTCTCTTTATTTGAAAATAGTGTGGAAAATTTTGGTTGCTGTTTGATAATTTTAATTCTCATTTTACTCACAGCCAGCACATTTTCCACTGTTTTCCCTTATTTTGACATTTTAAAATACCAAAAACACCTTGAAAAATCCCCAAAAATCACAAAAATAGTAAAAAATCCTAAAAATATTAAAAACATTTTATTTCTGAATTTTTGGATATTTTTGTGCATTTTTATAAATATTCTATCTTGCCTTTCATTACATTGTTTTTAATTTCCAATATTCAAAAGAAAATATATATATATATATATAAATTATAAAATATAAAAATTCAGAAAATTAAAAATCAAAATACAAAATTAAAAATTAAATTAAAATAAAAAAAATTAAAAATTAAAAACCCACAAAAATTTCCTTTGATTGCTTGCTTAGTGTAGACACATCACACACACACACTCACTTGTGCATTAATTTTGAACTACCCTGTTTGCTCCCTGTGTTTGAACTCTCTACATACTTGCACCTATACATCTTTTATGTAGAGTTAAAAATAAATTTTAACTCCACATTAGTTCTAATTTATTGATCTTTAGTGTGGGTTAATTGTTGATTAATTTCCGAGTTGATTGGTCGACACTTCGACTGTGTTCCCGCCTTGTGTGGAACACAAGACCGATCTAATTTTGAGATAAATCAAATGGCGCCGTTGCCGGGGAGCAACAGTGAGTAGTTCACTTTTGTTTGTTTGTGATTGTTGTTTACCATAGCTTCATTTTATCTCTCTGACATTCTTGATATATTTTGATTGAGATATTCTGACCACTCTTCTTTGTCTTCTTGCGAGGGACCGCGGGGCAAGGCAGATCGCCTAGGTGACCCGAAGCAACCTTGGGAAGCGGAGCCGGCCTTCTAGGTCAAGCCGGTAGGAGAGAGTAGGAAGATTGAGAGGGAGTGATTAGTTTAGCTCTTATTTTATTTTTGTGAGAGAGTGATTTATTGAATTGTAATAATACAGGTACATTGGACTCTTGGACACTTGGACACTACCAGGCCTAATTTCCGGGTGTTTGTTCACCCGGGGGCTCACCGCGGTTTTTCTCGCGTTTTTATCGCTTGTCATTTTCCGGTTTTGTTTTCCTTTTTCCTTTCTTTTGTGGATTGAGCCCTTAGATTATAGGTCCTACTTGATTCGATTAGAATAGGTCCAAACACCCTAATTATCTTTGCATGCTCCGATAGATCGTTGTTGGACTTAGACAAATTAAATAGTTAGCTAGTAGCTTTCGATCCACACGCCGCGAGCTCATTCCCGAACAAGCGCTTTCTCCTAACTCAAATGTGTTGAGCAGAGGAGGGGTGAGCCTAGACCGGACACTCGGATTGGGAGTTAATAGCTAGCTTGTGGTTCTTCACGCTAGCAGTTGCCTATTCTAGGACGATTTCCGCTTTGCATATCGCCATGTAGTTTAGGTTTACAAATTCTGCTTTGCATCCCGCATGGAGAGAGCTGGGATTCACTGTAAGTCTTCTTACTTTGCATGCATTATTTAGGCACAAAGGTGAGATTTCCACCTTGGTGTCGACTTGCACGGCTTTTCCGACTCTATTCTCCCTCTGTTTTTGGAACAAAGTAGGATCAAGAAAATACAAAAACCGTTAGGCGCTTGTTTGAATCTACTCAAAAGAAGCGATAACACCAAAAAAATAAAAAAAAGGGACTGCTAAGAAAACTTGACCAAAAATAAAATCGGTAATTGGATTCATTGCTTGGGGAGAGTAACACCCTCACTTGTATTCAGGTTGCATGGGAAGGTCTCCTTCCAAGTGAGGTGAGCGCTTCGTAAGGATTAGAGCCAAAAACCCAACTTGTGGCTGCCTTGTGTATCGCATGGATTTCCGAAGTATTGGCGCTACTATCGTACGTAGTCGAGTAGGGCTTGGTCGCCATTGGCGACTCACTATTGTGTGAGCGTCGACCTTGTCCGAAGTACCGAGCTTAGGCCATGCCTTCACGGGTGTGTCTGTCTCACCGGCTGCGTTCGAGTAGGATCTTGCACGCTCACGGGTGATTCCGTTGCGAGCGAGGTCCGAAGTATCGGTTTCGACTATCGGCTTCCTCCCTCTATTTCTTTGGCTGAGTAGGGATCCAGGAAGGGTTACAAGGACCTTAAAAAGCGCAAGTTACATGTTACACAGGAGGAGGACAAGTACGGGGATACTTTCCCGGCAGTACTCTCTCTCCTTTAGGCGTAGCGCTCTAAGGACTCGTGACAAGATAAATTCCTGAAAGCAAGCTAAAATTGATAAGATAAAAGCCGAACCTTCACGGCTTCACGTGTTGAGTTGGTGAACTTACCCCTGCTTTGTGTTTGATTGCTAGATTTGTTTAGGTCAAGATCAAAAACACAGCACAATTGTGCGCAATTTTGTTGCATCTCATATCATTCCTTTCCTCTTCTCTTGCATTTTCCTTGCTCTTCCCGAATAATCAAGATGACGGGACGGAGATCTCTTAGGCCGACTTTGTTGGCACTGCTATCCAGCACTCCTCCTCATTCGTCTAGGAATACCTCGGAGAGTCCGCTCTCCGAGCCCGAGTTTACATCCACCCTGTTCCCCCTCGACCACCCTTCCCATTCTCCTTCTCTCAGTCCAATTGTGTCAGAATTCAGTGCATCACAGAGTTCGGCTCATTCGACAGCACCTGAGATGGCCTCTTTTGCTTTTTCAGAAAATCCAGCGATGACAGACAGAGGCGAGCACCCAGATGACCATGATCACCCTCCATTCGTAATTGATCAGGTGGCCATCAACAACTCCTTGTTAGCATCCCTGGAGACCATGCAGAGACAGATCCGTGACCAGGGAACATTCATGGGTGATCCGATGAGAGAAATAGCACAGATGAGAGAGAACCGACCTGGGGGCGGTGGCGGAGGAGGAGGAGGACCTGATGCAGGAGGAGGCGATCCAGACGCTGAGCGGCCACCACAGACCATCATGAAGGAGTTGCACAACCCAGCTGCATCCCTTACTCACCGTTGGATCAGACTCCCGCCAATTCACGGAGATTTCGAGCTTCGGCTCCACACTATCCAGCTTCTACCCAAGTTCCATGGGTTGCCGACTGAAGAGCCGCACCTCCACCTCCAGGAATTTGAGATGATTTGCAGCACTATCCATGATAGGTTGATGACCGAGGACACTATAAAGATGATCGCCTTTCCATTCTCTTTGGTTGACAGAGCCGCATATTGGCTCAAACACCTTGGGCAATTCGTCGACACATGGGCAGATCTCCGGACCGCATACTTGAAGAAGTACTACCCTCTCGGTCGGACCAACGCAGCTCGAGCCATGATCAGTAACTTCGTCATGATCCCAAATGAACAGTTCCATGAAGCCTGGGATCGATTCAGAGAGCTCATCGACCGGTGTCCACATCATGACATCTCAAAGCCCAATCTCGTGCAGAGTTTCTTCTGTGGGCTGACACCGGAGCTGCAGGGGCTAGTGAACGCCTCTTACAGTGGGTCTTATTTCTCCAAGGGAGAAGACGACGTCTGGGCCATCTACGAAGGCATGGTAGAAAACTCTACTGTGATGACCCAGACCCGAGTCTACACACAGCAGAAGCCCCCGCAAGGAGCGGGATCATTTCAGAGGATCGCCCGCATCGATGCCGGTCCCAATACAACGTCGATAGCCGCAGCCCAAGCCAAATCAGCCGCAGCCGACATGGGCATTATTAGTGAGAAGTTGGACCGCATGGAGATCCTCGAGAAGAAGCAGAACCAAGGTCTGGCTCAGATGGACCTTCTCACCAAAACCATAAGTGACCTGAAAACTCAAATCCTATGCATTCAGGAGGCACATGCTCACTCCCAACAGCCTCCCAGGTCACGGGCTGACTCCAGCGGTAGCAGCTCCAACCAACCCTCTACCTCATACCGACAGGTGAATCATATCCAGGCAGAGCCGGTTCCACTGCTACAGTACCATCCAGAGCAACCGCCATCTCAGGAGACAGATGGTGGTGTATCAGCCGGAGCAGCCACTGGCAGTTCTTCCTCCACCCTCCTTTGAGCAGGAACCATTGATGGAAGTCAATGGGATTTGGTACGACCGGTACCCTCAGCCCAGGATTCGTCGGGATCACCCCGGATTCCGTTGGGGCAATGGTGGATCCTCTTCCCAGCAGCAGAACCCTGCCCAAGGACAGCAGAACAGCCAACCACAACAGCAACACCAGCAGCCCCAGTACGCCCATCAACAGCAATACCAGAGTGGTCCTCGTCCCACCTATCAGGGACAGTCATGGAGGCAGCGCCAGCCGCCTCAGCAGTCTTATCCCCAGCCTTCCCCCTAGTATCAGCAGCCACACCAGCAGCAACAACCCCATTTCCAGCAGGGACAGACATCCGGTTCTCAGGGTCCTGCCTTTGAGAACCCAGCCCTTGATGATCTTGCCCGCTTGCTATCTGAACAGCGAGCATCTTTCAGGCAAGAAATGGATGAATTCCGGCAGGAGATGCAGGATATCATCAAAGGCAAGGCTGCCATACCCGCTCAGATCGAACCTAACCCTAATAACCTAAAAAGAAAATCTGAGCAGGTAGAGTTCACAGAGGATACCTCTCCTAGTGATGATTTGAATGATATGTCTTATTCGTTGAATGATGCTGATTTTGTGACTACTAGGAGCGGTAGGATGCCAGCCGGCGGCGCCTCTTCTGAGCGACAACCAGATGCTGAACCAGGAGCGCCAGAGGAGCAGAACAACGGTGCTGATGCCGCTAATGATGATGTTGAAGACGGTGGTGCTGATGCCACCCATGATGGAGTCCAGGACGACGGTGCTGATGCTGTCATGATACCAATTGCAGACGGTGGTGCTGATGCCACCATTTTGGATGATGAACCAGAGCGCGGTACGGATGCCGCGAAGACCGGTGCTAGTGGTGGCGCTGAGGCCACCACATCCACTTTTGTTGAGCCACCATCTGCGATGTTGCCACATTTTGTACCTAGAGACTGTGGGAACAAAAAGAAAAATAAAAATATGAATAAAGGAAAGGTTTCTGTTCAAATTGCGAATCCATATGTGGTGAATGATGATTATTGTATGGGTTCTCCTTCTTCACAGACACAAGGACCGATTCCTAGTCCTCCATCTGAGGAGGCCCCTACCATCCCCTTCCCTGAGGCACTCCGCCGTGTGAAGGGGAACAAAAAAGAAAATCCGAAAAAGAGCCAACAGGTAGAGTTCGGCAATGAAATGATTGACAGATTTCACATTCAGCTGACTCTACGAGAAGCATTTGAGCATATCCCCTTCTTCAAAAAGAATTTAAAAGAGACAACTACAGTCCGAAGGAAGAAGAGGCACAGAGATCAAATCCATATGCTCACTCACGACACTTGCTGCGCCATTCAGAACACATTGCCAGCCAAGCGACCCGATACAGGAGCTTCCTATGTCAGATGCGAGATCCAGGAGCAGCGGTTCGATCGTACTCTATTAGACAGCGGATCTTCGATCAACCTCCTTCCGGCAGCCTTACTCAAGTGGTTCGAGTTTGGCCCTCTTCTTCGAAGCAGAACGATCCTTCAGTTTACTGATAGGTCGATTAAGAGCCCGAAGGGGTTGTTGAAGGACGTGGTCGTTACCATTCAGGGCCTGAAATTCCCCGTGGACTTTGTTGTATTGGACATGGAGATCCCTGAGTCGGTAACCGATGCCCCCATCATACTTGGACGCCCATTCTTGGCCACTGCCAAGGCGGTATCCGACCATGACAGTGGGATGGTATATTTTCGCGTAGAGGGTGAAAGCATACAAATAGATACGATCGACCAGACCAGAGCCAGAGAGTTGGCGTGCTCAGAACAATCCAGCAAAGCCGAGCAGATGACAGAGGAGGAGCTAGACATCCACCAGGTTTGTGATTTTGAGATGACTGATGATGAATCCAACTGGAAAGATCCCGTAGCACCGACTCTTGCCTTGCCTACAGATTCACTATATCTGAAGCTCATGGCAATCGAGAGACGGGAGAGCACATCCCTGGATGAGGATATATCTGAAGCTGACAGTGTTGTGATGAGTGGTGCTGAGGAATTTCAATCATGTTCATCTTCTTCAGATCCCTCGGATTCAGACATTGACTGGGATGACTTTGATGATTATTTGCCTTGTCTGATTCCTTCTGAGCCAACAGCCATGACAGAGTGCGAGCTAGTGCAGTTATTGATGATTCAGCAGGCCGCCCCTCGTCAGGAATTCATGCAGAGTGAGAGTTCTCCCATGCAGACCTGGTAGCATTTACACAGACATATCAGAAGCCAGATCTACCACCTCCCAGTTGTCCAGAACGAAAACCTCTGCCGTAGTCGATGACATACAGATTCCTTGCGGGTGAGCCAGAAATGTACCCAGACATTATCTCAGCAGATTTGACTGGAGAACAAGAATCTCGTCTGATGGAGGTTCTTGAAAGAAACCGCAAGGCAATCGGATGGAGTATAGCTGATCTCCAGGGGCTGAGCCCAAATCTTTGCTCTCACCACATTTATCTTGAGGATAACGCTAAGCCGTCGCGTGAGTTCCAACGACGGCTGAACCCGAATCTTCGAGACGTAGTCATGAAAGAAATTTCAAGGTGGTGGAGCGCCGATTTCATCTATCCCATCTCCGACTCCAAATGGGTAAGTCCGCTACATGTGGTACCCAAGAAGACGGGTATCACTACAGTTGTCAATGAGTCTGGAGAGGAGATCGCTACCAGAGTACCAACTTCTTGGAGGGTCTGTGTGGACTACAAACGATTGAATGAGGCCACCAAGAAGGATCACTTCCCGCTACCCTTCATTGATCAGATTATCGAGCGGTTAGCCGGGAAGAGTCATTACTGTTTTCTTGACGGGTATTCTGGATATAATCAAGTGGCCATTGCGCCCGAAGACCAGGAGAAAACGACATTCACCTGTCCGTTTGGGACTTATGCTTTCAGACGGATGCCCTTTGGTCTATGTAACGCTCCGGCGACATTCCAAAGGTACATGTTGTCCATCTTCTCGGACATGGTGGGTGACTGTTTAGAGGTCTTCATGGATGACTTCTCGGTCTATGGCAACGGGTTCGACGCTTGTCTTGACTGCCTAGACCGTGTGCTCAAGCGCTGCATTGAGGTCAACCTTGTTTTATCCTGGGAGAAGAGTCATTTCATGATGACTCAGGGGACGGTCCTTGGTCATATCGTCTCCAACAGGGGCATGGAGGTCGATCCGACTAAGGTGGATATCATCAAAAAACTCAATCCGCCGTCCAACTTGCGTTAGTTACGGTCTTTTCTGGGGCATGTCGGTTTCTACCGACGGTTCATTCAGGACTTCAGTCGAATTGCCCGACCGCTCACTGACTTGCTGACAAAAGACACCGAGTTTATTGTCAATGATAAGTGTCTTGAATCTTTTGAAACTCTCAAAAATATGGTTGTTTCAGCTCCTGTCCTTCAGCCACCCGATTGGTCTCTCCCATTCGAGATCATGACGGATGCTTCAGATTTTGCCGTTGGGGCTGTGCTTGGACAAAGGAGGGATGGTTTACCTTTTGCCATTCACTACGCCAGCCGGACTTTGGATGCCGCACAGCGGAATTATACTGTGACTGAGAAGGAAATGCTGGCCGTAGTCTTTGCTCTTGATAAGTATCGATCATATATTCTCGGATCTAGAGTAACCATCTACACTGATCACACCGCCATCCGGTACCTAATGTCTAAGAAGGATGCCAAAGCACGTCTCACCAGATGGATCCTTCTACTCCAGGAATTTGATATTGAGATTAAGGATAAGCCTGGAGTCAAGAATGTGGTGGCGGATCATCTCTCCAGATTGGAGAATCTTGAGGAATCTGAGCCCAGCGCACCTATCACAGAGACATTCCCAGATGAGGCGATCTTGGCTGTCACCTCGCTCCTGTGGTATGCTGACATTGTGAACTATCTTGTAGTTAAGACGATTCCACAAGGTTGGCCCAGGCAGAAACTTGAGACCTTCCTGGCGAAGGCCAAGTCTTATCATTGGGAGGATCCCGTCCTTTATCATGAAGGAGGGGACAATATCTGGAGGAGGTGCATTCCTCAAGAAGAGCATCATAGCGTCCTCACATACTGCCACAAGCTTGAGGCAGGAGGACATCATTCTGGAAAAAGAACAGCACAGAAGGTGCTTCAATCCGGCCTATGGTGGCCTACTCTCTTCAAGGATTCTGATGAGTTCGTGAAGAGATGTACTGACTGTCAGAAAATGGGAACCTGCGGACAGAGAGACATGATGCCCATGCAACCCATTCACTTCTGTGAGGTTTTTGATGCATGGGGGATTGATTTCATGGGCCCATTTCCTAAGAGTCAGGGATTCGAGCATATTTTGCTCGCTGTGGATTATGTCAGCCGATGGGTTGAGGCCATCCCCGCCCGAGCCGCAGATGCTAAAACTGTTTGCAAATTTTTGAGGAAAAATATCATTTCACGGTTCGGGGTACCTAGAGTCTTGATTTCAAACGGGGGGTCTCACTTCATCAATGACAAAGTCAGGGCCCTTGCAGACGAGTTCGGCATTGACCATCGGGTTGCCACTCCTTATCACCCTCAGACTAATGGTCTTGCCGAAGTATCGAATCGGGAGATAAAGACTATTTTGCAAAAAGTTGTCCGCCCAGACTGAAAGGACTGGTCACAGCTTTTGGACTCAGTCCTGTGGGCTTATCGGACTTCTTTCAAAAATCCATTGGGGACATCTCCCTTTCGTCTCGTCTATGGCAAGCCGTGCCATTTGCCAGTGGAGATCAAGCACAAATCTTTTTGGGCAGTCACTGAGTTGCTGTTAGATCCGGAGAGTATAGGAGACCAGAGAAGAGCAGAACTGGCAGCCCTGGAAGAATTGAGAGATACAGCCTTTTCTAACAGCCTACAGTATAAGGAAAAAGTGAAGACATGGCACGATTCACATATCAGCCATAAACAATTTGAACCAGATCAGAGAGTATGGTTGTTTGATTCCAGGCTGAAATTATTCCCAGGGAAGTTGCAGAGCAAGTGGAAAGGTCCGTATGTGGTCAGGAAGGTACATGACAATGGCAGCATCGACATATCCGAACCGTCATCTTCCTCTACCTTCCGCGTCAATGGTCAACGCCTGAAAACATATCTAGATCATGATCCGCCGACCATTGACGTTGCCCCCATTCTTCTGGTATGAGATGTGTCCTTTGACTCTGATCATCTGCATCTCATACATGGTGATCAATTCTATCCTCCGTTGTACAGATCCATCTGTTCATATCACTCTTTCGTCTGTTGATTTATTTTCTTCTTTTCTTCTTTTCTTCTTTTCCTTTTCTATCTTCTGTATCTAGCAAAAAGGTGCCGCCCTTGTAGACAGTTTTCCATACTTAGGACGTACTTTGTCCTAAGTATAGGGGGGTGTGCACCCTGAGTTTTTCTATTCTCTTCGATCTTCTCCATTGTCTCCTCGTCTTGTCTATACTTAGGGAT
Source organism: Ottelia alismoides (assembly GCA_037367405.1). Classification (NCBI taxonomy): domain Eukaryota; kingdom Viridiplantae; phylum Streptophyta; class Magnoliopsida; order Alismatales; family Hydrocharitaceae; genus Ottelia; species Ottelia alismoides. The sequence goes on from JAZKJV010008885.1 coordinate 462,628, forward strand.
ATTTTACCCTAAGTATAGGGGGCGACAATCTGAGTACGATCTGTTCACTCCCACCCTTGACCCTCCCTGCGTTGTGTACAATCTGCTATACTTAGGATTATTTAGTCCTAAGTATAGGGGGGACGGTCGACTTCTCATTCGTTTGATTCATTCATTCAGTTATTCATTTTATTCTTTAGACTTGTCTATACTTAGTACGAGTTATGTCTTCTCTTTTCTCTCTGATCTATGAGGACATAGCTCAAGCTAAGTATAGGGGGGTCGTATATACTACGTATATACTTTAGCCATAACTCGTACTTTCGTATTCTCCTAATAATATGGCTAAAAATTCTTTAAAATTCATTAAAATCCTTAATAAAAAGATGTGGTTATTCCTCAAATTCTTTTTGTATTTACTGATTAATAAATCAGGTGAAAATGTTTTTTGCAAAATGTTTGAAAAATAGTTTGAAAATCTTTGTGAACATCTATTGAAAACTATTTTGAAAATGTTTTGTTACATGTTTTCAACCTGTGTAAAAGTGTATGGTTTGTAAAAATCTCTTTTCTTTGTGTGAAATAAAATGTTTGAAAAATGATTTGCAAATGGTTTGAAAAATGGTTGCAAAAATATTTTGAAAAACCTATATATACTGTTTTGAAAGCCTTTGCAAAAATGTTTTCAAATGTGTGTAAAATGTTTGTAAAAATTATTTTGGACTATAGTTTTCAAAAATTGTGTGTAAATTGTTTTCAAATAAGTTTGAGGAATATTTACATCACACCAAAATCCACTATATATATGTATAAAATTGATCACTTACCCTTGTAAATTCTTAAAATCCACTTCTTGTATATATAAGAAGCACTCCCGTGTACATATTTTAACCTATTTTTCAGCCAAAATCTTTTTGATTTCAAAAATCCCAAAAACATTTGCAAAAGTAAAATCCAAAAACATTTGAAAAAGCTTTTTGAAAAATACAAAAAAATGCATCTGCATATGCATCATCATCATATTTTCAAAAATCCATAAAAAGGTCAAAACCTTTGAAAATTGCATCACAAAAATATTTTCTGCATTGCATAGCATTCGCATTTTTTGGATTGAGTTTGATAGTTGAACAAGTCTAAGTAAAATCCGAAGATTGGAGCTTGATTGGACCTTAAAATCTACCTAATAACAGGAACCTTATAGGAATTGGGTTTGAGGTACTTCAGGTCTAGTTGACTTGATTCTTTGAGGATCACGAGACTTGGTTCAATGGATTCTTGACTGCCTAAGTAGAGTATTTCGGAGCACACGCACGACTCTTGTTGATAATGACCTAACTTGGACACCTGCACCTTTCACATGGCTCGACTCAGTTGGAGTGGTGAGGGGATTGGATTTGCTGGTATGAGACGCACACAAGTGGAAACATTTGTCCTCCTCTAGGGAGGGAAGTGCACCCCAACCCGTCCAGTGATTAGGAAGTCTAAAGACAGGAGGCTGTGGGTTGCAATAAAGCTTCAAAAGAGGGATAGTCTACTGGCTCAAGAGGAAAAACTCCTTATGTAAATGCTGCTGTATATAGTATTCAAAAAAAAAAGTTTAGGCATGTACAGAAATAAAAAGCCTGCAAGTATGTACAAAGTCAATAAGCAAGCTTGAGTTCCAAAGTCAAATATGTGAGCCTGCAGCAGGATGACTCGACTACACTGGTCTTGCATCCTGGGATAGGTAGCTACACTGGCTACCGTCCATTCTTCTCTTCACCCCTTCCTCTTGAGCTGGTTGCCACTTGAACTTAGAAGGGAATACCCCGCTCCTCGAGGATGGAGTCATTGGATTGGGGAATCATTGGGTTGTTGTACTGGAGAAGTCAGTTTCTTTGTCATTCTAGTTGGGGAGAGCCACCATCACTTACACTGTACAAGTCAGAATCATAGTCGTAAGATTTTGCGTATGAGTTGAAGTATTTCTGACCTGGCTATTGAGGAGACTTGAACAGAGTTTTGGGATTCTCAAGGACTGTCGGATTTCAAACACGGTTCTCACTAGGGTTCCGCCCGCACTAAATCTCCAAAGGTCCGACTTAAGCTCCAAACTTTGATTTTGTGAAGACAAGTTTGATAACCAGATAAAATCCAAATTCTTCTTTTTCTTTTCTTTCTTTTTCTTTTTGCACTTATTGCATAAGTGTTTGCTAGGGACTAGCAAAGGTAAAGTATAGGGGGATGATGAATCCACATTTCATCATCTTTATTCTATCATTTTGGCACCAAAAACCCTAGCAAATGCCTGTAAATACCCTTAAATAGAGCATCTTAGCATTCATGCATGTGCATTTATATAGTGTATAAAATACTGTAATTAAAGCCAAAATTATAGAATAAATAAAGAAAAGAAAAAGAATAAAATATTGTAAATATTTTATGACCCAAAACCCCCGAGACCTAAGCATCTTGATGAATAGGTTGACAAGGAATAAAGTAGGGGGAGATAAGGTCAAAAACACAGGTAAAATACCTATACATTCTATTCATTCTTTATTCATTTTGGGACCTATTTTTGGTTTCACATTTTATACCTCAAATAAAGAAACTTTGTACATGAAAGTTGTAGATAATTTTATAAATAAAAATACAAAATTGATTTCACAGAAAAATAATGTACAGATGAAAAGATATGGTCTGAATAAGAATCCAGAATCCCAACTTTCCAGACCCGTATCTCACAATTGACAACTCCAAATGCAGTGTATTCACCTTTAATTGTATATAGAATAAAATAATCTATCCAATGGTGGTAGTTTCGCATTTGGCGGAGCTACGGTTTGAAAGTTGAGTTTTGGACCCCTATTGTATACCTGTACTGAATAAAATATTCAATTTATTCTTTATTCATTATTTATTCATTTTTATATTTATAAAATTATGTAAATATTACTTATAATATATATATGCATTAAAATTAAAATAAAATGCAAAGAAATTACAAAATAAAAATACTTGTATAAAGAATACATAGGTATACTGCCTATACATATACCTATACAAAACACTCTTAGATTTTATTTAATATACAAAATACTTCAATAAAATAAAATAAAAATACAATTAAGTGTATAAAAGTATGTCATAATTTTAGAAAATAAGAAATGAAAGTAATAAAAATAAAATACACAAAACAAAAATAAAATACTAAAATACATAGGTAATGTACCTATATAAGAGTAAAAAGTGAACTTATAAAAATATACCTCATAAAATTAATTAAAAATCAAAATAAAATACTACATAAAATTTTAAGCATTTTTCATTTTATAACTTTTATTAAATTCGATCTTTTTCTATTTTTTATTGAATTTATAAAACATTTATCCGGGATTTTTCCTGATTGGTCCACGTGGACCAATCAGGAGACGGCCCTAGTTGACCTAGGTCAACTGGTCGTCCTCCCCACCTACCCCTGTCAGACGACCTAGTTTTTTGGCGTTTTTGGCGATTTTTTCTAAGTAGAATCTTTCACCATTTCATCTCGATTCCTTCTGTGATTTTCTTCATCGATCATCCCTCTTGCCCGCCAGGTGATTGCATTGGGCTATGAATCACTGTGGCGCAAGATTTCTCTTGGTCTTTGGACCCCTACAACTCAGGGTCAAACCAAATAAGAGGAACCCCTAGTCTTCCCTTTTGAATTCGAACACCCTTCGATCCACCCCTCGCGCCTCTTTCGTGCTCCAGAGCTACCTGGAGGTGACAGCTCCGTCGTGGGCTCTTCAGCCAAGGCTCCCGAGGTCGGAGGTGCTTCCCCTACCTCCCGCGAAGTCGCCGGTCGAGGTTTGCTCCTCCCTCTGGCTCCGGCCATTGAGGGCTTCCCCCCACCTTTTTTATTCAGTCCATTAGCTTCCTGTTAACCTTAGCTTCGAAAACCCCAAAAAAATTTGAAGTTCAATCGACTAAATCGCCAAATCAAGCACCTTGGCCGGAGCGCAACTCCGGCCGTGCATCTCCATCTCGATCCGAGCATCCCCGAGTCCATCCAAGGGTCCAAGCAGTTTGCCCTGGACTCCTTGACCATTTCTGCAGGTCGACGCGAACGTGAAAGTGCCTGGAGGCGAGTTTTGGAGCTCGCCGGAGCAGAAGCAGCCCCCCAGCTCCGCCCGCTGCCCGAGAGCACCACGGGCATCCCCGTGGCTTTTTGACGCCCCCAGGAGATAGAAGACGATCCCAGGACGCTCCTTGTCCATTTTGAGGACCTATCGTCGCCGGAGGAAGGAGATTGAGGACGGAGAAGCTCGCCTTCGCCGGCGCTCTTCCCTGTTCTTGCAACCAACCTCTCAGCCGTTGGATCGAGGAGGAGTCCCAGATCGAGCAGCTACCGTTGGATCTCCACCAGCTTCGACCGTTGATCATCGCTGGAGATCTGATCGTCGTCGCTCATCCGCGAAGCGTCATCGGCCGTCCATCAAGCGCCACGTGTCTAAGTGGCTCCTTCATCGCCGTTGGATCGCGCGTCGAGGGTATTTTGCATTTACACCCTCGCGCCTTTTGTATTTATTATTTAGTATTTAAACTTTCGTCTGTAGTGTGAAAACTTTGGGTTATTTGCACAAAGACCCCCGAGCTTTCCATATTTGCATCCAGGTCCTTTGCCACGTCACCTCACGTGACCTGTACACGTGAGGTGTGGGCATTTTGCACTGGGACCCTCGGTCTTTGTTGTATTTTGTTTTAGTACCAAAACTGTGACATCACGTGTTATAGTTTTGGATATATTGCAAGTAAGCCCCCAGGGTTTTGGATTATTGCATTTTGGTCCTCGCCAGGCGCGTGCAAGTCACGCGCCCTAGTGGGAAAATTGCTAAGGTACCCAGGCGGGTTTTGTAATTAGATTTTGGAGCTATAAATCGAATATTCAGTTCAAATATTTGTGTAAATTTGCATGTATGCCCCTGGATGTTTGAGAAATTGCATAAATACCCTTGCCATGCCTGTTTATTTATTGGATGCTTGTTGTATTTATTTGAACCATCATTTTAAGTCCAAAAATTCCACAAAAATAGGGTTTAGCTCCTGTTAACTTGTGCTTCCACGCTATCAATTTAGTTTTTGATTTTATTTTGTTTTTATATTTTCTAAAAATAAAAAACATGCTTTTTCTCTACTGTCTAGCTTAGAAAATGCCAAAACAATATTAAAACACTTCGAAAAATTCTAAAATAATTACCTAGTGTATATTATATCCTGTTTTAGTGTCAGTTCAAAAATCACTAAGAATCTCAAAAGAAAAACACTAAAAATTTAAAAACACTCAAAAACTTCAAAAAAATATATAAAATCAAAGAAAAATCAAAAAAAATATAAACCCAGGTCCTATTTGTTCTCTATTTTATTCTCTTTATTTGAAAATAGTGTGAAAAATTTTGGTTGCTGTTTGATAATTTTAATTCTCATTTTACTCACAGCCAGCACATTTTCCACTATTTTTCCTTATTTTGACATTTTAAAATACCAAAAACACCTTGAAAAATCCCCAAAAATCGCAAAAACAGTAAAGAATCCTAAAAATATTAAAAACATTTTATTTCTGAATTTTTGGATATTTTTGTGCATTTTTATAAATATTCTATCTTGCCTTTCATTACAATTTTTTTAATTTCCAATATTCAAAAGAAAAAAATATATATATAAATTATAAAATATAAAAATTCAGAAAATTAAAAATCAAAATACAAAATTAAAAATTAAATTAAAAATAAAAAAATTAAAAATTAAAAACCCACAAAAATTTCCTTTGATTGCTTGCTTAGTGTAGACACATCACACACACACACTCACTTGTGCATTAATTTTGAACTACCCTGTTTGCTCCCTGTGTTTGAACTCTCTACATACTTCCACCTATACATCTTTTATGTAGAGTTAAAAATAAATTTTAACTCCACATTAGTTCTAATTTATTGATCTTTAGTGTGGGTTAATTGTTGATTAATTTCAGAGTTGATTGGTCGACACTTCGACTGTGTTCCCGCCTTGTGTGGAACACAAGACCGATCTAATTTTGAGATAAATCAAATGGCGCCGTTGCCGGGGAGCAACAGCGAGTAGTTCACTTTTGTTTGTTTGTGATTGTTGTTTACCATAGCTTCATTTTATCTCTCTGACATTCTTGATATATTTTGATTGAGATATTCTGACCACTCTTCTTTGTCTTCTTGCGAGGGACCGCGGAGCAAGGCGGATCGCCTAGGTGACCCGAAGCAACCTTGGGAAGCGGAGCCGGCCTTCTAGGTCAAGCCGGCAGGAGAGAGTAGGAAGATTGAGAGGGAGTGATTAGTTTAGCTCTTATTTTATTTTTGTGAGAGAGTGATTTATTGAATTGTAATAATACAGGTACATTGGACTCTTGGACACTTGGACACTACCGGGCCTAATTTCCGGGTGTTTGTTCACCCGGGGGCTCACCGCGGTTTTTCTCGTGTTTTTATCGCTTGTCATTTTCCGGTTTTGTTTTCCTTTTTCCTTTCTTTTGTGGATTGAGCCCTTAGATTATAGGTCCTACTTGATTCGATTAGAATAGGTCCAAACACCCTAATTATCTTTGCATGCTCCGATAGATCGTTGTTGGACTTAGACTAATTAAATAGTTAGCTAGTAGCTTTCGATCCACGCACCGCGAGCTCATTCCCGAACAAGCGCTTTCTCCTAACTCAAATGTGTTGAGCAGAGGAGGGGTGAGCCTAGACCGGACACTCGAATTGGGAGTTAATAGCTAGCTTGTGGTTCTTCACGCTAGCAGTTGCCTATTCTAGGACGATTTCCGCTTTGCATATCGCCATGTAGTTTAGGTTTACAAATTCTGCTTTGCATCCCGCATGGAGAGAGCTGGGATTCACTGTAAGTCTTCTTACTTTGCATGCATCATTTAGGCACAAAGGTGAGATTTCCACCTTGGTGTCGACTTGCACGGCTTTTCCGACTCTATTCTCCCTCTGTTTTTGGAACAAAGTAGGATCAGGAAAATACAAAAACCGTTAGGCGCTTGTTTGAATCTACTCAAAAGAAGCGATAACACCAAAAAAATAAAAAAAGGGACTGCTAAGAAAACTTGACCAAAAATAAAATCGGTAATTGGATTCATTGCTTGGGGAGAGTAACACCCTCACTTGTATTCAGGTTGCATGGGAAGGTCTCCTTCCAAGTGAGGTGAGCGCTTCGTAAGGATTAGAGCCAAAAACCCAACTTGTGGATGCCTTGTGTATCGCCTGGATTTCCGAAGTATTGGCGCTACTATCATACGTAGTCGAGTAGGGCTTGGTCGCCATTGGTGACTCACTATTGTGTGAGCGCCGACCTTGTCCGAAGTACCGAGCTTAGGCCACACCTTCACGGGTGTGTCTGTCTCACCGGCTGCGTCCGAGTAGGATCTTGCACGCTCACGGGTGATTCTGTTGCGAGTGAGGTCCGAAGTATCGGTTTCGCCTATCGGCTTCCTCCCTCTATTTCTTTGGCTGAGTAGGGATCCAAGAAGGGTTACAAGGACCTTAAAAAGCGCAAGTTACATGTTACACAGGAGGAGGACAAGTACGGGGATACTTTCCCGGCAGTACTCTCTCTCCTTTAGGCGTAGCGCTCTAAGGACTCGTGACAAGATAAATTCCTGAAAGCAAGCTAAAATTGACAAGATAAAAGCCGAACTTTCACGACTTCATGTGTTGAGTTGGTGAACTTACCCCTGCTTTGTGTTTGATTGCTAGATTTGTTTAGGTCAAGATCAAAAACACAGCACAATTGTGCGCAATTTTGTTGCATCTCATATCATTCCTTTCCTCTTCTCTTGCATTTTCCTTGCTCTTCCCGAATAATCAAGATGACGGGACGGAGATCTCTTAGGCCGACTTTGTCGGTACCGCTATCCAGCACTCCTCCTCATTCGTCTAGGAATACCTCGGAGAGTCCGCTCTCCGAGCCCGAGTTTACATCCACCCTGTTCCCCCTCGACCACCCTTCCCATTCTCCTTCTCTCAGTCCAATTGTGTCAGAATTCAGTGCATCACAGAGTTCGGCTCATTCGACAGCACCTGAGATGGCCTCTTTTGCTTTTTCAGAAAATCCAGCGATGGCAGACAGAGGCGAGCACCCAGATGACCATGATCACCCTCCATTCGTAATTGATCAGGTGGCCATCAACAACTCCTTGTTAGCATCCCTGGAGACCATGCAGAGACAGATCCGTGACCAGGGAACATTCATGGGTGATCTGATGAGAGAAATAGCACAGATGAGAGAGAACCGACCTGGGGGCGGTGGCGGAGGAGGAGGAGGAGGACCCGATGCAGGAGGAGGCGATCCAGACGCTGAGCGACCGCCACAGACCATCATGAGGGAGTTGCACAACCCAGCTGCATCCCTTACTCACCGTTGGATCAGACTCCCGCCAATTCACGGAGATTTCGAGCTTCGGCCCCACACTATCCAGCTTCTACCCAAGTTCCATGGGTTGCCGACCGAAGAGCCGCACCTCCACCTCCAGGAATTTGAGATGATTTGCAGCACTATCCATGATCGGTTGATGACCGAGGACACTATAAAGATGATCGCCTTTCCATTCTCTTTGGTTAACAGAGCCGTATATTGGTTCAAACACCTTGGGCGATTCGTCGACACATGGGCAGATCTCCGGACCGCATACTTGAAGAAGTACTACCCTCTCGGCCGGACCAACGCAGCTCGAGCCATGATCAGCAACTTCGTCATGATCCCAAATGAACAGTTCCATGAAGCCTGGGATCGATTCAGAGAGCTCATCGACCGGTGTCCACATCATGACATCTCAAAGCCCAATCTCGTGCAGAGTTTCTTCTGTGGGCTGACACCGGAGCTGCAGGGGCTAGTGAACGCCTCTTGCGGTGGGTCTTATTTCTCCATGGGAGAAGACGACGTCTGGGCCATCTACGAAGGCATGGTAGAAAACTCTACTGTGATGACCCAGGCCCGAGTCTACACACAGCAGAAGCCCCCGCAAGGAGCGGGATCATTTCAAAGGATCGCCCGCTGTTAACTCGGCTTTTGCGAGGGTCAAAATAGTCCACACAAGGCGGGACTACAGTGTTGCTGAGCGACCGCTCACGAAACCCGAATTAATCAACAATTAACCCACGACAAATATATCAAGCAATGAAAGTAAATGTGCGGAGTTAAAATTTATTATAACTCTACAACAAGATGTGTATAGGTGCAAGTATGTGTAGAGGTCGAACACAGGGAGCAGACAGGTAGAACGGGGCAAACTTGCTCGAAAGTGTGAATGTGATCAAGTGGCTACTAAGCTAATTTTTTTTGTGGGTTTTTAATTTTATATTTTTTTATTTAATTTTTAATTTTATAATTTTGTATTTTGATTTTTAATTTTTTTGATTTTTATATTTTATATTTTATACTTTTCTATTTTCTTTTTCAATATTGGAATGTAAAAACAATGTAATAAAAGAGAGAAAGAAATATTTATGGAAATGCACAAAAAATACCCAAAAATTAGCAAATGAAGTCTTTTTGGTCTTTTTATAATTTTTTACTGTTTTTGTGATTTTTGGGTAATTTTTAGAATGTTTTTGGTATTTTTAATTATCAAAATAAAGAAAACAGTGGCAAAAATGCAAGGCTGAAACTTAAAATGGAGAAATAATATAGCAAACAGTAACAAAAATTCTCCAAGTTAATTTTCAATGAAAGATAATGAAATAAGGAAAATTTAGGCATAAAGTTTGTATTTTTAGGGATTTTGTAGAATTTTTAATATTTTTATAAAGGTTTTTGGGGTTTTGCAATTTTTAGGAGTTTGGTTTTGTATTTTTTAATGATTTTTGGTATGAAGTTAAAACACAGTAAAAGGAACAAAATATATTTTTTTGGGATTTTTCTGATGAGTTTTTATATTTTTTATAGATTTTCTAAGCTAGACAATGCTCAAAATGGCTATTTTTGAATTTTTATAAATAATAAATGCACTAAAATTGGAAAATAGAAATATGCCGTGATAATATGATGCAACAGGAGCTTAACTCTATTTTGGAGATTTTTTTTGGGGTTTTAGAAATGCATGCATAAAATATAAGAAACAAAAGGAAAAATCATGTTCGCAGGGGTATTTTAGTAATTAGACTAGATTGCGAGGGCCTGCAAGCAATATGTTCACAAAATATATAACTTAACAGAAATAAATCAGGACCAAAAAGGAATATCCAAAGCAGTGGGGTTAATTTTGCAAAAAAAAAATGCCAGGGCGCACGTGACTGCACGCGCGCCTGGCAGGGGTGTAAACGTTATTCACGAAAGCTGCGGGGACCAAAACGCAAAATATTCCAACAAAAGATACAACAGAGGAATGTTTGCAGAGTATTAATTAAATACAAAAATGTTGGGCCTATATTTGCAAAATACCCAGACAATAGGCGGAGACGGACGGCAGATCACGCGCCACTTAAGCCACGTGTCGCAGCGAGGACGCGCGATGCCCCTTCATCTATGCGGCTAGGATTAGATGGCCGAAGGCGATCAAACGGTCATGGGCTTTGCTAAATCCAACGGTGGCTGGGTACGCTGGAGGAACAACGCGCATCCAACAGCGCAGAAGGGCGATGGAAGAACAGAGCTCCGCCTCCGGCGAGGCGAGCTTCTTCAGACGCGCGCCACCTCCCCCTGCGTTCCTTCGCGGCAAAAAGTCATCTCCAACGCTCCTGGATGAGTCCTCGTCCCGCAGGTGGAGCCAAAATGGCTCGTCGAGCCTAAGCGCGCCGCCGCGAGATCCGGAAAGAAGATGGGTCCAGGAACCACACTTCGAGCCAGATGCGGGTCCATATGGAATCCTTGACCCTGGGACCTGCAAAGAAAGCTCAATAGAGAAAATAAAAGGCCCTTGGATCTTATTGGCGAGATGGGGATGAGGAGTGATGTTGATGACAGTCCCCGGAGCTCAAGAGCTCCGGCGAGGTGTGCGGGCGTGAGATCGGAGGGAACCAATCAGTGATACCACAAACCAAATGCTCTAACAGGTTCCTAATGCTAACAGCTAGGTATCTACGCCAAAATAAACAAGAAAAAATCAACCTCGAGGGCTGGGAAGCCCAAGGAAGAACCTCGGCGGCGGCGCCGGAGATGGGAGTTTTGGAGCCGCTCCTCGCCTTGGCTGATCCCCGCGCGCGTGCTGGAGGAGGTCTGTCACCCCTCCGGTCCTGAACACCGTGAGAAGAGGCCAAAACCAAGTTCAAAAGAGGGTTCAAATTCGAAATGGGGTGAATGGGTCGGTTTTGAAACTTGGCCAAGCGGCGACTTTCAAGGATGAATCACGGGCGCGCATTCGATTCAAACGCCCAACCAATGGCTGGGCGTGAATGTCCTATAGTAGGGCTACAAATCACGTGAAGACCTCGACCTCAAACGGTGAAAGATGAGGCCGGGAAAAATCCACAAAGATGGGACAAAATGCAGTCTGACAACAGCCAGACCTCGGTCAGAGAGTTGACCGAGGTCAACCGAGGGAGAGATCTGGTTGGTCCACGTGGACCAACCAGAAAAAACCTTGGAAAAAAGGTTTCTAAATTCAATTAAAAATAGGAAATGATTTTATTAATTTTTAATTATAAAATGAAAAATGTTTATTTTTTTATAAATTATTTTATAGTGGTTTTTATTTATTTTTATGAGTTATATTTTACAAGTTTGCATTTATGCCCTTTATAGTATATATATCTATATATTTTAGTATTTTATTTTTATTTTGTGTATTTTAATTTAATTATTTTTATTTCTTATTTTATAAAATTATAAAATACTTTTATCTACATAAATATATTTTTATCTTATTTTTATGACAAGTTTTGTATATTAAATAAAATATAAAGGTATAATGTATAGGTATGGATATAGGTAGTGTACCTATGTATTCTTTATATGTTCATTTTTATTTTTATTTTTCTTTGCATTTTTATTCTGATTTTAATGCACATAATTATTATAAGTAATATTTACAACATTATAAAAATATAAAAATATAAAAATAATGAATAAATAATAAATTGAATATTTTAATATGTACAATTATACAATGTGGGTCCAAAACTCAACTTTCAAACCGTAGCTCCGCCATGCGAAACCACCACCATTGGATAGATTATTTTCTTCTATATACAATTAAAGGTGAGTATGAGGCATTTGGAGTTTTTATTTGTGAGATACGGGTCTGGGAAGTTGGGATTCTGGATTTTTATTCAGACCATAACTTTTTATCTGTACATTATTTTTCTGTGAAATCAATTTTGTATTTTTCTTTATAAAATTAGCTACAACTTTCATGTACAAAGTTTCTTTATTTGATGTATAAAAAGTGGAACCAAAAATAGATCCCAAAATGAATAAAGAATGAATTAATAATTATAGGTATTTGGTCTGTATTTTGGCCCTTATCTCCCCCTACTTTATTCCTTGTCGACCTATTCATCAAGATGCCTAGGTCTCGGGGTTTTGGGTCATAAAATATTTACAATATTTTATTCTTTTTCTTTTCTTTTCTTTATTCTATAATTTTGGCTTTAAAAACCGCATTTTATACAATATTTACATACATATACATGAATGCTAAAATGCATGGATTATGCCTATTTATACGCATTTACTAGGGTTTTTAAGGCCAAAATGATAGAATAAAGATGATGAAACGTGGATTCATCATCCCCTTATACTTGCCTTTGCTAGTCCCTAGCAAACACTTATGCAATAAGTGCAGAAAAAGAAAAATAAAGAAAAGAAAAAGAAGAAAGATGGACTAAATTTAATTATCAAACTTGTCTTCACAAAATCAAAGTTTGGAGCTTAAGTCGGACCTTTGGAATTTTAGTGCGGGCGGAACCTTATTGAGAACCGAATTTGAAATCCAACAGCCCCCGAGAATCCAAAAACTCTGCCCAAGTCTCCTCAATAGCCATGTCAGAAATATCTCAACTCATACGCAAACTCTTACGACTATGAATCTGACTTGTACAGTGTAAGTGATGGTGGCTCTCCCCAACTAGAATGACAAAGAAACTGACTTCTCCAGTACGACGACCCAATGATTCCCCAATCCAATAACTCCATCCTCGAGGAGCGGGGTATTCCCTTCTAAGTTCAAGTGGCAACCAGCTCAAGAGGAGGGGGGTGAAGAGAAGAATGGACGGTAGCCAGTGTAGCTACCTATCCTTGGATGCAAGACCAGTGTAGTCAAGTCATCCTGCTGCAGGCTCACATGATATGACTTTGGAACTCAAGCTTGCTTATTGACTTTGTACATACTTGCAGGCTTTTTATTTTTGTACATGCCTGAACTTTTTTTTTCCTTCTTTTTTTTTTTTGAAATACTATTCACAGCAGCATTTACATAAGGAGTTTTTCCTCTTGAGCCAGTAGACTATCCCTCTTTTGAAGCTTTATCGCAACCCACAACCTCCTGTCTTTAAACTTCATAATCACTGGACGGGTTGGGGTGCACTTCCCTCCCTAGAGGAGGACAAGTGTTTCCACTTGTGTGCGTCTCATACCAGCAAATCCAATCCCCTCACCACTCCAACTGAGTCGAGCCATGTGAAAGGTGCAGGTGTCCAAGTTAGGTCATTATCAACAAGAGTCGTGCGTGTGCTCCGAAATACTCTACTTAGGCAATCAAGAATCTATTGAACCAAGTCCCGTGATCCTCAAAGAATTAAGTCAACTAGACCTGAAGACCTCAAACCCAGTTCCTACAAGGTTCCTGTTATTAGGTAGATTTTAAGGTCCAATCAAGCTCCAATCTCCGGATTTTACTTAGACTTGTTCAACTATCAAACTCAATCCGAAAAATGCGAATGCTATGCAATGCAATGCAGAAAATATTTTTGTGATGCAATTTTCAAAGATTTTGAACTTTTTATAGATTTTTGAAAAGATGATGATGCACATACAGATGCATTTTTTTTGTTTTTTTTTTCAAAAAGATTTTTTCAAATGTTTTTTGGATTTTAATTTTGCAAATGTTTTTGGGAATTTTTGAAAACAAAAAGTTTTGGCTAAAAACTAGGTGAAAAATATGTACACGGGAGTGCTTCTTATATTTACAAGAAGTGGATTTTAGAAATTTACAGGGTAAGTGATCAATTTTATACATATAGATATATATAGTGGATTTTGGTGTGATGTGAATATTCCTCAAACTTATTTGACACAAGCTTTTCACACAATTTTTGAAAACTATAGTCCAAAATAGTTTTTACAAACATTTTACACGCATTTGAAAACATTTTGCAAAGGCTTTCAAAACAGTATATATAGGTTTTTTCAAATCATTTTTGCAACCATTTTTCAAACCATTTGCAAATCATTTTTCAAAAAATTTTATTTCACACAAAGAAAATAAATTTTGCAAAACACAAAATTTCACACAGGTTGAAAACATGTAACATAATATTTTCAAAATAGTTTTCAATAGATGTTCACAAAGATTTTCAAACTATTTTTCAAACATTTTGCAAAAAACATTTTCACCTGATTTATTAATCAATATATACAAAAAGAATTTGAGGAATAATCACATCTTTTTATTAAGAAATTTTAATGAATTTTAAATAATTTTTAGCCATATTATTAGGAAAATACGAAAGTACGAGTTATGGCTAAAGTATATACGTAGTATATACGACCCCCCTATACTTAGATTGAGCTATGTCCTCATAGATCGGAGAGAAAAGAGAAGACATAACTCGTACTGAGTATAGGAAAATCTAAAGAATAAATAAATAAAGGAATGGATGAACAAACGAATGAGAAGTTAACCGTCCCCCCTATACTTAGGATCAAATAATCCTAAGTATAGCAGACTGTACACAAAGCAGGGAGGGTTAAGGGTGGGAATGAACAGATCGTACTCAGGTTGTCTCCCCCTATACTTAGGGTAAGATATCCCTAAGTATAGACAAGAAGAGGAGACAATAGAGAGGATCGAAATGAATGGAATAACTCGGGGTGCACACCCCCCTATACTTAGGACAAAGTACGTCCTTAGTATGGAAAACTGTCTACAAGGGTGGCACCTTTTCAGTAGATGAAGAAGATAGAAGAGGAAAAGAAGAAAAGAAGAAAAGAAGAAAAAAAGATGAAGATGGAAGAAGAGATCGTGAGAATGTACACGTCACTTTCCCTATACTTAGGGTGAAAGAAGCCCTAAGTATAGGCAACGACAGGAGTGATGACACGGAACGATGGAAGGACACTCGGCTCGTCCACCCCCCTATACTTAGGACAAAGTACGTCCTAAGCAAGGCAGACACGAGAATGGGTTGGACGAGTAAAAACGGGAGATAGGAAGATATACCAGAAAGGATATACAACAGAGACGGATGTACAGATGATCAAGAAGGTTGAAAGCGCACCTTCTTGTGGGACCTCGGAGGAATAGATCTAGTGTGGTGCAGGTCGACATCAGGGTCCACAGTGGACGGAATCCGATCAGGGTCGACAGGGTGTAAGTCCTCAGGGGCCCTAGGGTGTGAAGGCACAGACGGATCAGTGAAAGAAGTGCGGCTAGGTCCGGCCTTGGGAGTCTCACTGATATCAAAGTGGAATGGGACGAACTCATCATCATCGGAAGTAGTGTACTCGGAGTCGTCCTGCGAGGTGTCGTCCAGGTCAAAATCAAAAGGCACGAACTCATCGGTGGAAGTAGTCGAACTCTGGTCGTCCTCTATAATCTCAACCGGATCGTCTTTCTCATCAAAAGGTCCGAATTTCTGAAGAAAAGCAACTAAATCAAATTCGGCCTTAGTCTCATCAGTATCTACATGGGTAGGAGCGGACTCATCAGTGGAAGTAATCAGAGCATGTCCGTCCTGTGTAGTCTCTACATCTGCCCTCCGCTCAAAGGTGTCAATCGTGTAGATCCCGTGGATGTCATCAACACACCGCCAATCACAGGAAGCGGAAACACCAAGGTCTATGCTTTCCGAGCTTTCCTCCTTGGAGAGGAATTCTCGGGTCTCATCATCGGTCATAAAGAAGGTCTCTCTGATATCCTCATATAGATCATAGTCCTCGGGGTCAGCCAAGATAGGTGAAGTCACATCAGATGCAGGTCTCTGGTCGGCAGTAGGTGCGGTGATCAATGCTTCGCTCTCGTCAGCAGGACGGAAGCGAATCTCTCCTGATCCGTAATCAATAACGACCCTCGCAGAGGCGAGGAATGGTCATCCCAAAATGATTGGAGATGGCTCCCCTGTGGAGGTCTCCATGGGCAATACAACAAAATCAACGTGATAGTTCATGCCCTGAATCAAGATGACGGCGTTTTCAAGGATACCCTTCGGCCTCTTTATTGATCCATCAGCAAACTGTACGATCATCCTGGTCTTCTTGAGAGGCCCTAGGTGAAGAGACTGTACCAACGAGAAGGGTATGATGCTAATCGAAGCACCGCCGTCTAGGAGAGTGTGATCACATGTGTGGTCAGAGATTGTGCAGCTAATGAAATGTGTGGCAGTGTTCTTCTTCCGAGGAATGGGACGGTGTGTGATGGCGTGGGCAGTGGCCATGGTCAAGATATGACGCTCAGATCTGCTCCTCCGCTTTCTCTTCTTGGGAAGAGGAGCAGATGAATCGGTATGGCCTGCTGAAGTGGGGCACGGATAATCTCATGTATGGTGGCCACCACTTCGGGTTCAGTCAGCATTTTTTTGAATTTTTGGACGTCCTCCATACAAGGGAGGAAATCGGAATCAGCATATACACGAGGTATGCCAAGAGCAGTCTGTACAGCGGCATCCTCGGGGTCAAAGGTGGGACTGGGTGTGTATGCATGTGTGGTCCAGGGTTCTGGCAAGTGGACTCTCTCCTCAAAATCTTGATCAACCAAATGTATCCTGAAATCTTTTTGGATTTTTAAATTTTTCTCATTTTTTGTATTTTTGGTGATTGCAAGCTCTCATGGAAATCCTCGAGTGAACCCATATCATCAAATGGTGGAACATCATGGTCCTCTTATTGGTACTAGTGAGGTGGTCAATCCTCTGTCTCATATGATCCATCATCTGGGTCAAGTGCTCAAGGGTAAACTCCATGAAAGGTGACTCCAACAGCTCAGTCTCGGGTGGATGTGAAGGTGGAGGAGGATAATATACATGTGGAGGTGGAGGTGGGTGTGGGTAGAAATCCGAGGTCTGATACTGTGGCTGAGGCGGATATATACAAAAGTCAGGAGCAAAGTCCTCCTGGAAAAAAGGAGGTGGACCAGCTGGAGTGAGCGAATGATCCGCAAAATCCGGATAAAATACGCTCCAGTTGGCCATCTCGAAAACAAAAGAAAAATGATCGGGAGAGCACGATGGTCAAGTCAAGAGAGTAGAAAAGAAGGCGCAAATGCGCGGGGATGATCTAGGACACACAAACAATCACAAACAAAAATGAAATAAATCAAACCCTCAATTCACCTACTCAACTCGGTAGAGACCGTAAAATGCGGTCTTTTTATCTTGTCTGTTTTAGAGTTAGGCGAGCAGTCCAAAATTGCACAAACACTTAGGGGCTGAATATGGGATTTGGGCACTAACCTTAGTGTGTGCGCGAGCAAGTAAAACGAAGACAATGAGGGGATTACTTGCCCCAATACAAGATTTTCTTTTTGGTGGATTTTAGGGTCAAGTAATGTTAGCAGTCCCAATTTTATTGATTATCACTTTTTTTGGATTTTTAATAAGAAATGCACGATCCTATCGGGGATTCAATTCCTTTGAGCACCTACGTTAGCAAATTCAGAGGGAGAGTCGGAAAAGCAATGCAAGCGTCAAATCAATGATGGATGCTAAAGAGAAATGCTCACCTTGCCTCCAGCACTCTACATGCAAGGATGCTCAGCAGAATTGAAACCTAACTATATGCAAATGCAAAGCCGATGAAATCGCCCTAAGTTTCGAAAATTGCTATTAGCGGGAAGAACCACAAGTTGACCACCAATCCTCAACTCTAGAGTCCGGTCTAGGCTCACCCCTCCTCTGCTCAACAAATTGAGGGTAGGAGAAAGCGCTTTGCGGGGAGAGCTCGCGGCGCGACGGATTGAAGGTGATGATCAACTGTTTATAATTTGACTAAGTCCAAACGAAACTATAGGTACATGCAATGTTGATTAAGGTGTTTGGACCTAATGCTACGCAAGAAATCCTAAAAGCTAAGGGCTCAATCACACAAAAGAAATGAAAAATAAAACCGGAAAACAAAATAACAAATGCGAAGAAAAGCCGACAAAACGCGGTGAGCCCCCAAGTGAACAATCACATGGAAATTAGGCTCAAGAGTACAAGTCCGGGTGTACCTGTATTATTACAAAAATAGTGGTCTCTCTCTCTCACAAAAATTACTAAAATAAATGCAGGAAATAAATTCTACAACTAAAGTAGAGCTCGATCTTCAAAATTTCCTCTTCGTCTCCTCGGTGCTCGGCTGGCAGGTGCCGGCTTCACGTGGGTGCGTAGGCGCCTAGGGTGGAACGCCTCCCTCGATCCGCGGTTCCTCGCACAAAGTCAACAAAGGAGAAGGTTAGACAGCTCAAGAGATATATCAAAAATAAAGAAAATAAAACAGCGAAAAATAAAAGCCGCGAAATAGACAATCAATCACAAACACAAACAAGACCCGAACTACGCGCTGTTGCTCCCCGGCAACGGCGCTATTTGTTAACTCGGCTTTTGCGAGGGTCAAAATAGTCCACACAAGGAGGGACTACAGTGTCGCTGAGCGACCGCTCACGAAACCCGAATTAATCAACAATTAACCCACGACAAATATATCAAGCAATGAAAGTAAATGTGCGGAGTTAAAATTTATTATAACTCTACAACAAGATGTGTATAGGTGCAAGTATGTGTAGAGGTCGAACACAGGGAGCAGACAGGTAGAACGGGGCAAACTTGCTCGAAAGTGTGAATGTGATCAAGTGGCTACTAAGCTAATTTTTTTTGTGGGTTTTTTATTTTATATTTTTTTATTTAATTTTTAATTTTATAATTTTGTATTTTGATTTTTATTTTTTTTTGATTTTTATATTTTATATTTTATACTTTTCTATTTTCTTTTTCAATATTGGAATGTAAAAACAATGTAATAAAAGAGAGAAAGAAATATTTATAAAAATGCACAAAAAATACCCAAAAATTAGCAAATGAAGTCTTTTTGGTCTTTTTATAATTTTTTACTATTTTTGTAATTTTTGGGTAATTTTTAGAATGTTTTTGGTATTTTTAATTATCAAAATAAAGAAAACAGTGGCAAAAATGCAAGGCTGAAACTTAAAATGGAGAAATAATATAGCAAACAGTAACAAAAATTCTCCAAGTTAATTTTCAATGAAAGATAATGAAATAAGGAAAATTTAGGCACAAAGTTTGTATTTTTAGGGATTTTGTAGAATTTTTAATATTTTTATAAAGGTTTTTGGGGTTTTGCAATTTTTAGGAGTTTGGTTTTGTATTTTTTAATGATTTTTGGTCTGAAGTTAAAACACAGTAAAAGGAACAAAATATATTTTTTTTGGGATTTTTCTGATGAGTTTTTATATTTTTTATAGATTTTCTAAGCTAGACAGTGCACAAAATGGCTATTTTTGAATTTTTATAAATAATAAATGCACTAAAAATTGGAAAATGGAAATATGCCGTGATAATATGATGCAACAGGAGCTTAACTCTATTTTTGGAGATTTTTTTTGGGGTTTTAGAAATGCATGCATAAAATACAAGAAACAAAAGGAAAAATCATGTTCGTAGGGGTATTTTAGTAATTAGACTAGATTGCGAGGGCCTACAAGCAATATGTTCACAAAATATATAACTTAACAGAAATAAATCAGGACCAAAAAGGAATATCCAAAGCAGTGGGGTTAATTTTGCAAAAAGAATGCCAGGGCGCACGTGACTGCACGCGCGCCTGGCAGGGGTGTAAACGTTATTCACGAAAGCTGCGGGGACCAAAACGCAAAATATTCTAACAAAAGATACAACAGAGGAATGTTTGCAGAGTATTAATTAAATACAAAAATGCTGGGCCTATATTTGCAAAATACCCAGACAATAGGCGGAGACGGACGGCAGATCACGCACCACTTAAGCCACGTGTCGCAGCGAGGACGCGCGATGCCCCTTCATCTATGCGGCTAGGATTAGAAGGCCGAAGGCGATCAAACGGTCATGGGCTTTGCTAAATCCAACGGTGGCTGGGTACGCTGGAGGAACAATGCACATCCAACGGCGCAGAAGGGCGATGGAAGAACAGAGCTCCGCCTCCGGCGAGGCGAGCTTCTTCAGACGCGCGCCACCTCCCCATGCGTTCCTTCGCGGCAAAAAGTCGTCTCCAACGCTCCTGGATGAGTCCTCATCCCGCAGGTGGAGCCAAAATGGCTCGTCGAGCCTAAGCGTGCCGCCGCAAGATCCGGAAAGAAGATGGGTCCAGGAACCACACTCCGAGCCAGATGCGGGTCCAGATGGAATCCTTGACCCTGGGACCTGCAAAGAAAGCTCAATAGCGAAAATAAAAGGCCCTTGGATCTTATTGGCGAGATGGGGATGAGGAGTGATGTTGATGACAGTCCCCGGAGCTCAAGAGCTCCGGCGAGGTGTGCGGGCGTGAGATCGGAGGGAACCAATCGGTGATACCACAAACCAAATGCTCTAACAGGTTCCTAATGCTAACAGCTAGGTATCTACGCCAAAATAAACAAGAAAAACTCAACCTCAAGGCTGGGAAGCCCAAGGAAGAACCTCGACGGCGGCGCCGGAGATGGGAGTTTTGGAGCCGCTCCTCGCCTTGGCTGAGCCCCGCGCGCGTGCTGGAGGAGGTCTGTCACCCCTCCGGTCCTGAACACCGCGAGAAGACCAAGGTCAAAAGAGGGTTCAAATTCGAAATGGGGTGAATGGGTCGGTTTTGAAACTTGGCCAAGGGGCGACTTTCAAGGATGAATCACGGGCGCGCCTTCGATTCAAACGCCCAACCAATGGCTGGGCGTGAATGTCCTATAGTAGGGCTACAAATCACGTGAAGACCTCGACCTCAAACGGTGAAAGATGAGGCCGGGAAAAATCCACAAAGATGGGACAAAATGTAGTCTGACAACAGCCAGACCTCGGTCGGAGAGTTGACCGAGGTCAACCAAGCGAGAGATCTGGTTGGTCCACGTGGACCAACCAGAAAAAACCTTGGAAAAAAGGTTTCTAAATTCAATTAAAAATAGGAAATGATTTTATTAATTTTTAATTATAAAATGAAAAATGTTTATTTTTTATAAATTATTTTATAGTGGTTTTTATTTATTTTTATGAGTTATATTTTACAAGTTTGCATTTATGCCCTTTATAGTATATATATCTATATATTTTAGTATTTTATTTTTATTTTGTGCATTTTAATTTAATTATTTTTATTTCTTATTTTATAAAATTATAAAATACTTTTATCTACACAAATATATTTTTATCTTATTTTTATGACAAGTTTTGTATATTAAATAAAATATAAAGGTATAATGTATAGGTATGGATATAGGTAGTGTACCTATGTATTCTTTATATGTTCATTTTTATTTTTATTTTTCTTTGCATTTTTATTCTGATTTTAATGCACATAATTATTATAAGTAATATTTACAACATTATAAAAATATAAAAATATAAAAATAATGAATAAATAATAAATTGAATATTTTAATATGTACAATTATACAATGTGGGTCCAAAACTCAACTTTCAAACCGTAGCTCCGCCAAATGCGAAACCACCACCATTGGATAGATTATTTTCTTCTATATACAATTAAAGGTGAGTATGCGGAATTTGGAGTTTTTATTTGTGAGATACGGGTCTGGGAAGTTGGGATTCTGGATTTTTATTCAGACCATAACTTTTTATCTGTACATTGTTTTTCTGTGAAATCAATTTTGTATTTTTCTTTATAAAATTAGCTACAACTTTCATGTACAAAGTTTATTTATTTGATGCATAAAAAGTGGAACCAAAAATAGGTCCCAAAATGAATAAAGAATGAATTAATAATTATAGGTATTTGGTCTGTATTTTGGCCCTTATCTCCCCCTACTTTATTCCTTGTCGACCTATTCATCAAGATGCCTAGGTCTCGGGGTTTTGGGTCATAAAATATTTACAATATTTTATTCTTTTTCTTTTCTTTTCTTTATTCTATAATTTTGGCTTTAAAACCCGCATTTTATACAATATTTACATACATATACATGAATGCTAAAATGCATGGATTATGCCTATTTATACGCATTTACTAGGGTTTTTAAGGCCAAAATGATAGAATAAAGATGATGAAACGTGGATTCATCATCCCCCTATACTTGCCTTTGCTAGTCCCTAGCAAACACTTATGCAATAAGTGCAGAAAAAGAAAAATAAAGAAAAGAAAAAGAAGAAAGATGGACTAAATTTAATTATCAAACTTGTCTTCACAAAATCAAAGTTTGGAGCTTAAGTCGGACCTTTGGAATTTTAGTGCGGGCGGAACCTTATTGAGAACCGAATTTGAAATCCAACAGTCCCCGAGAATCCCAAAACTCTGCCCAAGTCTCCTCAATAGCCAGGTCAGAAATATCTCAACTCATACGCAAACTCTTACGACTATGAATCTGACTTGTACAGTGTAAGTGATGGTGGCTCTCCCCAACTAGAATGACAAAGAAACTGACTTCTCCAGTACGACGACCCAATGATTCCCCAATCCAATAACTCCATCCTCGAGGAGCGGGGTATTCCCTTCTAAGTTCAAGTGGCAACCAGCTCAAGAGGAGGGGGGTGAAGAGAAGAATGGACGGTAGCCAGTGTAGCTACCTATCCTTGGATGCAAGACCAGTGTAGTCCAGTCATCCTGCTTCAGGCTCACATGATATGACCTTGGAACTCAAGCTTGCTTATTGACTTTGTACATACTTGCAGGCTTTTTATTTTTGTACATGCCTGAACTTTTTTTTTCCTTCTTTTTTTTTTTTGAAATACTATTCACAGCAGCATTTACATAAGGAGTTTTTCCTCTTGATCCAGTAGACTATCCCTCTTTTGAAGCTTTATCGCAACCCACAGCCTCCTGTCTTTAAACTTCATAATCACTGGACGGGTTGGGGTGCACTTCCCTCCCTAGAGGAGGACAAGTGTTTCCACTTGTGTGCGTCTCATACCAGCAAATCCAATCCCCTCACCACTCCAACTGAGTCGAGCCATGTGAAAGGTGCAGGTGTCCAAGTTAGGTCATTATCAACAAGAGTCGTGCGTGTGCTCTGAAATACTCTACTTAGGCAATCAAGAATCTATTGAACCAAGTCCCGTGATCCTCAAAGAATTAAGTCAACTAGACCTGAAGACCTCAAACCCAGTTCCTACAAGGTTCCTGTTATTAGGTAGATTTTAAGGTCCAATCAAGCTCCAATCTCCGGATTTTACTTAGACTTGTTCAACTATCAAACTCAATCCGAAAAATGCGAATGCTATGCAATGCAATGCAGAAAATATTTTTGTGATGCAATTTTCAAAGATTTTGAACTTTTTATAGATTTTTGAAAAGATGATGATGCACATACAGATGCATTTTTTTATTTTTTTTTTCAAAAAGATTTTTTCAAATGTTTTTTGGATTTTAATTTTGCAAATGTTTTTGGGAATTTTTGAAAACAAAAAGTTTTGGCTAAAAACTAAGTGAAAAATATGTACACGGAAGTGCTTCTTATATTTACAAGAAGTGGATTTTAGAAATTTACAGGGTAAGTGATCAATTTTATACATATAGATATATATAGTGGATTTTGGTGTGATGTGAATATTCCTCAAACTTATTTGACACAAGCTTTTCACACAATTTTTGAAAACTATAGTCCAAAATAGTTTTTACAAACATTTTACACGCATTTGAAAACATTTTGCAAAGGCTTTCAAAACAGTATATATAGGTTTTTTCAAATCATTTTTGCAACCATTTTTCAAACCATTTGCAAATCATTTTTCAAAAAATTTTATTTCACACAAAGAAAATAAATTTTGCAAACCACAAAATTTCACACAGGTTGAAAACATGTAACAAAATATTTTCAAAATAGTTTTCAATAGATGTTCACAAAGATTTTCAAACTATTTTTCAAACATTTTGCAAAAAACATTTTCACCTGATTTATTAATCAGTATATACAAAAAGAATTTGAGGAATAATCACATCTTTTTATTTAGAAATTTTAATGAATTTTAAATAATTTTTAGCCACATTATTAGGAAAATACGAAAGTACGAGTTATGGCTAAAGTATATACGTAGTATATACGACCCCCCTATACTTAGATTGAGCTATGTCCTCATAGATCGGAGAGAAAAGAGAAGACATAACTCGTACTGAGTATAGGAAAATCTAAAGAATAAATAAATAAAGGAATGGATGAACAAACGAATGAGAAGTTAACCGTCCCCCCTATACTTAGGATCAAATAATCCTAAGTATAACAGACTGTACACAAAGCAGGGAGGGTCAAGGGTGGGAATGAACTGATCGTACTCAGGTTGTCTCCCCCTATACTTAGGGTAAGATATCCCTAAGTATAGACAAGAAGAGGAGACAATAGAGAGGATCGAAATGAATGGAATAACTCGGGGTGCACACCCCCCTATACTTAGGACAAAGTACGTCCTTAGTATGGAAAACTGTCTACAAGGGTGGCACCTTTTCAGTAGATGAAGAAGATAGAAGAGGAAAAGAAGAAAAGAAGAAAAGAAGAAAAAAGATGAAGATGGAAGAAGAGATCGTGAGAATGTACACGTCACTCCCCCTATACTTAGGGTGAAAGAAGCCCTAAGTATAGGCAATGACAGGAGTGATGACACGGAACGATGGAAGGACACTCGGCTCGTCCACCCCCCTATACTTAGGACAAAGTACGTCCTAAGCAAGGCAGACACGAGAATGGGTGGACGAGTAAAAACGGGAGATAGGAAGATATACCAGAAAGGATATACAACAGAGACGGATGTACAGATGATCAAGAAGGTTGAAAGCGCACCTTCTTGCGGGACCTCGGAGGAATAGATCTAGTGTGGTGCAGGTTGACATCGGGGTCCACAGTGGACGGAATCCGATCAGGGTCGACAGGGTGTAAGTCCTCAGGGGCCCTAGGGTGTGAAGGCACAGACGGATCAATGAAAGAAGTGCGGCTAGGTCTGGCCTTGGGAGTCTCACTGATATCAAAGTGGAATGGGACGAACTCATCATCATCGGAAGTAGTGTACTCGGAGTCGTCCTGCGAGGTGTCGTCCAGGTCAAAATCAAAAGGCACGAACTCATCGGTGGAAGTAGTCGAACTCTGGTCGTCCTCTATAATCTCAACCGGATCGTCTTTCTCATCAAAAGGTCCGAATTTCTGAAGAAAAGCAACTAAATCAAATTCGGCCTTAGTCTCATCAGTACTACATGGGCAGGAGTGGACTCATCAGTGGAAGTAATCAGAGCATGTCCGTCCTGTATAGTCTCTACATCTGCCCTCTGCTCAAAGGTGTCAATCGTGTAGATCCCGCGGATGTCATCAACACACCGCCAATCACAGGAAGCGGAAACACCAAGGTCTATGCTTTCCGAGCTTTCCTCCTTGGAGAGGAATTCTCGGGTCTCATCATCGGTCATAAAGAAGGTCTCTCTGATATCCCCATATAGATCATAGTCCTCGGGGTCAGCCAAGATAGGTGAAGTCACATCAGATGCAGGTCTCTGGTCGGCAGTAGGTGCGGTGATCAATGCTTCGCTCTCGTCAGCAGGACGGAAGCGAATCTCTCCTGATCCGTAATCAATAACGACCCTCGCAGAGGCGAGGAATGGTCATCCTAGGATGATTGGAGATGGCTCCCCTGTGGAGGTCTCCATGGGCAATACGACAAAATCAACGTGATAGTTCATGCCCTGAATCGAGATGACGGCGTTTTCAAGGATACCCTTCGGCCTCTTTATTGATCCATCAGCAAACTGTACGATCATCCTGGTCTTCTTGAGAGGCCCTAGGTGAAGAGACTGTACCAACGAGAAGGGTATGATGCTAATCGAAGCACCGCCGTCTAGGAGAGTGTGATCACATGTGTGGTCAGAGATTGTGCAGCTAATGAAAGGTGTGGCAGTGTTCTTCTTCCGAGGAATGGGACGGTGTGTGATGGCGTGGGCAGTGGCCATGGTCAAGATATGACGCTCAGATCTGCTCCTCTGCTTTCTCTTCTTGGGAAGAGGAGAAGATGAATCGGTCATGGCCTGCTGAAGTGGGGCACGGATAATCACATGTATGGTGGCCACCACTTCGGGTTCAGTCAGCATTTTTTTGAATTTTTGGACGTCCTCCATACAAGGGAGGAAATCGGAATCAACATATACACGAGGTATGCCAAGAGCAGTCTGTACAGCAGCATCCTCGGGGTCAAAGGTGGGACTGGGTGTGTATGCATGTGTGGTCCAGGGTTCTGGCAAGTGGACTCTCTCCTCAAAATCTTGATCAACCAAATGTCTCCTGAAATCTTTTTGGATTTTTAAAATTTTCTCATTTTTTGTATTTTTGGTGATTGCAAGCTCTCATGGAAATCCTCGAGTGAACCCATATCATCAAATGGTGGAACATCATGGTCGCTCTTATTGGTACTAGTGAGGTGGTCAATCCTCTGTCTCATATGATCCATCATCTGGGTCAAGTGCTCAAGGGTGGACTTCATGAAAGGTGACTCCAGCAGCTCAGTCTCGGGTGGATGTGAAGGTGGAGGAGGATAATATACATGTGGAGGTGGAGGTGGGTGTGGGTAGAAATCCGAGGTCTGATACTGTGGCTGAGGCGGATATATACAAAAGTCAGGAGCAAAGTCCTCCTGGAAAAAAGGAGGTGGACCAGCTGGAGTGAGCGAATGATCCGCAAAATCCGGATAAAATACGCTCCAGTTGGCCATCTCGAAAACAAAAGAAAAATGATCGGGAGAGCACGATGGTCAAGTCAAGAGAGTAGAAAAGAAGGCGCAAATGCGCGGGGATGATCTAGGACACACAAACAATCACAGACAAAAATGAAATAAATCAAACCCTCAATTCACCTACTCAACTCGGTAGAGACCGTAAAATGCGGTCTTTTTATCTTGTCTGTTTTAGAGTTAGGCGAGCAGTCCAAAATTGCACAAACACTTAGGGGCTGAATATGGGATTTGGGCACTAACCTTAGTGTGTGCGCGAGCAAGTAAAATGAAGACAATGAGGGGATTACTTGCCCCAATACAAGATTTTCTTTTTGGTGGATTTTAGGGTCAAGTAATGTTAGCAGTCCCAATTTTATTGATTATCACTTTTTTTGGATTTTTAATAAGAAATGCACGATCCTATCGGGGATTCAATTCCTTTGAGCACCTACGTTAGCAAATTCAGAGGGAGAGTCGGAAAAGCAATGCAAGCGTCAAATCAATGATGGATGCTAAAGAGAAATGCTCACCTTGCCTCCAGCACTCTACATGCAAGGATGCTCAGCAGAATTGAAACCTAACTATATGCAAATGCAAAGCCGATGAAATCGCCCTAAGTTTCGAAAATTGCTATTAGCGGGAAGAACCACAAGTTGACCACCAATCCTCAACTCTAGAGTCCGGTCTAGGCTCACCCCTCCTCTGCTCAACAAATTGAGGGTAGGAGAAAGCGCTTTGCGGGGAGAGCTCGCGGCGCGATGGATTGAAGGTGATGATCAACTGTTTATAATTTGACTAAGTCCAAACGAAACTATAGGTACATGCAATGTTGATTAAGATGTTTGGACCTAATGCTATGCAAGCAATCCTAAAAGCTAAGGGCCCAATCACACAAAAGAAATGAAAAATAAAACCGGAAAACAAAATAAAAAATGCGAAGAAAAGCCGACAAAACCGCGGTGAGCCCCCAAGTGAACAATCACTTGGAAATTAGGCTCAAGAGTCCAAGTCCGGGTGTACCTGTATTATTACAAAAATAGTGGTCTCTCTCTCACACAAAAATTACTAAAATAAATGCAGGAAATAAATTCTACAACTAAAGTAGAGCTCGATCTTCAAAATTTCCTCTTCGTCTCCTCGGTGCTCGGCTGGCAGGTGCCGGCTTCACGTGGGTGCGTAGGCACCTAGGGTGGAACTCCTCCCTCGATCCGCGGTTCCTCGCACAAAGTCAACAAAGGAGAAGGTTAGACAGCTCAAGAGATATATCAAAAATAAAGAAAATAAAACAGCGAAAAATAAAAGCCGCGAAATAGACAATCAATCACAAACACAAACAAGACCCGAACTACGCGCTGTTGCTCCCCGACAACGGCGCCATTTGTTAACTCGGCTTTTGCGAGGGTCAAAATAGTCCACACAAGGCGGGACTACAGTGTGGCTGAGCGACCGCTCACGAAACCCGAATTAATCAACAATTAACCCACGACAAATATATCAAGCAATGAAAGTAAATGTGCGGAGTTAAAATTTATTATAACTCTACAACAAGATGTGTATAGGTGCAAGTATGTGTAGAGGTCGAACACAGGGAGCAGACAGGTAGAACGGGGCAAACTTGCTCGAAAGTGTGAATGTGATCAAGTGGCTACTAAGCTAATTTTTTTGTGGGTTTTTAATTTTATATTTTTTTATTTAATTTTTAATTTTATAATTTTGTATTTTGATTTTTAATTTTTTTGATTTTTATATTTTATACTTTTCTATTTTTTTCAATATTGGAATGTAAAAACAATGTAATAAAAGAGAGAAAGAAATATTTATAAAAATGCACAAAAAATACCCAAAAATTAGCAAATGAAGTCTTTTTGGTCTTTTTATAATTTTTTACTATTTTTGTGATTTTTGGGTAATTTTTAGAATGTTTTTGGTATTTTTAATTATCAAAATAAAGAAAACAGTGGCAAAAATGCAAGGCTGAAACTTAAAATGGAGAAATAATATAGCAAACAGTAACAAAAATTCTCCAAGTTAATTTTCAATGAAAGATAATGAAATAAGGAAAATTTAGGCACAAAGTTTGTATTTTAGGGATTTTGTAGAATTTTTAATATTTTTATAAAGGTTTTTGGGGTTTTGCAATTTTTAGGAGTTTGGTTTTGTATTTTTTAATGATTTTTGGTCTGAAGTTAAAACATGTGTAAAAGGAACAAAATATATTTTTTTGGAATTTTTCTGATGAGTTTTTATATTTTTTATATATTTTCTAAGCTAGACAGTGCACAAAATGGCTATTTTTGAATTTTTATAAATAATAAATGCACTAAAATTGGAAAATAGAAATATGTCGTGATAATATGATGCAACAGGAGCTTAACTCTATTTTTGGAGATTTTTTTTGGGGTTTTAGAAATGCATGCATAAAATACAAGAAACAAAAGGAAAAATCATGTTCGGAGGGGTATTTTAGTAATTAGACTAGATTGCGAGGGCCTGCAAGCAATATATTCACAAAATATATAACTTAACAGAAATAAATCAGGACCAAAAAGGAATATCGAGAGCAGTGGGGTTAATTTTGCAAAAAAAAACGCCAGGGCGCACGTGACTGCACGCGCGCCTGGCAGGGGTGTAAACGTTATTCACGAAAGCTGCGGGGACCAAAACGCAAAATATTCTAACAAAAGATACAGCAGAGGAATGTTTGCAGAGTATTAATTAAATACAAAAATGCTGGGCCTATATTTGCAAAATACCCAGACAATAGGCGGAGACGGACGGCAGATCACGCGCCACTTAAGCCACGTGTCGCAGCGAGGACGCGCGATGCCCCTTCATCTATGCGGCTAGGATTAGAAGGCCGAAGGCGATCAAACGGTCATGGGCTTTGCTAAATCCAACGGTGGCTGGGTACGCTGGAGGAACAACGCACATCCAACGGCGCAGAAGGGCGATGGAAGAACAGAGCTCCGCCTCCGGCGAGGCGAGCTTCTTCAGACGCGCGCCACCTCCCCCTGCGTTCCTTCGCGGCAAAAAGTCATCTCCAACGCTCCTGGATGAGTCCTCGTCCCGCAGGTGGAGCCAAAATGGCTCGTCGAGCCTAAGCGCGCCGCCGCGAGATCCGGAAAGAAGATGGGTCCAGGAACCACACTCCGAGCCAGATGCGGGTCAGATGGAATCCTTGACCCTGGGACC
This sequence comes from Ottelia alismoides, assembly GCA_037367405.1. Classification (NCBI taxonomy): domain Eukaryota; kingdom Viridiplantae; phylum Streptophyta; class Magnoliopsida; order Alismatales; family Hydrocharitaceae; genus Ottelia; species Ottelia alismoides. The sequence continues at coordinate 492,789 of JAZKJV010008885.1, forward strand.
TGCAAAGAAAGCTCAATAGCGAAAATAAAAGGCCCTTGGATCTTATTGGCGAGATGGGGATGAGGAGTGATGTTGATGACAGTCCCGGAGCTCAAGAGCTCCGGCGAGGTGTGCGGGCGTGAGATCGGAGGGAACCAATCGGTGATACCACAAACCAAATGCTTTAACAGGTTCTAATGCTAACAGCTAGGTATCTACGCCAAAATAAACAAGAAAAACTCAACCTCGAGGGCTGGGAAGCCCAAGGAAGAACCTCGACGCGGCGCCGGAGATGGGAGTTTTGGAGCCGCTCCTCGCCTTGGCTGAGCCCCGCGCGCGTGCTGGAGGAGGTCTGTCACCCCTCCGGTCCTGAACACCGCGAGAAGAGGCCAAAACCAAGGTCAAAAGAGGGTTCAAATTCGAAATGGGGTGAATGGGTCGGTTTTGAAACTTGGCCAAGGGGCGACTTTCAAGGATGAATCACGGGCGCGCCTTCGATTCAAACGCCCAACCAATGGCTGGGCGTGAATGTCCTATAGTAGGGCTACAAATCACGTGAAGACCTCGACCTCAAACGGTGAAAGATGAGGCCGGGAAAAATCCACAAAGATGGGACAAAATGCAGTCTGACAACAGCCAGACCTCGGTCAGAGAGTTGACCGAGGTCAACCAAGGGAGAGATCTGGTTGGTCCACGTGGACCAACCAGAAAAAACCTTGGAAAAAAAGGTTCTAAATTCAATTAAAAATAGGAAATGATTTTATTAATTTTTAATTATAAAAGGAAAATTTTTTATTTTTTTATAAATTATTTTATAGTGGTTTTTATTTATTTTTATGAGTTATATTTTACAAGTTTGCATTTATGCCCTTTATAGTATATATATCTATATATTTTAGTATTTTATTTTTATTTTTTGTATTTTAATTTAATTATTTTTATTTCTTATTTTATAAAATTATAAAATACTTTTATCTTACACAAATATTATTTTATCTTATTTTTATGACAAGTTTTGTATATTAAATAAAATATAAAGGTATAATGTATAGGTATGGATATAGGTAGTGTACCTATGTATTCTTTATATGTTCATTTTATTTTTATTTTTCTTTGCATTTTTATTCTGATTTTAATGCACATAATTATTATAAGTAATATTTACAACATTATAAAAATATAAAAATATAAAAATAATGAATAAATAATAAATTGAATATTTAATATGTCCAATTATACAATGTGGGTCCAAACTCAACTTTCAAACCGTAGCTCCGCCAAATGCGAAACCACCACCATTGGATAGATTATTTTCTTCTATATACAATTAAAGGTGAGTATGCGGCATTTGGAGTTTTTATTTGTGAGATACGGGTCTGGGAGTTGGGATTCTGGATTTTTATTCAGACCATAACTTTTTATCTGTACATTATTTTTCTGTGAAATCAATTTTGTATTTTTCTTTATAAAATTAGCTACAACTTTCATGTAAAAGTTTCTTTATTTGATGTATAAAAAGTGGAACCAAAATAGGTCCCAAAATGAATAAAGAATGAATTAATAATTATAGGTATTTGTCTGTATTTTGGCCCTTATCTCCCCCTACTTTATTCCTGTCGACCTATTCATCAAGATGCCTAGGTCTCAGGGTTTTGGGTCATAAAATATTTACAATATTTTATTCTTTTTCTTTTCTTTTCTTTATTCTATAATTTTGGCTTTAAAAACCGCATTTTATACAATATTTACATACATATACATGAATGCTAAAATGCATGGATTATGCTATTTATACGCATTTACTAGGGTTTTTAAGGCCAAAATGATAGAATAAAGATGACGAAACGTGGATTCATCACCCGCATCGATGCCGGTCCCAATACAACGTCGGTAGCCGCAGCCCAATCCGAATCAGCCGCAGCCGACATGGGCATTATTAGTGAGAAGTTGGACCGCATGGAGATCCTCGAGAAGAAGCAGAACCAAGATCTGGCTCAGATGGACCTTCTCACCAAAACCATGAGTGACCTGAAAACTCAAATCCTATGCATTCAGGAGGCACAAGCTCACTCCCAACAGCCTCCCAGGTCACGGGCTGACTCCAGCGGTAGCAGCTCCAACCAACCCTCTACCTCATACCGACAGGTGAATCATATCCAGGCAGAGCCGGTTCCACTACTACAGTACCATCCAGAGCAACCGCCATCTCAGGAGACAAAGATGGTGGTGTATCAGTCGGTGCAGCCACTGGCAGTTCTTCCTCCACCCTCCTTTGAGCAGGAACCATTGATGGAAGTCAATGGGATTTGTACGACGGTACCCTCAGCCCGGGATTCGTCGGGATCACCCTGGATTCCGTTGGGGCAATGGTGGATCCTCTTCCCAGCAGCAGAACCCTGCCCAAGGACAGCAGAACAGCCAGCCACAACAGCAACACCAGCAGCCCCAGTACGCCCATCAACAGCAATACCAGAGTGGTCCTCGTCCCACCTATCAGGGACAGTCATGGAGGCAGCGCCAGCCGCCTCAGCAGTCTTATCCCCAGCCTTCCCCCCAGTATCAGCAGCCACACCAGCAGCAGCAGCCCCATTTCCAGCAGGGACAGACATCCGGTTCTCAGGGTCCCGCCTTTGAGAACCCAGCCCTTGATGATCTTGCCCGCTTGCTATCTGAACAGCGAGCATCTTTCAGGCAAGAAATGGATGAATTCCGGCAGGAGATGCGGGATATCATCAAAGGCAAGGCCGCCATACCCGCTCAGATCGAACCTAACCCTAATAACCTAAAAAGAAAATCTGAGCAGGTAGAGTTCACAGAGGATACCTCTCCTAGTGACGATTTGAAATGATATGTCTTATTCTTTGATGATGCTGATTTTGTGACTACTAGGAGCGGTAGGATGCCAGCCGGCGGCGCCTCTTCTGAGCGACAACCAGATGCTGAACCAGGAGCGCCAGAGGAGCAGAACAGCGGTGCTGATGCCTCTAATGATGATGTTGAAGATGGTGGTACTGATGCCACCCATGATGGAGTCCAGGATGACGGTGCTGATGCCGTTCATGATACCAATTGCAGACGGTGGTGCTGATGCCACCATTTTGGATGATGAACCAGAGCGCGGTACGGATGCCGCGAAGACCGGTGCTAGTGGTGGCGCTGAGGCCACCACATCCACTTTTGTTGAGCCACCATCTGTGATGTTGCCACATTTTATACCTAGAGACTGTGGAACAAAAAAAAAACAAAAATATGAATAAAGGAAAGGTTTCTGTTCAAATTACAAATCCATATGTGGTGAATGATGATTATTGTATGGGTTCTCCTTCTTCACAGACACAAGGACCGATTCCTAGTCCTCCATCTGAGAGGCCCCTACCATCCCCTTCCCTGAGGCACTCCGCCGTGTGAAGGGAAAAAAAAAGAAAATCCGAAAAAGAGCCAACAGGTAGAGTTTGGCAACGAAATGATTGACAGATTTCACATTCAGCTGACTCTACGAGAAGCATTTGAGCATATCCCCTTCTTCAAGAAGAATTTAAAAGAGACAACTACGGTCCGAAGGAAGAAGAGGCACAGAGATCAAATCCATATGCTCACTCACGACACTTGCTGCGCCCATTCAGAACACATTGCCAGCCAAGCGACCCGATACAGGAGCTTCCTATGTCAGATGCGAGATCCAGGAGCAGCGGTTCGATCGCACTCTATTAGACAGGGGTCTTCGATCAACCTCCTTCCGGCAGCCTTACTCAAGCGGTTCGAGTTTGGCCCTCTTCTTCAAAGCAGAACGTCCTTCAGTTTACTGATAGGTCGATTAAGAGGCCGAAGGGGTTGTTGAAGGACGTGGTCGTTACCATTCAGGGCCTGAAATTCCTGTGGGACTTTGTTGTATTGGACATGGAGATCCCTGAGTCGGTAACTGATGCCCCCATCATACTTGGACGCCCATTCTTGGCCACTGCCAAGGCAGTATCCGACCATGACAGTGGGACGGTATGGTTTCGCGTAGAGGGTGAAAGCATACAAATAGATACGATCGACCAGACCAGAGCCAGAGAGTTGGCGTGCTCAGAACAATCCAGCGAAGCCGAGCAGATGACAGAGGAGGAGCTAGACATCCACCAGGTTTGTGATTTTGAGATGACTGAATGATGAATCCAACTGGAAAGATCCCGTAGCACCGACTCTCGCCTTGCCTACAGATTCACTATATCTGAAGCTCATGGCAGTCGAGAGCCGGGAGAGCACATCCCTGGATGAGGATATATCTGAAGCTGACAGTGTTGTGATGAGTGGTGTTGAGGAATTTCAATCATGTTCATCTTCTTCAGATCCCTCGAATTCAGACATTGACTGGGATGACTTTGATGATTATTTGCCTTGTCTGATTCCTTCTGAGCCAACAGCCATGACAGAGTGCGGGCCAGTGCAGTTTATTGATGATTCAGCAGCCGCCCCTCGTCAGGAATTCATGCAGAGCGAGAGTTCTCCCATGCAGACCTGGTAGCATTTACACAGACATATCAGAAGCCAGATCTACCACCTCCCAGTTGTCCAGAACGAAAACCTCTGCCGTAGTCGATGACATACAGATTCCTTGCGGGTGAGCCAAAAATGTACCCAGTCATATCTCAGCAGATTTGACTGGAGAACAAGAATCTCGTCTGATGGAGATTCTTGAAAGAAACCGCAAGGCAATCGGATGGAGTATAGCTGATCTCCAGGGGCTGAGCCCAAATCTTTGCTCTCACCACATTTATCTTGAGGATAACGCTAAGCCGTCGCGTGAGTTCCAACGACGGCTGAACCCGAATCTTCGAGACGTAGTCATGAAAGAAATTTCAAGGTGGTGGAGCGCCGATTTCATCTATCCCATCTCCGACTCCAAATGGGTAAGTCCGCTACATGTGGTACCCAAGAAGACGGGTATCACTACAGTTGTCAATGAGTCTGGAGAGGAGATCGCTACCAGAGTACCAACTTCTTGGAGGGTCTGTGTGGACTACAGATGATTGAATGAGGCCACCAAGAAGGATCACTTCCCGCTACCCTTCATTGATCAGATTATCAAGCGGTTAGCCAGGAAGAGTCATTACTGTTTTCTTGACGGGTATTCTGGATATAATCAAGTGGCCATTGCGCCCGAAGACCAGGAGAAAACGACATTCACCTGTCCGTTTTGGACTTATGCTTTCAGACGGATGCCCTTTGGTCTATGTAACGCTCCGGCGACATTCCAAAGGCGCATGTTGTCCATCTTCTCGGACATGGTGGGTGACTGTTTAGAGGTCTTCATGGATGACTTCTCGGTCTATGGCGACGGGTTCGACGCTTGTCTTGACTGCCTAGACCGTGTGCTCAAGCGTTGCATTGAGGTCAACCTTGTTTTATCCTGGGAGAAGAGTCATTTCATGATGACTCAGGGGACGGTCCTTGGTCATATCGTCTCCAACAGGGGCATGGAGGTTGATCCAGCTAAGTTGGATATCATCAGAAAACTCAATCCGCCGTCCAACTTGCGTCAGTTACGGTCTCTTCTGGGGCATGTCGGTTCTACCGACGGTTCATTCAGGACTTCAGTCGAATTGCCCGACCGCTCACTGACTTGCTGACAAAAGACACCGTGTTTATTGTCAATGATAAGTGTCTTGAATCTTTTGAAACTCTCAAAAATATGGTTGTTTCAGCTCCTGTCCTTCAGCCACCCGATTGGTCTCTCCCATTCGAGATCATGACGGATGCTTCAGATTTTGCCGTTGGGGTTGTGCTTGGACAGAGGAGGGATGGTTTACCTTTTGCCATTCACTACGCCAGCCGGACTTTGGATGCCGCACAACGGAATTATACTGTGACTGAGAAGGAAATGCTGGTCGTAGTCTTTGCTCTTGATAAGTATCGATCATATATTCTCGGATCTAGAGTAACCATCTACACTGATCACACCGCCATCCGGTACCTAATGTCTAAGAAGGATGCCAAAGCACGTCTCACCAGATGGATCCTTCTACTCCAGGAATTTGATATTGATATTAAGGATAAGAATGGAGTCAAGAATATGGTGGCGGATCATCTCTCCAGATAGGAGAATCTTGAGGAATCTGAGCCCAGCGCACCTATCACAGAGACATTCCCAGATGAGGCGAATCTTGGCTGTCACCTCGCTCCCGTGGTATGTTGACATTGTGAACTATCTTGTAGCCAAGACGATTCCACAAGGTTGGCCCGGCAGAAACTTGAGACCTTCCTGGCGAAGGCTAAGTCTTATCATTGGGAGGATCCCGTCCTTTATCATGAAGGAGGGGACAGTATCTGGAGGAGGTGCATTCCTCAAGAAGAGCATCATAGCGTCCTCACATACTGCCACAAGCTTGAGGCAGGAGGACATCATTCTGGAAAAAGAACAGCACAGAAGGTGCTTCAATCCGGCCTATGGTGGCCTACTCTCTTCAAGGATTCTGATGAGTTCGTGAAGAGATGTACTGACTGTCAGAAAATGGGAACCTGCGGACAGAGAGACATGATGCCCATGCAACCCATTCACTTCTGTGAGGTTTTTGATGCATGGGAATTGATTTCATGGGCCCATTTCTTAAGAGTCAGAGATTCGAGCAGATTTTGCTCGCTGTGGATTATGTCAGCCGATGGGTTGAGGTCATCCCCGCCCGAGCCGCAGATGCTAAAACTGTTTGCAAATTTTTGAGGAAAAATATCATTTCACGGTTCGGGGTACCTAGAGTCTTGATTTCAGACGGGGGGTCTCACTTCATCAATGACAAAGTCAGGCCCTTGCAGACGAGTCCGGCATTGACCATCGGATTGCCACTCCTTATCACCCTCAGACTAATGGTCTTGCCGAAGTATCGAATCGGGAGATAAAGACTATTTTGCAGAAAGTTGTCCGCCCAGACCGAAAGGATTGGTCACAGCTTTTGGACTCGGTCCTGTGGGCTTATCGGACTTCTTTCAAAAATCTATTGGGGACATCTCCCTTTCGTCTCGTCTATGGCAAGCCGTGCCATTTGCCAGTGGAGATCAAGCACAAATCTTTTTGGGCAGTCACTGAGTTGCTGTTAGATCCGGAGAGTATAGGAGACCAGAGAAGAGCAGAATTGGAAGCCCTGGAAGAATTGAGAGATACAACCTTTTCTAACAGCCTACAGTACAAGGAAAAAGTGAAGACATGGCACGATTCGCATATCAGCCATAAACAGTTTGAACCAGATCAGAGAGTATGGTTGTTTGATTCCAGACTGAAATTATTCCCAGGGAAGTTGCAGAGCAAGTGGAAAGGTCCGTATGTGGTCAGGAAGGTACATGACAATGGCAGCATCGACATATCCGAACCGTCATCTTCCTCTACCTTCCGCGTCAATGGTCAACGCCTGAAATTATATCTAGATCATGATCCGCCGACCATTGACGTTGCCCCCATTCTTCTGGTATGAGATGTGTCCTTTGACTCTGATCATCTGCATCTCATACATGGTGATCAATTCTATCCTCCGCTGTACAGATCCATCTGTTCATATCACTCTTTCGTCTGTTGATTTATTTTCTTCTTTTCTTCTTTTCTTCTTTTCCTTTTATATCTTCTGTATCTAGCAAAAAGGTGCCGCCCTTGTAGACAGTTTTCCATACTTAGGACGTACTTTGTCCTAAGTATAGGGGGGTGTGCACCCCGAGTTTTTCTATTCTCTTCGATCTTCTCCATTGTCTCCTCGTCTTGTCTATACTTAGGGATATTTTACCCTAAGTATAGGGGGCGACAATCTGAGTACGATCTGTTCACTCCCACCCTTGACCCTCCCTGCGTTGTGTACAGTCTGCTATACTTAGGATTATTTGATCCTAAGTATAGGGGGGACGGTCGACTTCTCATTCATTTGATTCATTCATTCAGTTATTCATTTTTTTCTTTAGACTTGTCTATACTTAGTACGAGTTATGTCTTCTCTTTTCTCTCCGATCTATGAGGACATAGCTCAAGCTAAGTATAGGGGGGTCGTATATACTACGTATATACTTTAGCCATAACTCGTACTTTCGTATTCTCCTAATAATATGGCTAAAAATTCTTTAAAATTCATTAAAATCCTTAATAAAAAGATGTGGTTATTCCTCAAATTCTTTTTGTATTTACTGATTAATAAATCAGGTGAAAATGTTTTTTGCAAAATGTTTGAAAAATAGTTTGAAAATCTTTGTGAACATCTATTGAAAACTATTTTGAAAATGTTTTGTTACATGTTTTCAACCTGTGTAAAAGTGTGTGGTTTGTAAAAATTTCTTTTCTTTGTGTGAAATAAAATGTTTGAAAAATGATTTGGAAATGGTTGAAAAATGGTTGCAAAAATATTTTGAAAAACCTATATATACTGTTTTGAAAGCCTTTGCAAAAATGTTTTCAAATGTGTGTAAAATGTTTGTAAAAATTATTTTGGACTATAGTTTTCAAAAATTGTGTGTAAATTGTTTTCAAATAAGTTTGAGGAATATTTACATCACACCAAATCCACTATATATATGTATAAAATTGATCACTTACCCTTGTAAATTCTTAAATCCACTTCTTGTATATATAAGAAGCACTCCCGTGTACATATTTTAACTATTTTTCAGCCAAAATCTTTTTGATTTCAAAAATCCCAAAGACATTTGCAAAAGTAAAATCCAAAAACATTTGAAAAAGCTTTTTGAAAAATACAAAAAAATGCATCTGCATATGCATCATCATCATATTTTCAAAAATCCATAAAAAGTTCAAAACCTTTGAAAATTGCATCACAAAAATATTTTCTGCATTGCCATAGCATTCGCATTTTTCGGATTGAGTTTGATAGTTGAACAAGTCTAAGTAAAATCCGAAGATTGGAGCTTGATTGGACCTAAAAATCTACCTAATAACAGGAACCTTATAGGAATTGGATTTGAGGTACTTCAGGTCTAGTTGACTTAATTCTTTGAGGATCACGAGACTTGGTTCAATGGATTCTTAACTGCCTAAGTAGAGTATTTCGGAGCACACGCACGACTCTTGTTGATAATGACCTAACTTGGACACCTGCACCTTTCACATGGCTCGACTCAGTTGGAGTGGTGAGGGGATTGGATTTGCTGGTATGAGACGCACACAAGTGGAAACATTTGTCCTCCTCTAGGAGGGAAGTGCACCCCAACCCGTCCAGTGATTAGGAAGTCTAAAGACAGGAGGCTGTGGGTTGCGATAAAGCTTCAAAAGAGGGATAGTCTACTGGCTCAAGAGGAAAAACTCCTTATGTAAATGTTGTTGTATATAGTATTCAAAAAAAATGTTCAGGCATGTACAAAAATAAAAAGCCTGCAAGTATGTACAAAAGCTTGAGTTCCAAAGTCAAATATGTGAGCCTGCAGCAGGATGACTCGACTACACTGGTCTTGCATCCCGGGATAGGTAGCTACACTGACTACCGTCCATTCTTCTCTTCACCCCCTCCTCTTGAACTGGTTGCCACTTGAACTTAGAAGGGAATACCCGCTCCTCGAGGATGGAGTCATTGGATTGGAGAATCATTGGGTTGTTGTACTGGAGAAGTCAGTTTCTTTGTCATTCTAGTTGGGGAGAGCCACCATCACTTACACTGTACAAGTCAGAATCATAGTCGTAAGATTTTGCATATGAGTTGAAGTATTTCTGACCTGGCTATTGAGGAGACTTGAACAGAGTTTTGGGATTCTCAAGGACTGTCGGATTTCAAACACGGTTCTCACTAGGGTTCCGCCTGCACTAAATCTCCAAAGGTCCGACTTAAGCTCCAAACTTTGATTTTGTGAAGACAAGTTTGATAACCAGATAAAATCCAAATTCTTCTTTTTCTTTTCTTTCTTTTTCTTTTTGCACTTATTGCATAAGTGTTTGCTAGGGACTAGCAAAGGTAAAGTATAGGGGGATGATGAATCCACATTTCATCATCTTTATTCTATCATTTTGGCACCAAAAACCCTAGCAAATGCCTGTAAATACCCTTAAATAGAGCATCTTAGCATTCATGCATGTGCATTTATATAGTGTATAAAATACTGTAATTAAAGCCAAAATTATAGAATAAATAAAGAAAAGAAAAAGAATAAAATATTGTAAATATTTTATGACCCAAAACCCCCGAGACCTAAGCATCTTGATGAATAGGTCGACAAGGAATAAAGTAGGGGGAGATAAGGTCAAAAACACAGGTAAAATACCTATACATTCTATTCATTCTTTATTCATTTTGGGACCTATTTTGGTTTCACTTTTTATACCTCAAATAAAGAAACTTTGTACATGAAAGTTGTAGATAATTTTATAAATAAAAATACAAAATTGATTTCACAGAAAAATAATGTACAGATGAAAAGATATGGTCTGAATAAGAATCCAGAATCCCAAATTTCCAGACCCGTATCTCACAACTGACAACTCCAACTGCAGTGTACTCACTTTTAATTGTATATAGAATAAAATAATCTATCCAATGGTGGTAGTTTCGCATTTGGCGGAGCTACGGTTTGAAAGTTGAGTTTTGGACCCCTAATTGTATACCTGTACTGAATAAAATATTCAATTTATTCTTTATTCATTATTTATTCATTTTTATATTTCTAAAATTATGTAAATATTACTTATAATATATATATATGCATTAAAATTAAAATAAAATGCAAAGAAATTACAAAATAAAAATACTTGTATAAAGAATACATAGGTATACTGCCTATACATATACATATACAAAACACTCTTAGATTTTATTTAATATACAAAATACTTCAATAAAATAAAATAAAAATACAATTAAGTGTATAAAAGTATGTCATAATTTTAGAAAATAAGAATGAAAGTAATAAAAATAAAATACACAAAACAAAAATAAAATACTAAAATACATAGGTAATATACCTATATAAGAGTAAAAAGTGAAATTATAAAAATATACCTCATAAAATTAATTAAAAATCAAAATAAAATACTACATAAAATTTTAAGAATTTTTCATTTTATAACTTTTATTAAATTCGGTCTTTTTCTATTTTTTATTGAATTTATAAAACATTTATCCGGGATTTTTCCTGATTGGTCCACGTGGACCAATCAGGAGACGGCCCCAGTTGACCTAGGTCAACTGGTCGTCCTCCCCACCTACCCCTATCAGACGACCTAGTTTTTTGGCGTTTTTGGCGATTTTTTCTATGTAGAATCTTTCACCATTTCATCTCGATTCCTTCTGTGATTTTCTTCATCGATCATCCCTCTTGCCCGCCAGGTGATTGCATTGGGCTATGAATCACTGTGGCGCAAGATTTCTCTTGGTCTTTGGACCCCTGCAACTCAGGGTCAAACCAAATAAGAGGAACCCCCAGTCTTCCCTTTTGAATTCGAACACCCTTCGGTCCACCCCTCGCGCCTCTTTCGTGCTCCAGAGCTACCTGGAGGTGACAGCTCCGTCGTGGGCTCTTCAACCAAGGCTCCCGAGGTCGGAGGTGCTTCCCCTACCTCCCGCGAAGTCGCCGGTCGGGGTTTGCTCCTCCCTCTGGCTCCGGCCATTGAGGGCTTCCCCCCGCCTTTTTTATTCAGTCCATTAGCTTCCTGTTAACCTTAGCTTCGAAAGCCCCAAAAAAATTTGAAGTTCAGTCGACTAAATCGCCAAATCAAGCACCTTGGCCGGAGCGCAACTCCGGCCGTGCATCTCCATCTCGATCCGAGCATCCCCGAGTCCATCCAAGGGTCCAGGCAGTTTGCCCTGGACTCCTTGACCATTTCTGCAGGTCGACGCGAACGTGAAAGTGCTGGAGGCGAGTTTTGGAGCTCGCCGGAGCAGAAGCAGCCCCCCCGGCTCCGCCCGCTGCCCGAGAGCACCACGGGCATCCCCGTGGCTTTTTGACGTCCCTAGGAGATAGAAGACGATCCCAGGACGCTCCTTGTCCATTTTGAGGACCTATCGTCGCCGGAGGAAGGAGATTGAGGACGGAGAAGCTCGCCTTCGTTGGCGCTCTTCCCTGTTCTTGCAACCAACCTCTCAGCCGTTGGATCGAGGAGGAGTCCCAGATTGAGCAGCTACCGTTGGATCTCCACCAGCTTCGACCGTTGATCATCGCTGGAGATCTGATCGTCGCCGCTCATCCGCGAAGCGTCATCGGCCGTCCATCAAGCGCCACGTGTCTAAGTGGCTCCTTCATCACCGTTGGATCGCGCGTCGAGGGTATTTTGCATTTACACCCTCGCGCCTTTAGTATTTATTATTTAGTATTTAAACTTTCGTCTGTAGTGTAAAACTTTGGGTTATTTGCACAAAGACCCCCGAGCTCTCCATATTTGCATCCAGGTCCTTTGCCACGTCACCTCACGTGACCTATACACGTGAGGTGTGGGCATTTTGCACTGGGACCCTCGGTCTTTGTTGTATTTTGTTTTAGTACCAAAACTGTGACATCACGTGTTATAGTTTTGGATATATTGCAAGTAAGCCCCCAGGGTTTTGGATTATTGCATTTTGGTCCTCGCCAGGCGCGTGCAAGTCACGCGCCCTGGTGGGAAAATTGCTAAGGTACCCAGGCGGGTTTTA